>JAHLSL010000015.1:10521043-10550439 GCA_025920805.1 Petroica traversi | reverse complement strand
GCCCGCGGCGTGCGAGCGGCCCTACAGCTCCCGCGGCAAGGTGAGTCCTGCTGCCGGCCCGCATGGGCCACGCCGCCTTGCCGGGTTAAGGGCCACGCATAGTTGGTAGAATTGCCTTGCTGAATTTAGGGCTTGACGTGTTTCAGTGGTCTCAGTGCTGTGGGCAGGTTAACAGAGCTTGGGGAGTGGGGTATAGTGCAGGTAATGGACACAGAGCATGCGGAGTTTACGGGCCAGAACATTTGACAGAGCTCCCAGGATAAAGAAGGAACTATAACAAGGCCTGCTCAGCAACTGTGCTGAAATCGGCTCTGACGGGGTAAAAAGGTAATTCTGGCAGGAGGAGGTGACGAGCACAAAAACAAGGAAGCCACCGACTCAAGAGAAATAGACCATGCCGGCTAACTAGCACAAGAAGTGAGGGAATAATTCAACCGATAGAATACTAATTAAAAGACAGCTAGGTAGCTTTTAGGCAGTGGACATTAATGCCTTTGTTTGCTAAAATCATAAATAACATTAAGTTTTGATAGTTGCTTGCTGGCTTTGTGGATTTTTCCCCCAGTGTGCCTTTCTGCACAGAACTGTAAATAAATCAAATATTTTGACTTTGTGTGTGTGGATTGGCCTCTTGCACACTGTGAGAGAGAATCTGTGTTGGAACAACAGTGTCTTCCTGGAGTAGGAATGTCCTGCGTCAAGGGCCTTGTGTCCCTGTGGCAAGAGCAGACCTTGCCTTTCCCAGCCGAGTCACCTATGAGGGATGGGCTCACAGAAAACACTGCTGAATGCTATTTACTGATGCTAGCAAAGAGCACCAGTGTAATAATTTGTGGAACTTACACAGAGCGTACAGTGCTCTCAAGTAGCTTATGGTGAGCACTGTCGTCCTTCAAAGCTGCATCAGCAGGCAGGCAGCCTCCACAGCCTTTCAGAGACAAAAGAGTGTCCAGAGCCTGAATTAGAGAGATGAGCTCTGTGTGTTCCTAAAATTGGTGGCCAGAGCTTTTCAGCAGTGTGTTGCTGATTGCTGTAAGGGGTCTCCTGGTTCCTGCAGCTCAAAGGTTTAAAAAACAAGGAAGCCATTTTTCCTCAAAATGTTTTAATGAGCATGAATAACACAAATAACAGTTAGTTAGTGTTGGGCCCTTCTATGTCAGGCTGGTTTCTGCATTTTTTAGAATTTAGCTAAAATTAGTGTTCACTCTAGCATCCTTTTCCACAGTCTGCTTGCTCCTTATAATAAGGTCACTGCCCCCTAAGTTTTTAGGTAATGGCTCTGTATTTGTATCATGCTTGTGAAGAACGATGTTCTTAATGGCCACCTGAATCCAGTTTTCTTAATCCTTAAGTTTAGTCCTTTCACTGTGTTCTTATTAACAAAGGTTTCCAGCTCCCTATTTATGTAGAGAAAATAGTACCTTTCACACACTTTGCAGCATAGTTCATGATTGTTTAGTGATAAAAAATATATATATGTCTCTATGACTAAAGTGAAATGCTGACATTTTAAACAACAGTGACAATTCAAGTTTTTGTATCTCTGTTCAAGCTGTGCTTCTTCTAGAGAAAAATTAATTAAAAGAATTTGTTTCTTTAAAGGCCAGGCCATATGGTATATAGAGACGGTAACCTTGATTTATGAAAAGAAATTTCTGTTTTTCAGGAAACATTAGATATGTCAATGTATCCTGTTGAAAGCATTAGAAACTTCAGTATTATAGCTCATGTAGATCATGGCAAAAGCACACTAGCAGACAGATTGCTGGAAATAACAGGTAAGCGTTCTCATTTTATACTACATTTTTTTGGCATAGAAGGTGGCACCTTAAGTTTCTGTACCTTTGATTATTACTAAAATTTCCAATGTTTTTGCTCCTCTGGTGTTGCTTGTGCTTTTAGATCTCGTATGGGCTTTGTGGTTGAGATCTACCTACACGTGGGCATAAGGAAGTGTGTAATTCATTTAAAGAAGCACATACTTTGGAAGGAGACTGAAAAGGGGTTTTCTTCCTTGTTCAAGATGTCACTCCTGTCATTCCAAAAAGTCATCCATTAGACCCATACATGGTGCTAGTGATTGGGATGGACTGAAGGCATAGGAGTGTCATAACCTGGGAGTTCTGGACTACCATTTAACAAAACCAGCCGGAGAAGCTTTCGATCAAAGTTATTTGTTATGATTACCTCCCATGTCTCACTGTGAGCATTTTGTTTGATGCCTGTGATAGAATGGGACTTTGAATTCAGGTCTGTCTCTCTGTGCAAATGCTCATCTTGCACTTAAGATTTGTCTTTGAGCTGTGGGCCACTCCAGTGATAGGAGGTGAAGTTTTCTTAAATATCAAAATTACTTACAATTGAAAGGAATTTTTGCTTCTTTTTAATGTCTTAGATGATGGTTTTTATCCTGCTTATTCAGGATAGTATTTTATATAACTTTGTTGTATAAACTTTATTTGACAAATGTAAACAGTTGATGCACAGATTTGTTTTTGATTGAAAATATTAGTTTAGCTTAATTGTATGGGAAAGCTTAATTTGCTCTTGGTTAACTCTTGGTTAATGAGATCTTCAAGATTTTTGTAGTAAATTAGGTAATAAAGCTTTTTTTTTTTCCTTTCTTGTAGGAACAATTTCTAAAACTGACCGTAATAAACAAGTGCTGGATAAACTTCAAGTGGAACGGGAAAGAGGAATTACAGTTAAAGCCCAATCTGCATCTCTCTTTTACAGTCATGAGGGCATAAACTACCTCTTAAATCTTATTGACACGCCAGTAAGTTAAATATAAGCAGTGTTAAAATCACGCAAATCTAAATGTCTTTATAGTTAAAAGTAGAATATTTCTGGCTTCCTTTGTTTATTCAATTCCTCTTTTATAAGAGTGTGAACATATATATGAATGAAAACAACATAGTACAGAAATCTTTGCAAAATGCTCTAGAAATACATGAAACTGTAAACATTTGTTTTCTCCACAGGGACACGTAGATTTCAGCTATGAAGTATCACGGTCACTATCTGCCTGTCAAGGTGTCATACTTGTAGTGGATGCAAATGAGGTGTAGTACTTAATTCTTGTTTTCTTTCTAGTATTTCAGGATTTCGTTTAGCTAGAGGGAAACTAGGTGGTGGGTTTTTTCAGTTTTTCCATTAATGATTTTACTTCTGATCTATCTCCTAGTATCTAAAAATAGATCTATCTCCTAGTATCTAAAAATACTAGGTTGCAGGAAATGAGTAAGGGGAGTTTAAAAATTATCTAGCGATAGATACCAGAGTTCTCTGACATAGAAATAATAGCACAGAATTGATTAGTGAAGAATCAGATCCTGTTTTTCAAGTGAAGAATCAGATCCTGTTTTTCAGTGAGTATGAATTTTGCAAATGGCAGTCTGGAGAACTTCTAGCTGTTGTACTGACACCCATTTGAGTACCTTCAGTTAACAGACTAGAATGTGAGGATTATGAAATCATGATTTTAAAGATGGGCACATTATCATCAAAATACTTTGTGAGAATTTTTTCTATGGCATATTTATGATTGTATTGTACCAGGGTAAAAGGAATGCAACCATTCCATTATTATATAAAAAAATCCAAAGCAATCTAAGTAACTTTCAGTGATTATGACCATTTGCTCCTTCTTAGCTTGAGGGGCAAGTGGATTTCCTAAGAAAGCTTCAGTAATAAATATGTTTCCTAAATGTACTGGTGTTTTGGGTTTTTTTTGTCACTTTTAAATATTATGTGATTACTTGGTATTCTGTATTTGTCTTTCAGTCAGAATGTTTACAAATTCAACTTTCTAAATATAATTTTTAGTGAGCATTTTTTATTGCTACTTTATATTGCCTAAAAAGTTAGGCCCATATACTCATAGTGAATATCCCCATATAAATAATCTTCCACTTGATGTGTTCTGAGCAAAGACAACCAGTAGTTTCTATTTTCCCCCTTCTCTTCTCCCCCATGTCCACTTTTGCCCTCTCTGATCCAGTTGTGATATTACTTTATAGTCTCTTTCAATAGAATCTTTATCTCTTTGTTTTCCCTTGTCTGGTACTTGGATCTTGAAGGGAATCTTCCTTTTCTTCCAATCAATTGTTTTTGCCATCCTTTTGAAAGAAATGTGAGGTTATAATTTGGTTTTTTTTTTATAAAAGTAATTATATGGTAAGTTGGAGATACGTTCCTGCTCTGTGGAGTAACTATGGCCTTATCAGCATCATAAACATATCTTTTTATTTGTCAGTGTCCATTTGTAAATATTTTGTTGAGAACTAAAAAGTCTGTTATTTATTTCTGAATAGCCAGGATCATAGTATGCAGAAAAATATGTTTTTGGCACATATTTTGTGCACAATACTGTGTTACCTATAAATAATTCCATGAAAGTGGTCACAGATACAATGTTTGTTTACTTATATTTAATTATGAGAAATTATAATTATGAAAGTTATTTCTCAGCATTTGCATATAATCAATCTCCTTTTATTTATCCATCTTCTAAGTGAAAGAATTGATAGAATAGCAAAATAATCTTAAATTGTATAGTAGGCCTAAAAATACTCCCCAAAACCACTCCAAAACTGAGGAGGTTTCTGTGTTAAACTTGATAATGTTATTTTCTAGGGTATTCAGGCTCAGACAGTGGCAAACTTCTATCTCGCTTTTGAAGCACAGCTTTCAATAATTCCTGTCATAAATAAGGTAATAAAGATTTTAGTGTTTTCTATTAAATAGTTGGGTTGTTTAAATGTGTATAGGGCTGATCAGAAATATAATCTCAAAGAGAAGTGTATAACAAAGTTGTTTATTACAGTATTTATAGGATTTCTAGAACGTTACTAGAATGTAATAGGAATTTTCTGCATTTGCTGACTGTGTAAAATTTTACAGTAACTGCTGTGAAATTTTTAATTTCATGAAATACATTTAGCTATTTTAAAACCGTAGCTCTTAATGGTGGACTTGGAAGTGCTGGGTTTAGGGTCGGAGTTGTTGATGTTAAAAGTTCATTAATATTAAGGAAATAACATGAGTAGGAGCTCAAGATTTAGAAAGTGGAGTCTTAGTTTTAAATGAAATTTTAAGTGTTATTTTCTATACAATTTTGAGGGCTGTGTTATTGGAATCACAAGACTAATTACTGCTCAGCTTATGTTAATTGCTTTTTGTAGATTTCTATTGTACTGAATATGTGATCCTATAAACAGTGTAGGTAGCACTTAATGATTTAAAATCATTTTGTAAACTAAAGAGTTTTACCAACTCCTGGACAAAAGTGTTTTCCCAAACAAGCCAAAACTAGACTAGTACAGATGGGATCCTTCCTGAAATCAAGGAAGGAAGGCTTTATAAAAGGAATATTGATCTTTTCCTAAAGATAGACAGTATTTTCTCATAAATACATAAAGGTTCTTTGTTGTACTTTTGAAAGCTATAGTACTGGATGATGTGGGAGAAATAATTGCGTGTATATTTAGCAATTTGTTGTTTTGTAGATTGACTTGAAAAATGCAGACCCTGAAAGAGTTGAAAAACAAATTGAGAAGCTGTTTGATATCCCTACAGATGAATGTATAAGGGTAAGATCTCTAAGTTTTATAACATGGCTGATAATATATCTACTTTGTAACTAATGAATAACATGTGCATATAGTAAATTAAGAGAGTGCTCTCTGTCTGCCTGTTTTTGTCTGACATGAAGATTTCTATAAAGTTTGTCTCCTGTAAGAGTAGAGAAAATAACTTTCAGCTAAGAATTCTGCTATTTTTTGAGGAATGGAATCCAAAATTTTAAGTTATTTCTCACTCTCAGTCCATTTCTATCGTAACAATAATTGCTATTCACGAAAGAAAAAACAGTGTAATTTACAATCACAAAAACATTTCTTAGTAATAGCATTCTAGAATATCCTTTTGAGTGCTTTTATGGGTAGTACTATCTGTGGCCACCAAAAATGCCTAAGTAAACATGACAGTATTTAATTAACAAGTGTAAGACATGTCTTATAAAATTGTTGTTGCATTTGTTTTAGATTTCTGCTAAACAAGGAACAAATGTTGAAAAGGTTCTTCAAAAGGTCATTGAGAAGATCCCACCGTAAGTCTATTTAATTATGTATCTAATTAACCTTATAAAGTAATTAGAAAATCATTAATTGCATTTATACAGTATTGGCAGTAATTTTACACTTAATATGCATCTGATTTAGTGAAAATACTTTGTAGAGAGATGTAGGAGAAACAGAAGGAAAACAGTGACTTGTGCTTAACAGGAGAGATGAATTAGTCACCAGCAAGGCTGAGAAGCAGAGGTACATTTTCTTCACCTCTGTCTTTACCAATTCTACTGGCCCTTAGGCTTGGGGAGCAAAAATGCAGCTTGATGCACAGACCCCTTGTCAGCAAAGAAAGAGTTGGTAAGTGAACTGTTACAAGGGCCTGCCCCCTATGCGTCAATGGGCCCTGACAGCATCTACCTGAGGACTGTAGGAGAGCTGGCTGTGTCATAACAAAACTGCTCTTCCTAATCTTTGAGAAGTCATGGAGATGAGGGGACATCCCAGAAGACTAGAAGAATGCTAATGTCCCGTCTACAAGAAGCGCTTAAACGATGATCCAGGAGTTTATAGGCCAATCAGTCTTACTGCAGTCCCTGGGAATGGTATGGAACAAAGCCTCCTGGGGGCTGTCACAAGTCAGATGAAGTAAGAGATTGGAAAGACCATTAGCAAGGATTTGCCAAGGGTAATCTTCCCTTCCACAACAAAGTAACCTGCTGTGTGATGTGAGTGGTGGACTTTTGATAAGGTTTCTCACAGGTTCTTGGATAACACACTGTTACAGTCTAGAGTGGTTTGTGTGGTGGGTGGGGGACTGTCTGACAGGCTGCACCAGAGGGTAGTGGTAAATAACTCCTTTTCAGACTGGCCACAAGTAGGATCTGCCAGGGATCAGTACTGGGCTCAAGGCTGTTTCATATTGTCATAGGTGATCTGGAAGTTGGGATGTGTACCCTAGTGAAGTTTGCCAGTGATTCCAAACTGAGAGGGGAAGTAGACGCTTCAGAAAGGGAGAGCCACTTTGCAGGAAAACCTAGATAGTCTGGAAGAGTAGTCTAACAAGAACCTTATGAAATTCAACAGAGGCAAAGGGAACAGCTCTGTGGAAGTGGACCCAGAGGTCCTTGTGTCCAGGAAAGTCAATGTGAGAGAACAGTGTGGTGCTGCAAAGAAAGACAGCAGCATGTTGGGTTGCCTCAACAAGGATATCACCCATTACCAGCAGAGATTAAGGAGTTGTTATCCCACTCTGCTCAGTGTTGGTCGGTCCACACATGGAATACTTTCTTCAGTTTTGGTCCCTGCTATGCAGAAAATGTGGACAGGCTGAAGAGGAGCCACAGAAGGGCCCCAGAAATGACCGAAAGACTGGAAGCCTGCCCTTTGTGGAAAGGCTGAGAAAACTGGACTTGTTCAGCCTTGAGAAAAGAAGGCTTAAGGGAGACCTTCTGCTGTTTTCTGGTATTCAAATAGTAGCCACAAAGAGCCATTGGAATAATCTCTCCAGGAAAGTGGTGGATTCCCCAACACTGGACACTCTCTGATTTGTTTGTGCAGGATGCTGGCCCATCTTGTTAAGCCTGTGCTTTTGCCAAGAAAAGTTGGATGAGGTGATCCTTGAAATTCCTTCCAACTTGGTATGATTCTATGAAAGTGTTTGGGGTGGGCATGGTTGCTCATTCAATATTGAATGAAAACACACTGCATAATATATTGTTTTAATTTTATTTTGGTGACAGACCTCAATGTAAAACTTCTGATCCATTGAAAGCCTTAGTATTTGACTCTACCTTTGACCACTATCGAGGTGTTGTAGCTAACATTGCGCTCTTTGGTGGGGAGATTGCAAAAGGACAGAAAATTATGTCTGCACACACAAAGAAAAGATATGAAGTTCATGAAGTTGGAATTTTGACTCCAAATGAACAGCCAACACATAAGCTGTAAGTAAAACCTTCTTAGAGTGGAACAAATCATATATGGGGTAAGCTACAATATCCTGTGTTTCTGTTTGATTTTTGCTTTGAGAGGTGTCTAGGAACTGGGAGATGTCTAGGTTTTTCTTGTTCTTTGGTGGTGGGGTTTTTATAATTATTATTTGCAATTTAATGCTCTGTGTCAATTTTTATTTTGGGCACACTGAGGCACAGGGTTTTAGAGCTCGATTTGTGGGCATTGCTGTGGGAGGAATCCATTATCCTCTACAGTACATGGAACATCTGGACAGCTAGGTGTTTAAAGGCTAGTGTTCAATATTCTTATTCAGCTGTCCAATTTATTTCTAGGAACTGCCTTGTTTGGGAGTGGAAGGGAATGGGGCTTCATCTTAGTTATTGCTGCAGCATATTTTGAGGGTGGAAAACTTAAAATCCATGAATACAACAGCTTCCAGAAACTGGCTTCTCAATGGCAGCAGTGGGAAGAAAATCAGGTACTTAGTGGAGAAGTTTTACCAGTTTGCATCCAAATGCGTGTCAATGATTTTATTGGGGGTGTTCTCAGATTACATTACAGTGTCTAGTGGGTTGAACTCAGACAGCAACCTAGCCAGCCCCTTGCTCATTACCCCAGCCCTAGCAGGATGAGGATAGAATTGAGGAGGTACTTGTGGATTGAGATAAAGGCTTAATAAATTAAGGAGAAAAAAAACCCCCAGAAATAAAACCAAGTATTGCAAAGACAGTCCATTATTCACCCCTCCCACAAGACGACTCATGTCCTGCTAGTCTACAGGTAACAGTTATCTTGTAAAGATTACGCTTCTTTTTTATTGCTAAGCATGATGCTCTTTATGGAATGGTCTTTTGGCCCAGTTTGGGTCTGTTGTTCTGGCTGTTCACCTCCCAGCCTCTTGCCCACCCCTAGTCTGTTTGCTTGCAGGGGCACAGTGAGAAACCGAGAGGGCCTGTTCAGCAATACCTAAACATTGGTATGTTACCAACACTTGTTTTAGTCACAGTTCCAAAACACAGCTTCATACAGTTTGAAGAAAAGTTACTCCATCCTAGCCAAAACCAGTACACTGTGTTTTACTCAATATTTACGATGTGTTCCCCTCCTGTTAGCTCCTATAATGTTCTGATGGAAAAGTGTTTGTGTGGTTTCATTCTCTTGGTATACGAAATTTGCTGTTCTGGCAGCTGGGAGCTGTTCTTGCTTCTTTGTCTTAGAAGGAGCCTCTCAAGGGTCTAGCTCCAGCTTTTAAACTGGGAGCAACACAGTATTCAAAATCCAGGATCATAAATGTACTCTTCAGCTGTGACAGAAATAGAACTAGTTGAGAACGTGCTTAAATCTCACTTCTGGACTGTGGATATGGGCTTTTAAGGGGGTGATTTGTTTGAATTTCTGGCTGGGCTAAGTAGGAAAATAGTAGAAATACTGCTAATTCCAACAATCATGTCCATATAATAACAATTTTATTTAGCTATGCAGGACAGGTGGGGTACCTGATTGCTGGAATGAAAGAAGTAACTGAAGCCCAAATAGGAGACACACTGTTTTTGTATAAACAGCCAGTGGAGCCTTTGCCTGGCTTTAAGTCAGTGAAGCCAATGGTTTTTGCAGGTGAGGAGTAAATCAATATAAAGTGGAGTTATTTTCTTTCAGTGATAAAAGTAAGAGCTGTTACAGCTTTTAAAAGAAGATGTGTATATTAAGAGTTGGGAGGATTAGAATTTTAGCCAAGGTGTGTCATTTTTGTAGATTAGTGTGTTTTCTCTGTTACTTAGCAGGATTAGTAATAACTGCAGACTGGTGAATACAAGACAAACGTGTACTTTTGCCTGTGATTATTGTTTCTAATGCCAGTAAACTCTTAATAGCTGGAAAAGAAGGGTTGAATTTTTTTTTAATTTAGGGAATTCTTCATCTTGAAAATCAGGTGTCTATAATTACTGTGTTGGTTTTTCTTTCTTTAAAACTTAGCAGCTATTTAGCTTTTGTTAAACATAGTAAACTGACTGAGCTAATACTCAGAATGATCCTGTAAAGTATTTGACTTTTTGAGCTTGAATAGCTCTGTTGAGCTGTTGCCACTAGCTTCAGTAACTACTACAAATGCTACAGAAGCTGGCTTTAGAAAGAAATTCTGTAAATAATTTTCTAGACTTGTTGTGAAGCAGCGTGTAAAACTCACTTGAACTGTCTCCTGGAGACTAGGCAGTCTCCCAGTGAGTGTCGGAAAGTGTAATCTTGTAAATGTTTTTGTGTGCATGTGTGTTGCTTCTCGATGTAATCCATTTTCTGAACAAACAAGGATGTGATAGAGTAAAATCTATTTCGGGGAATAGTTAAACAGCTGTTTTTATTAATGTAAAAAAAAAATAGAGAAATATTTGCAACTTTGAAATAAGTGCTTTTTATTTTTCACTCGCTCTTAGCTTTGAGGGAAATCTCAGTGAAGTCTGCTTACTCATCCGTGCCTAAGCTATACCTTTACACTACAAAACAGTGGTTATACTCAGCTGTGAATCTTTCACAAATGAGGAGGATTAGATGAGTACAGTGATCCTACCATTATGGCTTAGATGAAAATTCTGAGATAATCTAAAACACTCCTATGTTTTGACTAATTTTTTTTTGAGGAAAAAAGAATCCTCATGTTGTTTTTTACATTTAAAACCAGATGGAGCAGAAAGTAACTATTCCTGATTTTATTACTCTGTTAACTGTAAGTGGCATATTTGAAGGCCAGATACACAGAAAGCTTTCTATGACATCACTTCTTTCTAATATATTTTGACAGGAATGTATCCTATAGATCAAACAGAATATAATAATCTCAAAAGTGCTTTGGAAAGGCTGACTTTGAATGACTCCAGTGTAAGTGTTCATCGTGACAGTAGCCTTGCCTTAGGAGCTGGATGGAGGTGAGGTTTTTGTGCTGCTTTCATTTTTGAAATTGTTCATAAATTGAAGAGTGCATGTTTAAGTAGGCTGAAGATAGAACTAAACTTAATTCTAAATTAGGAGCTGTAATTCAAACTAATGATAGATAAAGATCAAAAGCATTTGATTTTCTTACATTCTCTGTTTGCATAGAGAATGAAAATTTTTGTGATAGTTTTTGTTCTCCAACACTCATATTATTCAACAGTAGGATTATTTGGTTGCTTGGAGGTTGTTTGCTCCACCTGATATTGCCATACTAGCAGTGTAAACATGCTGGAGGGTGAAAAAGACCACTCTGAAATTCCAGGGGATACACAAATACTTTTACCAACAGGGTATTTGTTTTTCAGATTGGGTTTCCTTGGTCTTCTACACATGGAAGTCTTTAATCAACGTTTGGAACAAGAGTATAACATGTCTGTTATTTTGACTGCACCTACAGTTCCATATAAAGCTGTTCTTTCCTCAGCAAAGTTGATAAAGGTATGTTAAATTCATTAAAAAATTGTGTAAATAGCAGTTTAAAAGCCTCCTATAATAAACATCTGGAGTCTCTTTTTAAATGTAGGCTAGTACTATGAGTTTTATAGTAAACATTAGAAACACCAGTATATTACTTAAATAGTTTTAAAATTTAACTGTTCTTTCTCCATTCATTTCAAGCACTTTCTTTTTATGTCTTATACTTTTCCTTGAAAATGGGAATATAGTAGACATATCTAGCTGTATTCTTTTAAGTGCTTACTGACTGGACTATGAAACAATCTTCCAGGGTTTATCCATCAGAAAACACAAATGTTTCTACAAAGTGCTTGTAATGATTGGGAGGGCCTGGTGAAAGAAAGTGAGATTTTTTGATCACAATTAAACAGGCACATGCTAACTTTATTAAACTTGGTGCAAATAGAATTACTGTGAGTTTTAGAGAGAGAAAGAGGTGGACTTAGAGCACCTGCTGACAGGGAAGGCTGCAATTTGACTTGCTGATTATTCTGTAATTTACTAAAAACTTTTATAAGAAAGGTTGCTGTACTTGCAAGGTGTGAGGCACAAACCTTTTATCTCTCTGGTGGTTTTTGTTTTCTTAGGCAGTATAGCAGATATGAATGAAGTAGTCAACACCTTTGGTGTGTAAGTGATTCTGGATTGATGATGTGGAATTCTTTTCAATCAGTGCTGGAAGTTGGGTCCCTGTCAGTGGAAACGATGTAATCACTTGCTTTGGCATGTGGAGGAGAGGGAAGCTGCATTTACACAATAAGCAGCATAACCTTCCTTTTACTTTGGAAGGGTAAACATCCCTTATTGGGACATTGGACTGGAAAAAGAAGGTAATGAAGGCACTTAAACCAAAATCAAAAACTTCATTTCTAAATCTGCTTCAGCATGTGAGGGAGCCTGAACTCAAAGTTCTACTTAAACAAGAAAGTCCCCACTGCTGAACTGTAAAGTATTCGGAGCAAGTCTTGTGTTGAAGCCATTTCATAGTAACTTAGAGGATCAGGAAGAAGTAAAAAGGAAGATCCTCAATTTACAAGGGAGAGAGGGACCTGGAAAGATGGATAGAAAAGCTTTTTGTATTTCTATAATTTCCCAAGTAAAAAGTTAGTCCTGTAATATTTCTGTTTAATGATATTTAAAGATCTGCTGATAAGGGAGTTCTAGATCTGTTATAGAAATCTCTTCTAAAATCATCCTTGTTTTAAACTTGGGTTGCATAATGCACCCATGTTTTCAGGCAGCTGAAACATTTTTTAGCATTTTTTCAATGCTGTATTTTTCTCCTCTGCTGTTCATTTTACTTACTCCGAAAGTTACAGTGTCTGGTTTATTTGTTTTCAGGAGTATGGAAAAGACGAGATTACTATTATCAACCCTGCTCAGTTTCCTGATAAACTTTCAGTGTCAGAATATTTGGAGCCAACTGTTTTTGGTACTATTGTAACACCTCAAGAATATATTGGGAAAATAATTACCTTGTGTCAGGTTGGTGTTTTCATTTTGTCTTTCGCATTTATAAGCTCTTTACCCCATATTTAAAGTGAAGACAGTAGATAGTATGATAATAGATATTAGTATTGAAATAGTATCTTTGAAGTATTTATTGAATACTTTTGAAGAAAAATAATTTTTAACTTGTTATTTGTAAAAATCTGAACTACAGAATCCATATATTGAAAGTTAGTGATGAAGCTTAGTGACAACAAAGTGCTTGGTCTGTACTAGACTAAATCATAGCTAGTTCTGTTCTCTTGAAAGAATGGAGTATGCAGCAGGGGAATAAGATGTATTGGTTTTTTTAGAAGTATATTCATGGAAATACAACTTCTGCCAACACTTCTGACTATGCGTCCATGTATTTTTCTCAGTACTTTGCTGAAAGTAAATTTAGTATAGTGATGGCCAAACACATTTGCCTAACTATATTTGGAATACTTCTAATTGAAAATGTTTTAACTGCCAAGCATATTGTGTTTGTATTATTTCTTCATAATATTTTTCTTAGCTTTTAGCATTTCAAAATGCACAACACAAAGCAGTACAGAACTTGTATGACAATATAGTGAAGAATAAAATCTATTAAAAAGAATTTCTCAAATAAGAACACTCTCCTGGGAGGAAAGAAGATGAGCCTGCAAGTCCTTCTGTGGCAGCAGTAAGCAGAAGCTGTTAAGGACTTGAGAAATTCAGCATTTAGAGAGGAAAGGCTTGAGTTGTATGTCTAGTTACGTTATAACCACTTCATTTGTTACAGTGCTGCAGTTTGTCCTGGGACTTCAGTGAACTGCCAGTAAAAAAGTTATTTTGGAGCTTAAGTACAGGAAGTCTCTTGTGTAGCTTGATTGCTGTTCATTTTAATTTGCTTTGTATTTCTTTAGAAAATTTAAAGGGAAACTGAGACAATTTTTATTTGTCTAGGATCGTAGGGCAGTCCAGAAGGATATGTTATACATTGATGAAAACAGGGTTATGCTAAAATACCTCTTTCCACTGAATGAAATTGTGGTGGATTTTTATGATGCTCTTAAGTCTCTGTCTTCTGGCTATGCAAGGTAACTACCTCCCCTGTTCCCCCTTCTCCCCCTACCCTGGACCCTGAAGGGGTGGGCATGGTGAAAAAAAGCCTGAGGAACAGCTGTGGAAGGGCACCAGTGGAGAATGATACTTTGTGATGGTGCTGCAAATATAGTCTCTCTTCACTTTGAATGGATTAGAGTCACTGTGAAAATGGAAGGAAATAAGTATGAAAAACATGAAAAGTGTGTCACTACCTAATAATCATTGCCTTTGGCAGTGTGTGTATTTTTCAAGAGCACCTTCTGGAGTGGCACTGGCTCATCTAGTTGAGTAAGACCTAAATGGTCTGTCCTTGTCTGAAGTGATACTGGCCAAGTTTTGTCAAAAGGAATCACTGAAACTGTAGTACTTACTGTATTAACTGTATCTTGGTGGAAAAAGGAAAATAACCACATTGATTATTTAAAGCAAGTAAAAACAATGTGGTATTTCAAACAAACAGTACTCAGTTTACATACATGCTTTATTATTTGAAAAAATAAAATCATCTGTAGTTTGAGATAAAAATTTCTGTTGCGAGTGACTGCCATGAATTGAGAGTCTGAATTCAGACTACAGTGCTCAAATGTTTGTGAAGAGCCTTTGTGAGTTTAATGAAAGGGAAAATGTTGTATGGCAGAGCAGCTTGTGCCCCAGGAGGCTCAATAGCTCTCACAAACCTGTTATGTTGAGATGTTGTTAATGAGATACATTACACAATAGGAACTGGTATAACTAGTTACATTATTTATTTTATAAACATAATTAAAGAAAACATAAAGCAAATTCAGTCCTTCAATAAACTTTATTTTTATGTCTTATAAACTAAATAAAACATGTTTTTCCCAGGTTTATGTATAGGTATCTGCAGTAAAAGCCTAAGCAAGAGTGGAGAGGTAATGTAGAAGAAACAGAGGGTGGAAATTTTGAATTTCCTCTCTGGATCTAGCTCCCTCACTACATACAACCTAACCTGTTTATCAAGAGCCTATCTCATTAGCAGAATTATGCTTGGTTTCCTTTGATTCAGGGGTGATTACCAACGATGTTGCATTATCTAATTTATTTTTGTTTTTATTTCCTAATTGACTCCTTAATACAGCTTGTGTATGTAGTGCTCTCAGTAATTGTATTTTTGTTATATGGATCCAGTCACACATGTGGTTTATTAAGCCTGCTAAGATAGAAGTACTTTGAAATACTCTCAAAGGATTTTCCCCCTATATTCTGCTATTTCAGATTTGACCAAATTATAGTGATATTGATGATCCTCCACATTTATACTGGCACACAAGATCTATGTATCTGAGTTTCTATCTGTCTGTCTATCTATTGCATACATCACCTCTGCATCACTTGCATTTTAAGAATATTTGCAAACTGACACAGTGCAAGACCCTCACCTACGAAAGAAGAAATCTGGTTTGGAAACTAAGTGAAAAATTAAATTGTCAGAGACAGTGATAATAGGGTCACATAAAAAGTCTGGCAAATGAGAGGATGAAAAGAAGACAGTCCTGGGTGTTTGATTCCTGTGACATTCAGGACATTGACTTTTCAAAAGATGAGTTAAAGATTGCATTAAGCATATAGATTCCTAATTGCTCAGTGGATTGGAAGGACATCTTTGAAGTCAAGATGACATCTTTCTGCTTTGGAAGGGACATTATGTGCAGTACATTTCTAGTCTGAAGATGTATTGAGAGACTGTTAAAAAACTGTACTCTAATTTTATTAAAAAGTTCAAGTGTTTTATTAAGAAAGCTGTCTATAAAATTTATAGAACAAAGAATGAAGAATGTAATTCATACAATATCATGGCTAATTTTTGAACTGCTCTTTTTTTTTTTTAGTTTTGATTATGAAGATGCAGGTTACCAATCAGCAGACCTAATCAAAATGGAAATTCTTCTGAATGGAAATCCAGTTGAAGAACTGGCAACTATCATACATAAGTAGGTTGACTGAATTCCTTATTTGAAAGAAATAAGACTTCCTATTATTAAGCAATGAAAACATTGTCTGTTAATAGGACTTGGAATTTTTATTGGCAGAGGACAAGTGTATATTAATTTTTTTTTCTTGTGATATAAAACCAGACTTTGGAAACATTCTGTAACAGGTGTATTTTGACGTCTTGGGCCTATGATCAATGAAAATTCTCCTTGACCTAGTTTAAAATCTCAACTGAAGCTGTGACAGTATACAAAATGTCTTCAGTGGATAATCAGGGTGTTTTTCATAAATATTTTATATGATGTTATATACTGAGGTTAATACAGTCTTACCACCTGTTAGTATGAAACATGTAACATACAGAGACTGCTTATTAGATGTAAAACTATGATCTGATCAGCTTATCTTCTGACTTAAGAAGAGGAAAACCTCTACTAAAAGCCTTCAGTCAAACAGTTTGATCTATGGATATTATTTTAGTGTTGCTGAATTTCTTTTTCAGAGATAAGGCATATGCTGCTGGTAAACTCCTGTGTGAACGTTTAAAAGAGACTATTCCCAGACAGTTGTTTGAAATAGCCATCCAGGCTGCCATAGGCAAGAAAATCATTGCAAGAGAAACGTAAGTGAAGCCCTTCTATTCCATTTTTTTTTTTCTGTCCATATTTTAAGATTTGTAAAATACAGATTTGCAAAGTCTTGCCTAGTTTTATACATTAGAGGACTTTGATCTTGCTATAAAGTTGTATTTTTCTTGTATATGCTACCTGAAAAGAAAGAAACATTAGAACAATGACTATTGACAAAACATTGTGAATTAAATTTATACAAAGAAATTCTATTTTTGTCTTAGGTTGCTCGTGGTTAGGATCGCACTTAGTGGAAAGTGTCTTGCAAAACCCGTGTCCACTTCCTCTTTGGCAGTGAAAAAAGTTTCTTATTACTGAAAAAAATTAGCGAGTTATGGAATATTGTGCTGTGAGAGTCAGCAAAAAAATAACTGATTTGTGCTGTTTCAGCTGAACACAAAACTTTTTCCTAGCACACACTTCTCCAAAGCAAACCATTTCCTTGATGTCGTGTTTCTTATAATATTTTTCTGCTGCTGTTTAAATAGGATTTAAATTGCGGTAAAATAATGAAAGGTCGAAATTCAAGCAGAGGAGCTGTAACAATTTTTTTATACACATGATGTAACACTTCCTGCAAGCCAGAGCAGAAATTCTAGATAAAAAGGCAAGATTGTGGTTTCTTTATGTACATATTAATCACCCTAAGGGATGTTTTTAGAATTGAAAACTAGGAATTACATGTTCTGCTTTAAACTTCATCTTTTGTATACAAAACCTGAAAATGTTTGATGCCAAAACATCTTAGAAAATTTAGTAAAAAAACAAGTAACATTTTTGTCAAAGTACTTAGCTTCACATAAAGATATTCTAATATGTTAAGGTGTATGTGTTCTTTTATTTTGCAGGCTGAAAGCTTACAGAAAAAATGTTGTGGCAAAATGTGTAAGTATTTTTTTTTTCTTTTTTCTTCATGTTTCTGACATTTGTAAAACTTTAAGAGTCCTGCTAAGATGATAGGCCCATCTTTTCCTAGAAACCCAGCAAAGATGTGCTCTGCTTGTGCTCCTAAGTGTCAGTGGAATTTTAACAGATACTTTTAAGCTTTTATTTCAAAATCCAACCTCTTGCTGCAGCTTGAAGAGTGAATCCGATAAAGTAATGGCTTTTTCAGTTACACACTTCGAGTGTGTGTGTTCACTCCTATCTCATCATTTTCTAATAGCTGTAGACTTACAGTAAATGTGTGTACACAGGCATACAGATAACTTCGTTTTTCCTAAATTTATTTTCAGGTGATAGGAGGAAAATAAATGTGCTTCTTTAGAGATTTCAGACTTCTAGTTAGGTTTGCAGTAATCTATTGTTGTAAAGCTTTATATGTGCAATAGTTGACTATGGACAAGACTCAACAAAGCTATTGGAAAACTGATGCCTCTTTAGCTTGTATTTAACTCTCTGAAGTGAACATATTGAAAAATATTAAACAAGTATCCCTTTCTCACAACTGCAGTAGAATTCTTCTGCTAGGCACAGCTGTAGAATGGTGTTTGTTCAAAACTGTACAAAGGTTTAGTTCATTTTTCTAAATGTAAGCACCTAATGATAGTCAAGATGTCTCAGTGTATCTCAGCTGGCATCCTGCTGCTGTTCCAAGGGGATTTGGATCTGTTGTCCAGTGTCAGCCAGGCTTACAGGAATGTATGTATTTAGGTGACAGACTTCAACCCTCAGTTGTCTAAATTAATGTGCTTATTTGCTTCCTTGTTATTTTAAACTAGTGGCCTTTTGACCAAGCTATATGGATCAAAAAATAATCTTTTTTTCAAAACATAGCCAGCCTTTCTGACTGTTTTTGAACCCTTGAGTTTTGTGTTGCTGGAATGTTCTGTAGCTGCAGTTGTAGTTTAGGCTTAGTAATTTTTTTGTTGTTGTTCACAGTATGGTGGAGACATTACAAGAAAAATGAAGCTTTTAAGGAGGCAAGCAGAGGCAAGAGGTTGATGAGAAAAATTGGCAATGTTGAGGTTCCAAGAGATGCTTTTATACGTATTCTAAAGAGAGAACCTGACAAATAGAGATCAGTGATAGCTGATCATTCACTCAGCTTTTTGCACAGTTGCCAAGTGAGCTAATGCACGGTTTATCACTGTGAGAGGGATCATACTTAACTTTAAACAGTATGAATTTAGTATATGTGGGAAGATGAATTGAAAGGACTTAAAAATGTACATATATTTGTAGATTATTATGAAATTAAAGTCACTTGACTGAATCTAAAAGCTCACATTGTATTGTTTTTCATTGTATTTCACTGTTTTCATAATTTTAACACTTAAAATTTTGGGGATTTTTGCACTGCAAGTCTCTATGAAAGGAATCACATGGCAAAAAGGTTATAAAATAATTTAAAAGTATGTATAGACAAACAATGCTGTGTTGGTTTGGTTTTTTCTTTAAAAGTTTGAACTGTTGGCACAAAAGCATCAAGGTGTTTCCTGTTTTACTTTCTCTAAAGTTGCTGTTGTCAGGAAATCATGATGCTGGGAAACCACATCAGATGATAAAAGGGAAACTTTTTTAATGTACCACACTGTCTGTTTTAAAACTGTTTATTGAAGTGTATAAGTTTACCATTAGTTCAGCCTAGCTGTGCTCATCTCCAGGGAAATGTTAAGTTTTAATATATTAAAACACATGATCTGTAACTGTTCCACTAGTAAGACCAGGTCAGGCCTTAAAAAATTTAACATGGAGGTTTGGTTATAACATATCTTGGTGTAGTTGGTTAAGTTTTATTTATATTGTTTACATACTAAAGTGTGTCATTGAGTCCCCAGTTAAACTCTGCAGTGTAGTGTGCATAACATAAGGTGGGTGTTACTTTTGGAAATGTACACAAAGCAATTTTAAACACAAGTTAATGACCCTACTATATACTCTATTTACATCTGCTTGCCCACCTTTAAAAGCTGTTAAGCTGCATTTTTTTTTAATCTTCTTGGACTAATTCAGTTCTTCACATATCTTAATTTCTTGTTATTAAATGCATTTTAGAGAACAAATTGCCTACTAGTCATACCTACTAAAGTAGTCACTCACCAGGAAAATCTGCCCTTAAATTTAGGCTTGTACCTACACTTCAATCATAAGCTAGTTCTTTTATTTCAGTCTGAGTGTAAGGATGAATTGGGAAAATCTTTGGAGGGATGGAATTGTACAGGACATGTTCAGGATATGTTCTCTTTGAACCTGTATTACTCTCGCAGTACAGAAAAAGAGGAGAGGGAATTCTGATACTTTAATGGTTTGTTGGGGCTTTTTTCTGTTTGGTTGTGGTTGGTTGGTTTTTTTTAATTTTTATTTGAAGCTGTTTCAGCTGCATTGAAAAATCAAAGATCTGGACATGATCAAGGTATCTGTACCTCTAATAAAGGTACTTAAGCTGCTGCTACTGAAGAAAGGAAGGATGCTGTGGATAAAGGCTTTCTAACATGTTTATTATTCCTCCTGTGTAAAAGCTAGCTTTTAAGGAACTACAGATGCAGGGATATATGCTAGGAGCAAAAGAGCTAAAACAAGGTCCTCCTGACCCCTTGAAGTTTCTGAAAAGAAGCACTGGTTCTGTACTGAGGAATAAGGCAGAAGCTAAAGGTAAGCTAGAGATTATCCAAACAGTAAATCATAACCTTGCTGAGTGACACATCAAGCGTATGTTACCTAATTAAATGAGTTACATAGATTCATAAAGCTGCCTTGAGAATCTCTTTTGGCCTTACCATTGTCACCTGAGGCAGAAAAAAATACAAATTGTACTCTTAATTCTGAGACTACTTGTCTCAGAATTATATAAATTTTGACAAGAACTTTAAATGAACTGGTTAGTACTCTTACAGTACATGAAATACTAGTTTTTGACACAAAAGTACCTGATTCTATCTAGTCACTTTTTCTTTTCCCTCTTTCCTTTGAAAACACCTTAAAATCTTACTGAGAAAAAGAATCAAATGATGATGTTGATACGCTAGGCTAATCTAGAATTTACTCTTTAAGACCTATGGAACTTGAAAAATGCCGGTTTGAAAAGTAACAAGATGAACTTTATGCAACTTAAAGGGTTGCCTTGCTCTTAGTAGTTGACAAGTTTGGAAGGTACTCTCCTGAAGAACTGATAGTTCATAAAATTATTGGAAGTGTCTTAAGGAATGAAATAATGGAAACAGTGTGGTAGTATTTAAAAAAATTACATACTATAGTGCTCATAATTAAAAAAAATAGTTTAACAAGATAAACAAGCTGGAGAACAACCAAAAACTGTTCATGAAAAGAGGCAGAAACAGTCCCAGGCCCACTCAAGGACAAACAGGTTCTGCTGTATGAGTATTTAAACTGGCCTGTGTTTCACAGAAGGTCCTGTAGTTAAATAGAGAGAAAAGATACTAATTCTGTGGTCTCACATCTGGAGAACACAAAGAGCTTTAATGGGTAAGGCTGCCAAGCAAGGCAGGTGACTGAAAGGTGTGCGGGAATAAAGAACAAGAATATTGTTTCAACAGAATTCTCCATTTTGTCACACAAAGGATGATGATCATTAAGGTAAAAACATGATTCAATTCCTTTAACAGTAACCTAAATTCATTATTACTTTTAGTTTCATGCTTTTTTTAATAGAATTGTTTATAAACTTGCTTAGCTATAAAAGCTAAGAATGGCGAATCTAACACTGCAGTTTGAGCCATATACTACCTGTAACAGCATTCTCCTGAAAGACAGTCTTCTCAACTTTTTTCCTGACAATGTTGCATTATGCTTCAAAAATACAGGTGCATAAGCTGAGCCTTAAAGCTGAAAGCCTGTTTTAAATGTGTGTATATACAATGTACTGTTGAGAACTAGAACTAAGCCTGGCTTCCTACACTGCTGTAGACAGATTCTTCCATGCTTTTGTAATTTCATAGCATCAGAGAACAGTCCAGATTTGAAAGTACCCTGTAAGACCATTTATGAGAAAGGTGAGCCTAGATGAGACTCTACCACATTCTTGGGGAGATAATGCGATTTGTAATAAAGACTACATTTAGGCCTGTCATTTAGGTGAAAAGTTAAATTGTCCAAGTTACACTTAGCTGTACTTTCTTGCAATGAGTATTTTACACAAGAGCTTCTTTCTCAAAAGAAGACTTCATCACTACACTCTTACCTTCCTCCTTTGGTGCCTAATCACTCCCTGAAATTCTGAAGTATTTACTCATGACAATTTATATTAGAAATAAAACAATTCTGAAATTAAGATATTTATATTTAAGTTTTACTTATATTCAGAGTAGGAAATAACATTCCTTGTAACAGCTCAATGTTTATAATGATACAATGAAGAAGTGATTAACAGCTGGCTTTAAATGATCATTTGCAGACATTACAGTTCTGTAAATTAACCTCTTTTCAGGCATTTAATTGTAACATCAGTTATATAATTGACCAGGTACCTCTAGGAAGGAACATTGAGATTTTTCCTTATTTATAAAGCTTGATTACCAAAAATATAAAAAGCCTAAAGTAATTTGAAATCATGACAGGAAAAAGTGCTATGGTAGAAGTCTAATATTTTTATCCATGGAGCAAGTTGTAACTTTCAAGAATTTGGTGCATTTTTAGGCACTGTTTTTGTATCTTCATTTGCCTGAACTATACAGCAGGACTTGAGATGCCCAAAAACTGTTTAAGACAAATTTAAGGCAACCAAGTGCAAAAGCTCAGTGTACATTAGATATATGTAAACAGAACATTTCATAGTAGAAATTGTACAACTATTACAAGTCCATAGTATTAACAAAGGCCAAATCCATTCTGCCTAGAGACACAAATGCAAAATGTAGTTACACTAACCAAGCCAAAAATTAAAAACTCTGGGAAATGAAGTGTCATCATCTCTAACACGAGAGAGATGTAGTACATTGCTGTGCTAGAGTAAGTGCTCTGCTTTTCCCCTCTCTACATAACATGCAGTCTCTCCCAAATTTATTCTGTTCCATTTAGTGATGTACCAGCCGACAGCAGAGCTCAGATTGTTAAAGCAAAATGCACAACACAGCAAACAAATGGAATGTGAATGTACAGATATTGGACCTTTTTAAAAATACAGTACCTAGGATTTCCCATTTGAAACAGTTTTCAGCATATTGCATAGCAGTGAATTCATCTGCTACCTAAAACTGTTGCTGCTGACCCACATGGAGTTCCTCTTCAATCTTCTTTCAGTTTTCTTTCATACTGTACAGTGGGTCCACAAGCTTATTGTGCACATGCATTAAACCTTGGGGGGGAAAGCAACAATGCCAGCTTTACATTAGTTATACTTTGTCAACATGTCCTTCTATCCACATTTTTATTTGGAATTTGCTTCAAAGTATACATTTTAAATAGTTCACTGAAGAGAACAACAATGTAGTTCAGAATCAAAGATTCAGAAGCAGATATATTCCTGTATCACTTGCATAGTAATGACATATTCAGTATCAGCAGGGACCAGACAGTTCTCTCATAACAGACCCAAAAAAGCACATCTGGAATACTTCCAAATGATCTGAATACATCTTTTTTTGTGTGTGTGTACTTAAAAATGTGTAACAGCAACATAATTATCTCACACCACAATTTGCCATAAAAATCAGATGCACACATAGTGCAACTTTTACGGCTTGAGCTCTTTTGCAATGTTCTGGCACTGTGGTAATACTGTCTTGGTAATAATGGTGTACTTGTGGTCCTAGACAGGCAAAATCAAATTATCCAGACTCTTAGTGCAGACTCAATTTCAGCAGTTCAACTGTTTTTTGTTCCAGCTGGGCTTTTTTTTGTCATATACAAGTCCTCCATAGCTATGACTAGGGGAGTTATTTTTTTTCCTCTTCAACTACTTTAATTCTAGAAAATGCTGAAGTGCAATTAATAAAAAAGATGCTTCCTTCTTAACTTTGCCCTTAATTAGTAAAAATGTTACCTACATCTAGGTATGTACGACATTGGATCACTGGCAGGTTTTTAACCTCATTCCAACCTTAAGGACTAGTAACAGTAATGATCAGTGTTCACAATCCGCAAAGTAAAAGTCCATTTTAGTATTGAACTGAAGATTTAACCTCTAAAATTAAAATATGTAACATTAAGTGCAATTTTATTAAAAACCATGAAAGAAATCTTGCAGCACTGCGTATTTTAGTGATAATCTATGACAAAGAATATTCAAATACCTTTGCTACATGATGCAGCTGGTGGCAACCTTAGTGTCACTGCAGCAACATTAAATCTGAGTTAACTATACAATCTAAGGTCATTACTGTAGGTGACCACAAAAAAAGGCATCTTATGCAGCATCTATTACTAATCACTATGTGATTATTTAATATAAAATACAGATGTTAGATCAAGTCTAATATTTTTTCAGTTTAACAGTGACAAAAACTTAAATATACATTTGACATGAAAGTCCTTTGTCCAGAAAGAGTAATAGCTGCATACACTACTCAAACTAGAAACAAGTTTTGAGCTTTAAAACATTTCACTTCCTACCAATACTTTCCTCTTCTAAAAAAGGGAAATGAAAAGGAAATAATTACCCACTTCCTAGATGCATGAAAAATGGTTACAAAGTATTGCTTCTGTCATACTTAATGAAGAATATTTAAATCCTGTTAGTGAAAGTGTTACAGGAAAAACAGTGAGAAACAAAAGATTTTTTTAGAAGAATGCACCAGACTTGGTGCCAAACGATTATTTCAAAGGAAAATCCCACTGTATATTCAAGTATGCTTTGAATAAACAAATTTCTACACACAGTTTTTAGAGAAGCATGCATAAGTATGGAGAAAACTATCGTGAACTAACTTATCTGTAGACAAATTAGTAAATTTAAAATTAATTTTCTGTTTCATTCTTCATAAGATTTTCCCTTTCAGAGTAAGATCATAAGCAGGCTTGTTAATTTTAGCCTATAATAGGTTTTCAGAGAGTTAGAAAAAATGGAATATGTTAATCTATTTACCAGTCAGTGTAGTACTTGATTATAAACCTAAAAAAATTGCAGTTTCATAATGAAATTTTTAAGTGGTGAAAAATCTCCATAATCACTACCAGAAATAGCAGTATTAAGAACTACCTAGGTTCCCTAAGAAGCCTAACCTGAAGAGCAAGATTTAGAAATAATTCCAAATTTGACCCACACTGCTTTCTCCTCCATCTTATAAGGGGAAAAAAAAATCCCACTCATTTGAGAGTAGGTAGAATTATGCAAGTTTAAAGTAAACCATCTTTTTAAAAATTCTATTGCTGTGTATTACAGGGTAGTTAAATATAGTGACATAATAGCACACATTCATAAATTGTAGCCCTTGATATTTTTTGAAGCAATGTTCAGTGTCATTTATACCTAGTGATTCTATATTAGGTTTGTATTTCCCAAGCAAAGCCTCTGCTTATATGAAATACAGGATAATGTTTAAAACTTATCCAAGCAGTTAGAGAAGCTTTATCTTTGAAAATAACAGTAAGTACTGTCTAGCAGTGTGATACAAGAAAAGACTAACCCTTCCCTCTACCCCACAAATACATAGTAGAGAACAGCACACTGAAAAATCCAAAATTAACAAGCTGGCCACATGAGGTATCAGAATAAAAGTCACAGAGATGTCCGAATTGTAATCTAATACATATATGAGCACTGGTGATATAATGCTCTAAAAAAGAATTTAATATATTACAATTTTGATCTCTGAGAGCTACTACCCATGCTAGTGAGAAAGATGACTGAGTCACGCAATTGCATCTGCTGTGCTAATACAGCCAGGAGAAAACTACTCCTCTCAGCTTCTACTGTCTCAGTGAAACAGAATTCAGTCTAGGAAGTCTCAATTACTATCAGATATCCTGACGTACTTTAAGTTTGCCCCAATATACCTACTACAAATATGAAAAACACAGTAAAAGGGTGCAATGATTTTTAAAGTCATATAGACTGTTACACTAACTGCACATGAGAAATGTCCTCAGGTGGCTTCAAAGTCTGTATCACAGTTTACTAGACATCACATTACAGCACATAGCAAAGCAGCATGGAAATGTATCAGGATTAATAAATATATTGAGATTTTTTAAAATTAAACTTTCCAGTATACTTGAGACTTGTATTCTGGAACAGATTGCTGCTGTTTGAAGTTTAAGATTACTAAACTATTGGTTCAGATTGGAAGCAAAGGAAATACTCTTCCCAAGTAGATTTGTCTGGAATGTAGGTAGCACAAGTTATGCCTCCTGGCAATTTTTCAAACACAAGAAATAATATTTAATATTCTGACTATATAACATTATGTATTAGTGACTGCAAAGTGTTGGAAGGCTCAGACTTAAATCAATATAATTTCAAAGCTGTTTGTCTTGCATAAATGCATATAACCTCTGATTCAGTGCTCACCTTTAAAGTACTTCACAGTTTTAACTCTTAGTTCTAAAGTAGCATCTTCATCACACACAAAGATAGTGCGGGGGTGTTGCTGGAAAGCAGAAACTGTCCACATATGATTGACTCCTTCTTCAATTGCTTTGTACAATGCAAAAGCCTTGTGTGCACCTGTTATAAGAATCATCACCTGCAAAACAAAGGTATCTTTACTTTCAATCCCAGTATCAATACCAACTAATCTTGAAAACACACATGCAACTAGAACTAAATGAGTTCTTACTTCTCTAGCATCCATCACTGTACCCACACCAACTGTTAGCGCCATAGTTGGTACTTTAGATAAGTCTCCATCAAAGTATTTAGCATTTGCCAAAATGGTGTCCATTGCTAAAGTCTTTAATCTTGTTCTTGAAGACAAACTTGATCCGGGTTCATTGAATGCAATGTGGCCATCTGGACCAATGCCTTTTCAAAGTTAAAAAAAATAAATCATTCCAGACCTGAGAGTCAACACATATCCTCAAACATCGTAAATGAATAAAAAAGGACTCATCCTTTTCTTTTGGTTCCACATTTTCAATAAAAGCTTACGTAAGTCATTAGAAACTTGGACACCAACCATTCTATTTTGGAATTTATACTGATTCTTTGTTAGTCACAGAACTTTCTTACAGAGTAATTAAACAATCTGGGTATTAGTCAAGTTATGGAAATAGTGATTAAAGAATTTGCGTATCTTCCCAACCCAGGACAGTCTACATGCTTGAATTGTAACTAACCATAGAGCATTTCCTCATACCTCCAACGAACAGATCAATCCCCCCCTGCTTCTTCGATTTTCTTTTCAAATGCATCACATTCAGCCTGTAAGTCTGGTGCATTCCCATCAAGGATATGAGCATTATTTGGATCTATGTCAATGTGCTTAAAGAAGTTATTCCACATATAGGAGTGATAGCTCTCTGGGTGATTTCTGGGAAGCCCTGAAATCATTTAGAGTGAAATTACCATAAGAAAAGGTTTAACCAAACAGTCTTAATTCTAGTCTGTAACAGATGTAAGGCATGCAAGGCAAACACGAGTCAAATAAAGCGAGATTTGAAACTACATTGAGAAGAAAGGCTTCCTGTTGGCACATACTGGCAACTGGTTTACATTCCCTCCACATACATCTTATCCCACAGTGTAAAGTTATCAACAGAAATGCAGTCCCAATATTACACGACAGTATAATTTCTACAGGAGTACTGTGAAACACTGAATTTAGCCCAGTGTTTATTTTTGCATTTTTGTAGATAAAAGAATAGAGAAAAATGCTTGGACAGCAGTCTAATATAGGAGTATAAATGGACTAGACTAACCTGTTACTTTGACAAAGTATTTAATAAGGAGAAAGTATTTTTATAAGGAGAAAGAAAAATAACAGTACAGTATGTGCTCAAATAATAACAAATCTTACCTACATACTCATCCATGTTGAAAGTCTTTACATATTTGAAAGAGAGATCTCCATTTTTGTGATATTCTATCAGCTTTTTGTAGCATCCCAAAGGTGTACTCCCTGTTAAATAAAGTTTTTTACTGTTCTGTGTATCTGCACAACATTTTCAGTGTATTTAAATGTCTTCACAGTCAGATTTTGCTACACTGCTTTTCAACATACAAGCAATCTGCTGTTTCTCGTTTAGTATTTATCAGTTTCTAAAACTGCCACAACTTTGTTCAAAGAAATCAAATCTATATTTTAAAAAAAGTTAGAATATTACCAAAAATAATACTTATGTTATTATGTTCTTTTAAATACTCTATCTGCTAGCAATGATACAAACATTGTTCTAGGCTTAGTTATTTACAAAGACTTTGAATAAAACTTGCCTGTTGGTAGACCAAGCGTGAAATATTTTCCTTGATTTGGCTTGAACTGGATAATGCGATTACAGATGTACTTGGCTGCCCATTCACTAGCCTGATCATAGTCTTCAAGAATTACTAGCCTCATTCTGGCAGTGAGGAACTTGTATGCTAAAACAAACTTAAACCTGGAGAAAATGTTGAAGTTTTAAAAATAAGCACCACATGAGTAGTTGTAAAACTCTTAGATTACACAGGAGACAAAAAAATCTTTCATACCAATGACTTGCATTAGCATAACGATATTCTTGCAGTCCTTCAAGTTTGATAATCAAAAGAAAAGCTACAGAACCCAAATGATAGGTAACAGTCAAAATATTCATTAAAATCCGCACACTAATTTAAAGCAATTAATATGAAAAAACTGAATCAAGATGAGGACAAGCCATTTTGAACTTCAATATTTTGGTCAAGTGTTACCATTAGAAAAGAGATAATACTCAAATACCAAGATTAATTGCTGTTTCTTATGACAAGCTGAATGCCTAAAACTTCAAAAACAAGACCCAGAGTAATCTCCTCTTTCTATAGTCAAAATACCTAATTGGGAATAAATAATTAAGATTCCTTTCACTCTTATTCTAGCTCCTTAACAATACTTCAGTAAGTTTATTAATCTGCAAAAAAAAAAGTTAAAGCATTAGAGATATTTGGAATGTTTACAATTCACAGGAAAAAATACAAGATCACATCTTTTCTTTGCCACATAAATTTAAACAGTAATTGAAAAGGCTTTGAGTGCAATTGTATTAACTTTTAAGATGAATATCCAGAAAACAAGCTCAGTTGCTAGAAGTATACAAGCACGTCCTGCATTTAAGCATTTTTCTATGAATTTCTGTCTAACAGAATCAGCTTCCAGAAAGACCGAGGCTCTTTCAGCAGTCTGGGATGTGTTACTCTTCTCTTCCCAGGTCTGGGTGTGCTCGGCATTAGCCACAACACATCTGCTGGAAGCCTAGGGCCGCCCATCTGTGAGACAAACCACACTGCTCTTAGCTCACCAAAAATGAGCGGCTGGTATCAAAACAAATATGAATTAAAGTACTTAACAGGATACCATGTTTATCCCACTAAACAAGGAAGAAAATCACCGTGTGCTGCCTGTGCCGCTCCCTGTCCCTGGACAGCTGAGCCGTGACAAGTCGAACTCACCTTTGCCGAGGAAACGCTATTCCACACACACGCAAAAGAGCGAACACACAGGAGGAGGAAAAGCAGGCCAGCAGGAATAGACTCCGCGGCTCTAGGGCGGCCTCATAAAATCCCGACAATTTTACGCTAGGAACACGGGGATGCTCTCCAAGAGCAGGGACCCACGCACAGCACCAGAACCACTGCGGACTTTCGGCTAGGGTATTTTGGTTTGGTTGTGTTTGGGGATGGGGAGGGGTGATGAACCTACCCTGGCAGAGGAAAAGACCTGCAGCCGGAGCAGTCCCGGGTCCCGCGGCCTCCCCTTCCCCGCCCGGCCGGCCACGG
>JAHLSL010000015.1:10470933-10516043 GCA_025920805.1 Petroica traversi | reverse complement strand
AGAAGCATATTTACACCTGTTTTGCAGAATGAACAGCAAACTGCTGCTGAGTGTTTATCTGGACTCACTTGGTATTTTCTGTGCTACCATTTTAACTAGAGACTTTTTCAGTCTACTCACGCTACCATTTTAACTAGCGACTTTTTCAGTCTACTCACACTTGTCTGCAGCAGCCCACGATCAAGTAGAGCCCAGAAAATGGTTATCGCACAGTGCAGCTGCTGAAGTGTGAGTCCTGCCTGGGTCACTATTTCCTGAAAGGGAAGATAATGGTTCTTGCCCAACCTGGGGACATTACAAAAGAACTGGAAAAACAGAGAAGGCATAAACATATTCTTCTTCCAGGAGAATTCCTTTCTTGTAATCCCTACAAACAGGAGCAGCTGCCTGTCACCAGAGGGTAGGCTGTTCTCTGCTGACTGTACCATTTGGGGTTGTGTATGTACCTGTTTCAAAGACAAAACAGCTGATCTCCAGGTGACTCCCATTACAACCACTTTTTATCTCTTAATGCATAATTGTCTGCTTTTTTAATGTGATTTTTGTGCTCATATGAGGACTTAAATTTAAATATTACCTTTAAAAATATATGTCTTAAAACTACCTTAACTTTTGGCAGATAAAGCGTGGGATGGAGAGACTATTTGGATGCGACAAAGCCTCCAGAAAGTATACTTTTTTGTACCAAACTAATGGTTTGGCATATATATGTATGTGTGTGTGTGTGTGTGTATGTGTGTAAAATAGTTTATTTTATTTGACTTGTCAGGTCTCTGTTGCCACCTCTCAAGCCAAGAGGGTGGCGATCAGCAGCAGATCAGAGGTGAATGACCTGAGGCCAGATTTGTCCCTGGCTCTCTAAAGCTGTATCCTGTATTTCTTTAACAAAGTCCTTGTAGAGTCAGGCTTTCCAAATACATATTCCTTTTTTAAGATCTAAAAATACACAAAATGCAACCCATTTACTTCAAAACCTATAAAATCTATTTGTACTCTACAGATGGGATAATACTGGCACAGAATTTGAAAAAAATGTACATGCCTTAATTCACCTCAGGATTAGTGCAGTTTGTGAAAAGAAGTATGTTTGTGGTTGTCATTACCTTTAGTTTTAAATGTCAGGCAACTTGGGCAAGCTTGAAACTCTGCCAGGATCTGACTTAAGTAGGCAGAGCAGGCAGAAAGTATCCACCACTCCAGCATCTCCTGCATCTTCCAGGTGCACAGGGGGACAAATCAAATAGTCACAAAGTAGAAGAAGCAGGAAATCAAGAGCAAATATTTAGGATGGCTACTGTTTGCTGAGCTTTCCTGACACTTGGGGTTGCACCTGAAGACAATGTGACAAAAGGAGAAACCTCTCTCCCTGTGGAAACGGATATAAGGGTGACACAGGTGATCTGACTCACCCAAGCAGGGAGTTAGGGTGTCGCTCTTTTTTTTTTAAGGGTTTGCACTCAACGTTTTAGGAGTTTGCCTCTCCATGCTCGATGTGCCATCCTTAAACATCACACTCTTTCTACCTTCCTCTCATAATCTTTCCCTGCTGTGGCTTCATGGTACTTGTTGCCCTTCTCTGGCAGGAAGGATAGGTCCTCTCCTGGTCTTGGTTTGAACAATGTAGACAGAAGCTGAAGACACTTTACAGTGAGTAATTTGCCTAGCTACATAATAAACTGGTCTTTTTCATAGGCAATGTTTATGAGAATGGCCAATTTCAGTTAATTTGTACATTATGTCTCTTAGTGGAAAACATGTCCTTTGTCCTGAACTACTTTCAGAAGTTTCAGGGTGGTTTCTTCCTCTGTGTAGTGGGACAGCAGCCAGTACGTGGGGAGCTGTTTTCTTCTGGCTGCCGTAGCACTCTCCCAGGATGTTCAGATAATGCAGAAAACAGGGTACACATTACCTGCTGTGGCCTTCCCTAGGGGAAAAGGGATACTCTGAGAGAGTATAGGATATACTCTGGGTTTGTAAAGTGTTTTAAGAATTTATACACCTGGGCCTGACTTGTGCTGCAATGTAAGCTGTGGTAAAACTCACTCTGCTGTGTTGATCCTGCTCTCACCTGAGGGGTTTTTACCTTGGAAGAACAGGAGACTCTGTTTTTAGCCATAAGATTGAATAGAAAACAAGGTGGATCAGGTTCAAGACAGGTCTTAACGTGAGGCAAACAGCCCTGTACTGATTATTTGGATAAGCATATTCGGCTTTTTCAAAATGTTTTCCTCTTTTCACCTACGGAGAGTAGAGATGTAAATTATAAAGGGTGCACATTTGTAAGTGAAAATAACAAAAGTAAAGTCTTCCCTTACAATTAATCTCTAAATTTTTATTAACTTTATTCCTGTCATTCCTGAGGAATGACTGTCCTCCTGCAATAGCAATGAGCCTATGTTTCTAATTGCTTGTTGTCACATCTCCAGTTCTCTACTTTTCATACCTCTAGTAAGGTTAAAAAGCCTTAACAAGAAATAAAAAAGCATTTTAATACTGCAGTACGTTTTTGATTCCATGAGGCAGAGGAAAGCAGGGCTTGATCTGAATATGAATGATGGTTGCAAATTGTGATTTTTTGGTGGGGGTCTGAATTGTGGCTGAACCTGTTGGAACTTGCACACGGCACCTTGGGCTGCTTTGCACTCTGAAATTCAGTCTCACGCCTGTGTTGTTACAACTGACATCTGTTTCAGTAACCTGCAGCCAATGTTCCCCATGAGTTCCTGTAATTGCTGTTGGCAACTGACACAGCCAGATTATGTCTAGGAGTAGATGCTCCTGCTGATTTCAATTTAGGCAAGGCATGAATCCACAAACAAGAAGCCACAAACGGTTGGAAGGAGTCAGCTCGTAACTGCTTCACTGATGTGTGGTAGAGCTGTGCTGAGAACAAATCATATGGATGTTTTTTTTCTGTTTGCTTAAAAACCTTCTCTGTTCATTCTGGAGATATGTCAAATGCTCTTTGACTGAGAATAAGGGACAGTTGCCTTCATCCTTTTCGTTGCTTCCAATTCAAAAACAAGTAGCACCCACAATGCTGAATTCCTCTTCCCATTGTTGAATCTACTGGGCTAGATGGATCTTTGCTTTGATCCATTACAGCTGCTCTTCTATTATTATAAAATATTTAACTTTAAAATTAAAATATAATGATGCATATTAATGTATAAATAAATATTTTATTATATAGAATTAGTATTATTATAGAAAGTTTAAATTTAATTAGAAAATTAGAATCTACAGCCTTTCCTCATCCACTGAGTGTATCACCTTGTCATAGAAGGAGATCAGGTTGGTCACGCAGAACCTGCCTTTCACAAATTCACACTGCCTGGACCTGATCCACTGATTGTCTTGTATGTGTCATGTGATCTCCTATAGCCTCTTACAGCAGTCAGCTGATGTGTCCTGTCTGTTGCACATAAGGAACTCTTTGAAAACTTCTCAAAATCTGTCTTTCTCTTCCCCTCTTCTTTTCTGTCTAACTCTTCAGCTAGTAAGGTGCTACATCATGTAATATCTATCAAACCAAAGATTTTTTTATTCACCATCTGAGGGTGCATGGTGTTTTTTGCAACTGAAACACCTCCATTATTTCTTTAGGAGTTTGAAGGCTTCAGGGAGCACATGTATTTGCATACATGGGGAAAACATTCTTTGGCATCAGATGTACAATATACTACACTGTCAAGAACTAGGATTAAAGAGTTTGCCCTACCATCTGTCAGACTGTCATTTTCAATAAATGCTATGTCACTGTGATATTACTATGGCAGAGACACTGGCTAAAAGTAGAATGCACACATCACCCTAGTAGGATATTTCTGAAGTAAAAAGAAAAAGTAAAGAGTGGCAATAAAAAAAGGAGTGAGGGTTTTTTCTGTGTGTGTGTGTGTGTTTACTTGTTTTGTTTTTACACAGCTGTTGGAGAGAAAAATAGCCAGAACTTGAGAACTTCTGTGGAAGCCAAACACTAGACAAGGAAGGAAAAAACCTTCCTTTTTTGATCCAGTGACATATCATACACAATATGTCACAGTCATTTGAGACCATCACATATGACACAATTGACCCAAACTTTGGCCTTTTTTCTGTGTTTACCTGTGCCTGGCTGAGAAATCCACAGCCCTGTGAAAACAGTCACGTAATCACACACCACTGTTCCTGCTGCTTTGCAGGTAGGAAGGCAAAAGCATTCCAGACACGCTGTTGCTGGAGGGTTATTTCTCATGTGAACTTACTCAGACCCCTTGGAGGTGCAGGCAAGTTCATATTGATGTTTTTTGGCTGTATGCTGGAGATGCAGCAGAAATTCTAAGGTCTTTAATGTATTGTAATGTCTTAATTGATAATGTATTTTTTTCCCCTGGAAAATGTCAAGAAGGAAATTCCAGAGGCTGCTGCTGATAGTTCCTCTCAAAGTGTGGTCTGTGCAAGGCAGTTCAGGATTTTCATCAAGACTTGACCTGCTGTGCCCACATTTCTCTGTCTCCCAGTAACACACGTGGTCTGGGATAATCTCAAAAATATCCTATGCTCCTTTCTACAGCTGGGTAAAATTATAGCACCTTCCTCAGAGAGAATCACTTTGTTGTTGGTCTCAAAAGTAGCCAGGTGGGCTTTTCTGTGTATTAATGCTAGTCAGAAGTCCCTCAGCAATGCAAAATGCAGACAGATGTGTGCCCTGCACACTGGGTGCTTATGAGATACAGCTTCTGAATGCTGACTTTCTGGTTCCAGCTTGAAAATGCACACCAAGTCATTAGTAAGCTGTGCCTGAGAACCAAGGCAAGAATTCCAGAGATTTGCATGTTGTTCTTGTGAATACAGGGAGTTTTGTTCTCCTAAAATGCTTTTCTACCTACAGTTTTTTGTGCAATCTTAGTTCATGAAAGATGTGTGTTTCTCTTTCAGATTTTTTTTTAGTCCCCTGTTTCCAGTGCTGCTTATGTAACTTGCAGCATGATAAGGATCCCTTCATGGACAACAGCAACCCAATCATGAAATCAAGATCTTTTGATCATGTTTAAAGGAAGAGCTTGTTTTTCTTCTTTTGCCATTGTATTGGGCTGTCCTTTCTCTTCTGGTGTCATTGAAGTTAGGCAGTCTTAAGTACAGTTGCATAATATATGAGATTAAACACTTGTATAGTCATTAATAAAATGACTAAATTGTTGACAGTTCTGTTGCTCTCTGTGCCAATTACCTCATTTCTATTCTAGGGACAAATTTGGACCACTTTGGGCTAAGTGAGACATTCTGGAAGATGTGGTAAGTCTTTGTGCCAGAAGAACACAGCAGTATGTAAAACACTGCAGCTGCTACAGGTCAGCAGCAAGAGGAAAGGTTCTTGCTGGTATCTCCAGATGCAAAACATGGATCAAAGTTTCCCACTTATGTTTTTGATCAGGAGGAAAAATTTCAGTACCTGTTTTTTTTTTATTATAAAATACAGATTAATCAATTCTGGGTGTTTAATTTTATTTCCAGGGAATATTTCAGGCACGAACAGGCCATAAGTCTTCAGGGAATCCTCAAGTCATTAAAAAGCATTGGTCTTTAAGAGAACATTTAGTCCATTACTCAGCTTCAGTTGTAGCCATATCTTTCCATATGTTTCTTGTCTAGACTCTTTTTTAAAACCTTCTGTGGTGGTGATTTCATAGTCTCCTCCAGTGCTCAATTATCCTTGCTATTATAATGTCTGTTCTGATGTCTAACCTAAATTTTCAGCTTGTGTAATTTGATACAATTACATTTGCTTCTTACACAGAGGTTGTGGCATCAAGGATTCCTTTTGTCATTGCAGACGCCTTTCTTCTCTTTGAAGACCACTCTGATGTTTCCCCTTAGTTCTCCCATCCCTAGACAAAACAGCCCACAGTTTTTCAGTCTTGATAGATTTTTTTTCTCCTTGCGTTTGTGTTAAAGAAGAAAACAGCTTGCTTTTCCCATTTTTCTGGCTAACTGCATGCTCAGAATATTAATCATGTTTCACCTTTTCTGTTCAATAACCATTTGGTATAATTTTCTGAGTGGGTCTGAAACCCATCTAACTAAGACGGGATAGAGGCAGAAAGTCATAGTAGAAGAAAATAAAACCAAGTAGAACATACAAGCTTTGGATGTGGGATTTAGTTTAATATCTAAGAAGGAGTTGAGTGGGAAAGGAAAAGAAGTGCATGGGATATCTCAGAGGGAGGTAACTATAGCCTAAGCACTCAGGTTCTCTTCCCCTCTCTTGTCTTCTGTGGGAACCATTCTGGTTCTTGAAACATTTCTGTAAGAGAGTTGTGGTTAAACTACAGAAAGTTACAGTAAAAAAATTACTTGCAAATCTCTTATAAAGAATAGGAGAAATATAGGGCTTTTGACCTTGTGATGAAAAACCATCATGTTTTTTCTTACTCTCCAACTGTTGAAGAGTTAATAAGCAAATGCCAGAAAGACAACAAAGCCAGAGTTGGGGAAGGAAGGGAAAGAAGCTTTAGGGCCACTTCCTGACACAATTTTCTGTGAGTGTCAAATAGATAGGAAAGTTGTTTTTCGAAGCTTTGTAACAGCAAGTGTCAGTGCAACTGGGTTTAAGTTTGATCCTTCAAAGCATTTCAGTTTCTCTAATTTTGGTGAATGCACAGAATAGAAGGAAATGATTCAGGATAGCTACAAAGCTAGGGAAAGTAATGGGTGATACTCAGATAAGATGAAATCACTCTTTCACACCATCAAAAAAGGCAGCAGAACCCATTTCCAGGTCTTTCCACTTCACTAGAAGTGAAGATGAAGATGATCATGATTGAGTACTGAAAAGATGGAACAAACGTTTTATTTCTACACAGATATACCAGAGTGCCTTTTCAGCAACTTTGTTGTTCTGAAGGGCAGAGAGCTGAGGTTTCTGATGGAAGCCTTTGACATTTAGTTAAGTCCTTTGCTAACAAAACTGCACTGAACTGAGTTAAAGATATATTTAGAAATAAGCAAATTATGGTATTTCTAGTATATCAATAGAAATGAGTCATCCTTGGAAAATTAAAATGTGAATTACCTGTACATATTGGAGAATTGGCCAGGGATCTATTCTAAAATAAAAAATTGGTAGACCACTGACTGCTACAAAAAAGGAAAGTAATATATCCAAATTTTTTCTACCAACCTTTACATGCAGCTTGCATATCTAAATAAAGAAGTTGAAGAATTAACTCTTCTGTGCTCTAGAAATGATGGGTGCATGCAAGCTACACTGGATGAAACTTCTGTTTCTTCTGATGTATGTACTTCAACTTGTATTTTTAGTGGAGTCCATTCTGTTTAAAAACAATCCAAAAATCCAATATATCCAATTCAGTAAGAGTAGTGAATGAAACAATTGGCAGTGTGTCACAGAGGGTGCATTAGGCAGTGGAATGACTTGTGTTCAGTTACATTTTGTTTTGATCTGGGGACTTGATGTTCTCCTTACACATTTTTCAGCAGTGAAGTGTGTGCCAGCAGCTGCCCTGGGTGCACACCATGTGTTTCCACGTTACAAGCAGTGCAAAGCAGTCATCTGTGTGCCTTGCTCAGAGGCTGTCAGCTTCAGACTCATGACTCTCCAGCCAGAGCTTCTTTTCTTCTCTGGTGTGTTCTGCAGTCTGTTCAGCCCCTTGTGCATTAGGAAAACTCACCTTTGCTGGCTTCCTCACTTCGGTCTTACTTTGTAGATATTTAATTGCTCCCATGTGCTCAGGACAGTGCTGTGATTAGAGAGTAATCTTCAAGACTCAGAACTCTGTTTTTGGAACACTGGCAAGAGTTTTTAATCAAGTGTCATGAATAATATTATGGCTTTATTCAAACTTTTGTCTTGGAGTGAGGATTCCAGTTGGTTTGAATATATGGCCATACAGCTTGCCTAATCTCATGTGAACAGCAAAATCTGGGCCAGACCTTCCAGTCTGTGCAATGCTTGGGGCAGGAGGTGGGGAGCAGCAGCTGCAGAATTCAGAGTGAGGTGACATGTTGTCGTCAGGACAGTCTGCTTCATGGCAGCCCCTGCATATCGACTTCCATGGCAGATGGAGGCCATGTGTCTCCCCATCACGATGCCACAAGGTGCAGCATAGACTTCACAAGCTGTCAGCAGCAGGGAGCTACTAAAGATTATTGAGATGTCAATGGACAGGAACTTTTGACAAGGGTGTGTAGCGATACAACAAGGGGTAATGGCTCTCTTTAAAATGAAAGAGAGTAGGTTTAGATTAGATATGAAGAAGAAATTCTTTACTGTGAGGGTGGTGAGACACTGAAACAGGTTGCCCAGAGAAATTGTGAATGCCCAATCCCTGGAAGTGTTTAAGGCCAGATTGCATGGGTCCCTTAGCAGCCTGGTCTAGTGGAAGTTGTCCTTGCCCATGTCAGGGGGCCTGGAATGAGACCTCTAAGGTCTCTTCTAACCCAAGCTATTCTATGATTTGGTTTTGGTTTATAAGTTCAATGAGCTACTACCTGATCGTGACAGGATAAGACATTTTACCAATCTCTTTGTTATAAGTGAAAGCCATTAAACAAGTAACTGGGCAACATTAAAGCCTGAAACAGAAGCAGAAATCTTTATTAAGGTATTATTTTTACCACCTTTCTACCAGGAAAACCTGCATTCTGAGAGAAAAAAAGAAAGAAAGAAAGAAAACAAAGTAAACTGAAAGCTTCTGAGGTCAGTGGAAGATTTAGCACTGATGTGTCATCACCTCTAGATATGGGGGTTGTATTGATCTGTTGAACAGAGATTTCCTCAGGAACTGCCGCCCTGTGGTAGTGATTCAGTGCCAGCCCTGGCTATGGCTGGAGGAAATCCAATCTGAGTGTAATGTTGCTGCATAAAAGCTTCATTACTTGGCTGCTAACATCGACAAAGTTGTGTTAGGGAAGAATCCTGAGTGTGGTGTATCACTAATGCAGATACCAAGGTAATCCAGGGTAAGCCAGCAAGGCTGACCTTCCTTGAGTCCTACTCTGTGGATATTTCTGGTACCTAGGGGCTTAGTATTTTATACTGTTCAGCATTTTAAATGCTAATTTTTGTTTTTGAAAGCTTAAATAAGAACCAAAAAATGACAGTGTATGCCATCAGCTTTTTTCTTAGTCTCTAATGAAATCCAGTTGTGACCTTACAATAGGAACTGAGATTACTGCACTAAATCAACTTTTAGTTCAATATGCATCTATCCTACCATTATGCTAATGAAGGTCCAGGCATGGAGTAAAAATATATTACAAAACACTAAAGAAGCATTACTTTTTAGAAACATTCAAGGCAAAGATATCCCATCATGGAGAGAGCCAAATCAAAGAATGAAATACTACATAATGTGGATGGCAGTTTGTAAAAAGCAGGAAAGAAATCAAAGGAACAAGTGGGACTAAGAATGTAGGGAACAACTTTGAAAGTCTGGTCCCAGTGCAGCCCCTACATAACAGCAGCATTTTAGAAGGATTGAAAGGGTAGTAAGACCTCAGAAAATTTTTGAGAAAGAGCAAGTAAGGAGACAAAACTGAAGACTTCTTTTACTTACAGGGACTGCATACAACTGAGAAGCTAAGAAAAATATCGTATAGCTGCTGTTCCACCTTCCTATTCTGTCTGTCAGCTATGACAATCCTAAATTATAGTTCAGTTAGCATTGAGAAGCACTGTACACACTCACACTCGCTCTCCAGAGTTATTCAAGTTACATCTTAACTTCAGGCATTAATAACTTCCTCTCCCCTGCTGGAGAGATCATGCCACAGACCCCATTGTGTGTTAATAAGTTTGGGGTTTCAGTACAAAGTGATTCGTGCAATTACTGGGATTCTTCCTCTCTAGACTTCATGGGCTTTCTGGCACTTGAACAAAGTGTATTTCTAAGTCAGACACCTGAGTTCAACTCACGGGCATTTCTCCACTGTTTCATCACATACTGATGAAGAAAACTGCATAGAAATATTTTGTATTATGAAAGAGCTTTAGAAAGCAGCTTGCCATGTCATGTGGTCTTTTAGGGTTGTTGCTGTGTAAAGCTCATGCTTTTACAGCACAAGGTGAGCAGTGTTGTGCTGCATCCAAAACTGAGCTTTCTGACCTCTTTTGGTAACCAGGTTCTGATCTGAGCTTACGTGAAAGTAATGACCTGTAAACAGTAATGTCATGAAAAAAGATGGCTGGGATCTGTTAATCACAGGCTAGGCACAACATACATATTCTCTGGGTGGAGGAGAGGATTGTGAAATGTGATGAGAAAGAATCTCCACTTCCAGATACAGGTCCTAAGAGGGGTAGCAGTAATGTGACTGAAAGGAAGTTTGAACCAGCTCTAGCTGCCTCAGTTAGGTAGCTGTGTCCTTGCCACTTGGGGTCTGCAGAGGGGCAATTCCACACAAATATATACAGATAACACTGCCTTTGAGCAGGAAATAACAGCATTTTAGTGTTTATGTGGGGTTTTTCAGGTTAATCCCACATAGTATACACAGCAGAATAAACAGAAGGCATTTTCAGACTTCTGGGAGAAGATGTAATTCTGCTACAAGAATATGTACATTTAAATCTCAAAATAGAAGGTGTTCAATTTCCTTTTTTTTTTTATTTTTTGCAGCTCTCGGCCACAGCAATCTAACACTTCTTTGCATGTAGAGGTGGGTAATATTACAGTTAAAAAGTAGTGATTTCTTTAGTAATAGCTTCCTTACTTGCTTCAGTTAATGCCATCTGTAAGCTGTGCTACTACTCCCCTTGGAGAACCTATTTACATGCCCAACTGCTTTTTGAAATGTAATTTATAAGGATCAGTGAGTGACTGACACACATCTACAAAGACATAATAAAACCCTATGAATATAAATTACTGGTTTATCTATTATTTTTGTCTGAGGCACTGTTTCATTCTGTATTACAGAAACATGAAAGAAACTGCAGATCCATGTTACAACTCTTGGTGACCAACCTAGATTAAGAAGTTCCAAAGCTTTTTTCATCATCACTTCCGAGATGGTATCAGTTCCCTCAATTGGGCTGATTCAATTCGTTGATTATACCCAGATTGCTAAATGATCAATTTAGAAAGTAAAATAAAAAAACATTACTCCTTCCTGGCTCACTCAGCCAGTTTTATTTGGCTCTTTTAACAGGTTTCATTAACAGTACTGCCAGAAAATCCTTCCTGTAAAAATGACAAATCTGCTGTGTAAGTCAGGAATGAGTGATGGGCATAAAAGGTCTTATCCTGTGTGTAGTGCTAAGAAAACTGTAACATGGAGCTTGAGTTTCAGTGTGGAAATTGTCCTGCAAAGGCAAGACTTTAGGTATGTATTTGTTAGGTCTTTTGTTCAGAAAACAGCCCTGGTACTCTGCAGATTTGCAGTATATCAGTAAAGACAACAGACCTTCAATATTTGAAAAAAATTAATCCCAAGACATGTGGGCATAGACATGAGTCCAGGCCTGACTGGGAGCTCAGGGCAGTTGCAGAAGTGTGATCCTGCTGATGTCTCTCCCTCTCTGCTGTTGAGCACTGAGAAAAGCAGGGCTGACATGCAGCCTTCCTGCCTGCTCTTGTGGGGCCAGTTTGGACAGCATCTCTTGGCCGTGTCCCATCCTCCTTCCTGTGGCAGGGACAGGAGAGGGAACTGGGCAGGGGCAGCAGCTGCTTGCATGGAGGGTGGATGCCCAATGCAGGAGATGATTTAGAGCTCAGGTCCAGTCTCCTCAGCTGCCAGGTTCAGATAATCTTAAAGGAACAAGTAGGACTTCTAAAGCAGTAGAGGCATAAGTGAGAGGGAAAATTGAGAACTATTAAAGTATGGAATAGAAGAGTGTTAACAAATTCAGAGTGGACAAATCAGTTTAGTTGTTTTCAGAGTAATTGCCCAGAAGTTCTATTTAAGGTAAAATATCAGAATATAATGACTATGTAACATGGAGAGGCAAAACTTTAAATTTGAAGCACTTAACTTTGAATTAGGAATTGTACAAGGAGGAAGGTGTGGCACACAGTTTAATAAATGTGCAAACAAAAATCCCTGCCTTCTCATAAGACCAGCAAAATTGTTATTGCCTGGTACTTTGCACAATGATGCAGCCTTATTTTATAAACTCAAATACAAAAGTGCTTTGGCATCCAGAAGAGATTTTTTTCTTATTTCTGTTAATCATCATTAAGTTGTGGCTGCCCTGCCCTGAGTAGCTAAGCTCCAGTCTTGGTTTGGGGCAAATTCTAGGAGGAATCCCCAGGACAGCTCCCAAGTCCTACTGAAATTCTTATGGAACTTGCACGTGGAGCTATGTGGTACAAATGTCCACAAATATCTCATTTAGGGATTATGAACAGAAAATTACTAATAAAACTGATACACGCTTCTTTATTTTTAACAGCAGACTGACAAACAGTGATTGTGGAGATCCACTTTTCCTGCCTGCTATAGTACCTTCTGCAGTACCCACTCACTCTTTTTTGGAGACAAAAAAACTCAATTCACCACCGCTGTAATAAATGGAGCCCAAATCATATTCCCAGGGTTACTTCTCTGGTTTCCCTCCCTGGCTATGTTGTCTGAATACATTCAATATAAATAGAAATTTAAAGTCTCCCATATGCTACTTGAGTGAAATTCAAAAAATGGTACTGTCCCTCTGGTATTTTGAGTATCACATATGTATGGCCCAGCTTTCTCTGTCACAAGAATTATGTGACACCTGAGGCTTTTCTTATTCACAGAATTGCAAGCAAGAATTATTTTTTTAATTCTCTAAACTTCTAGAAATAGTGTCACCTCTCAAGAAATCCTTTACCAGATGAAGTGAGAAGGAGATGACTTCTCTTCTTCCCCTGCAGTCCTCAATTTGTTTGTATAGTTTTCTTCTGATAGCATCAGCATTAAAAAATGTGAGGTATGATAACAAAAAAATCTATGTTTTTTGAAAATGTGTGTTAGAAAATAGTAAGCTGCTGAATCCTGACCAATGCACAGTAGGACAGCATATATTTTTTGGTCAGCAAAATCAGGAGATTCCAGTTAATGCTGTCCCATTACAGGCTTCTGTGAATCTTGTAGCAGCACTCAGCTCTTTAAGAGTCACAGAATGGGTCAGGCTGGGAGAGACCACAGTGGTCATCTGGTCCAACCCCCTTCTCAAGCAGGGCCATCCCAGAGCACATGGCATAGGATTGTATCCAGATGGTTCTTGAATATCTCCAGTGAGGGAGACTCTACACCCTCTCTGGACAATCTGTTCCAGGGCTCAGTCAAGAAATTATTCTTTATACTGAGGTGGAACTTCCTGTGCATCACTTTTTGCCCACTGCCTCTTGTCCTATTGCTTGGCAGCACTGAGAAAAGTGTGGATCCATCCTCTGCCACCTTCTTTTCAGATACTTCTGCATATTGATGGGCTCTCTCTGTCTTTTCCCAACTGAACAGGCCCAGATCCCTCAACCTTTCCTTGTAAGAGAGATGCTCGAGTCATAGTAGACACCTTCAAGAAAGAGGCACACTTGTATCTGAACTTCAGTTTGGAAAATCAGATAGTTCAAATCCACTAGTTCTTTGCATTCAAGATTGAAAAGATGTGACATACAAAGGGAGAACGAAGCATCTAATTTATTGAGCAATGTAATCCTAAGTATTGAGATATTACCAATGTAAACTTTCAAGGCCTGGGAATGTATGTATTGATAAAGTTTGAATGGAATAGTCTTAGACTATTTGTATATATGTATATGTGTGTAAAACGATGACTTGTTTCTAATTTTATCACCTCTATATTTTTGTACAAATACTGATTTTGTGGATGGCTTTAATCCTGCTTTTGGTTTTCTTTTTTCTTTATCAATATACTATATCTTTTAAAACTGAGCAGGCATATTGTTGTGCCAGTTGACTGGGAAAGAAGTCAGATTGCTTAAAAAATCATGCCAAATGAATGAGCATCAAGAAGTACTTTTGAGACCTTGGAGCTGATTTGAGCAGTGGGAATCCAACCTGCACCACCAAGACAAGACAACTCCAGGAGGGAATGGGTCCCTGCTGCCCTGCGCTGTGTCACTTTCAGAATTCCTGGGAGTCAAGAATTGATTTATGCTGCTGATTTTGAACATAGTTTAAGGTCTTTCAATTTAGTTTTAGAATAAATGTGACTGAGCAATCTGTAGGTGTACCTGTAGGCAGCCCTCGACATTGGTAACTGCTCTCTCTGCCCAGAACTGCATGAGCTTTCTCTAGCACTGGCAAACGTGCTTATTGTTGATTGCCACAGAGAAATGGTTTAGAAATTGATATCCTTTAATAATGTATTGTTTTAAAAGCAAAACTGGTTTCTTTTTTTCTTAAATTCATACAAGATCTACACTCCTGCATAGATCAGTTGTATATGAATAATGCAGAAAATCAATTCAGTTGTTTAGAGAAAGAGTTCAGTTGCTGTCTAGAAGAAGACAGTATGTCTTTCCTTAGTCTTTCAGTGCCAGTAGTTTTGTTGTCATTCATAGTCCAGCAATGTGTGTTTTTAATTTAGCTGGTAAATCCACTACAGCCTGTGAAATAATAAATTACTATGCCCATTAGAGCCATTGAAAAATGAAGCATTTCATTTGGGAACCATAAGGTTTCAATGCCACGGATTCTCTTCTTGGATTTTCAACTTAACAGATTTGATTTATTGAGACAGAACTATGATTTTTCTTTTTTTTTAAAGTGATGGCTTGAATAAATGATGTGACATGACATGGTTCACCTACTAATGGCAACAGTTAAGCAAAGCTGATGCTGTTTCATATGCAGTGCTTGGAACAGATGCGCATGGTGTCTGTTTCTGACTGTTGGCTAGACAAAACGAGACAGTGGTTGCTTGGCAGCACTTATAAATTGTTTGACAGATAATTGATTGTAAGAACTTGGTCTCTGTAGAGCAAGAGGGCTTGGAGGTTATCCCTGATATCAAATTACTGCAGGTTTAAAGAAAGCTTGCTACAGAAAATCATTTAGCCTTTCCACACAATGAAAAAAGGGATGGTTGAAGGAGATTAACTTGCACTAAATCTGATCTATTAAGATGTATTTAGATTGATAAATTCTCAAGATTTTTGTAAAGGACAAACCATTCCAAAAGATTTCTCACTCTTCCTGTGTTTGGATGCACTACATTTTAAATTATGTAGGTTCTACTGCTTTTTCCTAAATTGCTGATGAAAATAATGGACTGCTTGATGCCCAGCATCTTTGCTCTGTTCTATTCAAGTACATAAATTGCGAATTGCTTGAGTGACCATGTTAATTTTATAAAAACAAACAAACAAAAAAACCAGACCCTGAAGCTCCTTTTTTAAATGAGAATAATTAAATTGTTTGGATTAAATTAAAAGTTGCAGCTTTCTGATTGTAAAGGGGCAGTTTGCCCCAGATCATTAGTGTTAGAAGGCCCATTTGAATTTGCCTTGGGATCACATACAGATGTACCAGATTTATCTGTCTTTATTTCAGCTGTTGCTGGGCTTGTGTGTGGGTCTGACAATCCTGGGCTTTTTATCTAGTCTGCCAGTGTAGGAGAACCAACAATCTGGAAAAAGGGGGGATGAGCAGGAAAGAACTAAATTCACTGGGAAGTTAGTAAGGCAGACTGTGACCCCTGCTGGGATTCCAGTCCTGACCAGCACTCTCAAGGTGAGGAGTGCATGTTGCCCTTTCCAGTCTTATTAGAATATCTTGCAGGCTGAAAAACCAACAGAAAACAGAAATCCTTTATCAGTAAAGTTAGTTTTGTGTTGCATAAGTGTTTTCCAACTAGCATTGCAGCTGTTTGAGTCTGAATGCCTCAGCCTTGAAGGATGACTCCTGGAGGACTGAAAATGTGTGAGCTCAGGGTCATCCTAACCTGATTTTACTGCACATAGGTGTGCCCTTAATTGTGCTGTCAAGGGCAGAGCATTCACAAGTCTCTCTCACAGCCACATCCAACAGGGAAACTTATTATCTCTCCTGAGTATTTGACTGAATGGGGGTAATGTGGATAATGTAGCTCTGCCCTTGAAAAACCAGCCTGCAGTCTGCTGTCCAAAGGTGATTTGGACATTCAGAACCTTGCTACTGACTAGTTAGTACCAGCTTTCTGAATCGTAATTGTCTTCTTGCATACATGTTAGAAAACCAAAAAAATGAACTGCATATAGTGATGAAACTGCTAATTCATTTCTACAGAAAAAGTAAGAGAAAAACTAAGCAATCACGGCTTAACCAGCTCAGAACTAAAACTGTACTCAAAGGCACAGTTCAGATTATGAAAGAGACAAGTCAGTGTTTGGAAGAATGACCTTGCTTGTTTAAGAATTTATAATATACCTCAACTCCTTGAGACCTTTTCTGCAACCCAGGACAGCTCACAGAGCTGACACATTTCTTTTAGTACTAGAGAATTAACTGCACAATCATACTTGTTCTCAGAAATGGAAAATGCTCTGGAGGAACCAAACTGACATTTGATAAAAATGTGGATTTTTTTCTGAAAGGAATGCTATATTCAGTCTGTAGAGCACCCTTTGTCAGTGTTGCCAGTAATAAACAGAAGAAACAAATCTTCTGAAAATGCTCATCTGAAATGCTGATGCTTCTGAGAAGATCATCTAGACAGATATTCTCTTCCTCCCTGTATGGCAAGAGATTGCAGCATATGGAAATGTATCATCAGACAACTACCTCAAATGCAACCACCTTCTTTCATCCTTCATAAGGCATCATTTCCAAATAACTAAAAAAATTGTCCTGGAAACTGTGAAGCGTGAAACCACCTGGATGAACCCCCTCATTGATCTCTGACACATGATCAGTCTGCTTACAATGAGGACAAAAGGATTTATGCCATTAATGCCAAACTTGGAAGATGCACTGAGCTCTTTCTATGTTGGGTCTTTCTCATGGGAAGTTTACTCCATTTCCCTGCTGACTGGTTTGTATGACCTCTCTGCTTCGTCCCTCTCAGGGTGTGAACAGAAAATCTTTCAGGCTTATGAGGAAAAATCTGCTTCTTGCAGGTCCATGCTGTTGCTGTTCATTTAACAGTTGTCTGCCTTGTGTTTCCAGATTAATTCCCTTATCATTTAGTCTGGGTTTTTTTTTGCAGTACTGATGTCAAACTAAGTGGTAATATTCTAGACTCTGCCCATCTTTATTACAGAGTGATACCATATTTTCACTCTCTGTTGTTTCTAATTAATTTTAGATAAGTATGTGCTAAAGGTACCTTTGCTTGTCTGATGGTTCTAAAAAAACTTGCAGAGGTGTGACCTTGCTGCCTTGTGATTCATCATTCTGAGTAGAGGAAAGGCACACAGGTCTGAGGGATAAGCATTCCCTTTCAGGGGATGCTGGCTCCTCAGCACACATCAGCTAACATCCTTGGATACAATCCTTGCTCCATTTGTCTTACAAACATAGACATAAAATCTTTTCACCTCAGGATATAAACTGAAACCTGGATGCTGACAAGGTGCCCAAGTCCTTTGCTGTGTGCCATGTTCCTGAAATGCACATTTTCTATATTTTGTTTTGCTTAAAACATAGTGTCCCAAATAGGCCCCAGAGGGCACTTAGGGGCTCAGTCTGGATTTTGAGTTGTATGTGCTCCAGCCTGCATTATATTGCCAGCAGTCAGTAACTTCTATTCATAATGGGACAGATGTGGAAGAAACTAGCAAACACTTTAGAGTAAGCAAATTCAACACCAGCTGGCAAAATGATGGAAGGAAAATCCTTAAAGTGGAGCCTCTTGTATTTGCTTTTGTGTATTAGCAATCTTCTGAAAGTATATCCTCAAAAACATCAAACTCAACACAAGATAAAAATCACAGTTACCATCAGCAACAAATAAAACAGATGACATGTCTTGAAAACTTCAAGCTCATTAAAATATCTTCAGAAACTACTTAGCATCTCTATTTTGCTTCTTAATAATTTGTGCATTGAACAAATATTGTGCATTACAGTGGTGGTTGTATTTTATCTGAGAATTGAGCTGTCAGAACAAATCTCCTCTTAATTCCAAACTGATAGTGTTTTCCTTCTTTCTAATTACCACCATGAAAAATGAACTCTTCCTTCTGTTTTATATTTATAGCTTCATCACCTTCCTCCCCCTGCAATTTTCATTCTCATTCATTTTCTCCATTTATTTATGTCTCAGCATTATTCCCCTTTTGTGTCCCATTGCTCCTTAATTCCAGGTACTTTTTGTCAAAATATAGTGATGTCTCCCAGTAGAAAACTACATTAGGGTGAAGAGTTTGTACTGCTTTATGATAACTCAGATAAATATCTGAAAGAATTAATAATTTTATCCAGCACAGAGTACTGTTTATCTGTCTTCCTCAGGCTCAGTTAAACTGTCTCGGATAAATATATTGCACATAGATTAGAATTAGGACTGTATTTTTTAATTCCTCTTTGAACTTCATCTTTTGATACCTGGAAAAAAATTTTGATCAGTTGCATTTTGTTTTATGGGACATTCACATATTTGTGAAATAAATTTATTTTCTCACAGATGTGACTGGTGGTAACAGCTAGGATGAAGTTTACTGGATTTGAGTCTTTATCATCTCTGGAATAAATGCATGACTACTGCTCACTCTAGAGTATTTCTGGTCCAGAGGGAGAAGACAAGTGGGCATTTGAACTAATACTGTTCTTTAAGAGCCGGCAAATATTATTTAGAGAAGAACCACAGATTGACTAATAGAAACGAAGAAATAACTCTCTTATTTTCTCAGTGGTACTGTACTTAACAGTGCAGATGGATATTAATAAAATATTGAAAAGCATGCTATATAATTCCTCATATTTTAATTTTTTGATCAGAGCTTTTTGATTTTTTTATAGCCTATTTAAGACATAAAGTACTAATGAGAATTGGTACAAACCATCCACGTAACACTACAGACCTTTTTACCCAGAAAAGCTACAGTGAACTTGAGCAGTATCAAGAGAGATGGATGCCTTCACAGAAGATATAGAGTGATCTGGCTATCTTTGAAATTAAGGCTAAGGCAGGCCATCAACTAGATTTTATAAAGTGATTGCTATATGCACTGCATTTCAACTCTATGGTGTCAAAATTAAAATTTTTATTTTGGCTGTTGTCCAAGCCTTTCCAATATGCCTTCGATTTCCTTTGCCTCCTACCAGTTAGATAGGCCATCTGTTTTCCCAGTGAGAGTTAAAGAGCCAATATATGAAAAGCACAAGCTCCTTTTAAAATAACTTTCCCACTGTTTTGTATTCATGTAATTTCATAATGATCAGACTCTGTTTCTTGTTGCTCTTCCTTAGTGCAGGCAAGATTTGTTAGCTGTCGAGGGTGTTGTTGTTAAGTAAATGTTGTTTGAGGTTTTCCCTTCAAGTGCAGCTCTCTGAGAAGACATCAGTGGGAACAATCTGGTGTTCCTTCATGAAGATTTTCTCTCTGGTTTGAAAGTGACATATGTGTAGGATGAAAATTACATATTTCTTCAAGAGGACGTGCTATTTTTGGCTATTGTGATCTGTACATTCTGTTCATGTTCCATAAAAGATGAATGTAAAAGGCTTTTCTTTCTTTTTTGAAGTTCTTGGAGAAAGACTGCACTATTTGCTCTGATATTACAGAAAGAAATTCTGTCCCAGAAATGTATTAAAAAGTAACATGGAACAGATTCTGTTGTGCAAGAGAAATAATAGATATATCCCAGCTGGGTTCTTGTACTCTTTTAATTTTCATTTACTTTCATCCGATCAGTTCTCTGCAGTTCTGTCTGGTAGCTGATATAGTACATCAGGGAAAGTACAGCTGATTTCTAAAACCTATTTCGCAGAAAGCATTGAATGGAACTAAAGACTCAGCACAGAATTGACAGAAAGAGATAGCTTTCCTGCTCCCTCATCTAAAAGGGCTGTACTGCAAATCACTATAAATGTTTCCTTCCTTAATTACTGAACTGTTAGGGCTACTGCTTAAATAATCACATTGAAAGCAGAGGATTAGGAAAGAAGTTTTTGATATAACCAGCAAAACCTTAAAAATTCCCAAACTCATATAAAATAGATTAAATACCTTTTAAGGCTCTTGTATCAGATCTCGTGCCTAGAGGTACAATTATTCTTATAGATCGTGAGGGTATTGCACTTTCCTTTCATATACATATAGAAAGGCACATTATGATGGGTCAGCTCATCTGTAGAGAGATGTGTGGTGCTAATCTCTATGCCAAATGCGAGAAATTAAAGGAAATTAATCTGAAAAGTGCATTCTCATTCCATCACTGAATTCTGAAGTGTAAGTAAACAACTCCCCTAGATTTTATTTTTTTTTAAGACAAGAATAAGCACTTAATTTCAGTAAAACAGATGAAACTGCTTATGAAAGGGATGTAAAATATAGATAATCAGATTATAAGATCCCTCTTCTCAGTTTTTCCTATATTTCACAATTTCCCCAGTAAAGCAAACCAAGAATTTGGAATAAGGTTTCTCCAGTGATAGTTAATCAGTTTCAAAAGGGCAGTTGAACAGAATTTTTTATTGTTGCTGTACCTCATAGCAGTAGGTATCCTAAACAGCATGATTTCACTTATTATAGGATACAGACAACATGCAAATAAATAACCTTTAATTAAGTGCTAGAAAATAATGCCATCCATTACATAGAGATTTTTGCCTCTGGTTTCCAGCTTAGACCAGTATTCATGCAATGAGGAAAAAATATTCAAGACTGAAAGAAATTAACCAAACTCATGGACAGATTTTTTAAAATAAAAAATCATAGGCATAATGGATAAAGTGAACAAAATAGAATTGCTTTCCATGGGGAGCTACAGGGCCTTCATCAAACCTCAAGGAGCAGCAGGCTGTGATGCTGCTTCTCAATACCATCTGTTCTTTGGATTTGAAATGATTTATGGGAATTGTTCATGTTTTCCTGTTGACAGTTCAACTTCAGCAATATGTGCTCAGGCAATAAATGAAAGTCTAAGCAAATATATGCTACCACTACAATTTACTCTCCTGAAAAAAATATAAAATATGTTGAATATAGAAGTCTATATCAATAAAAGGTTATTCACTTCAGTAATAAGTACATTGAAAAGAAGATACTAGTTCTCCTTGCTTCCATCTCACAAGGGATTTTGGGTAGATTTTCAAAGTATTAATTTGAATTGTTTTAATATTACTGAAAAAAATTATCAATTTTTATAGGAATAAGATTGAGCCAACACTGAGTACTTGTTAATATCTCCTTGTAATGTTTCTTGAAATTCTTGTATAAAAAAAAGTATTGCCACACATCATCCAATTATATCATACTGGGTCTGCAGTATAGTTTAAACATGGTTTTTATGCTGTTTGAGGATGCTTCTGCATTCAAAACACCTACTGCTTCCACTCTTGGATGTTATTTTCTTAGCTCAGGTTTGGAGTATGCCATTTCATTTTTATGTATTCCATGCCACTGGCATATAGGCAGGTTTCTCCTGAGACGTTAGGCAGCAAAAGGGCTTTGTAGGAAAGAGTGAGTTAGGTGGGGATTATGTTATTCAATTTCCCATCTGGAATCTCTGCCCATCAGGGAAGAATTGCTGAAGAGTTGGATCTGGCCAGACGATGGCAATTCCAGTGTGGATCCACTTTGAAATTTCAAACTTCATGCTTGTTTTGTAACAGATCAAAAGTCTTACAATAACTGACCCCAAGCTCAACACACCTGTCCTTTGGAAATAAAACTACAGCTTTGCCAGTCCTGAGCCTCCAATTAACTTCCAGAAGTGTTTGCTCCACCTTCAGCCTGGATCAAGGCATGAAACATCTGCCTTTGATTCCTTGCTGTAATGCATTCTTCTTGTGTCCATTTGGGTTTTTTACTCAGGTATACTGAAAAGAATACCCAGGGAGGAAAAAAAGAAAGCATTGGGAATATTGAACAAAATAAATAATATGCCAATTACCAATGCAATACAACCATTATTATATAATCTAAATATAATCAAAATAGCTACCTAAATCATGTAGCCATTTATGAGAGAAACAGCATGATTAATGGTTTCCATCAATATTCAAAGTATGTCCGATTCTATGAGACATTAAGTTTAAAACCCTTCTGTATGGAGTGCATAGAAAGACTGTGGACTCATACCCCTGGTAAACAATTACAAACAATTACAAAATGCTTAGAAAATATGAAGTACATTTGTTAGCATAACTAGTTTGCAAGAAATATTAATGTTCTGGAATAAACTGATGGGATTCATTGCCTGTATTGAAAGAAATCTATCCTTCAGTGAAAATCACAAATTCAAATCATGCTTGTCTTCAGTGGCAGAGATTATCTGATGTGTTCTTACTTTATTCACTATGAACTTCCAACAAGTAACAGATAACTTTTAATCATGCTAGTTATTTTTTCTTAAACTTCAAATCCTTTGTGTTTATTCAGAGCATATCGTCTGAGGAGAGCAGATATTTTCGTAACAATTTTTTTAAAATGGTGACAGATGATACTCATATTTCCAAAGCATCAAATGTAACAGCTTGGTTCTATTTAATCATCTGGCTTTTTTTGTTTCATTTCACATTGAGTTGTAATTGCACATATATAAAAAAAAATTAAAATCTGATCTAATGTTCCAGTAAAAACAAAATTATTTACTGAAGAAACACAAAACTTAATATTTGACAGGCACAAAAATGCATTAATTATATGAAACGTCATTTTTGTTGTTCAGCATCTGCCCCATAGTCTGTCCCATCAGTTCACAAGGAGCTGGCTTAACAGCTCAGAAGCTGAGCAGCAACATGTCTTTTTGCCTTTCTTTCTGAATGACTGCATAAATTATATTTCTTCTTTCCTTGTTGCAATAGCAAGAACTTTTGTGAGATGAGTTGAAATAAAGAGGAAAATGTGAAATGCATTTCTAAATGTGGGAAGATCCTAGTGTAAATAATTATTGAAATGTAACCTGTAGCATCTTCAAATGTCTGATATCACCTTATCCAATTGAAGAATGCAGAAGGAAACCTGTTTAAGTAACCATCCAGCATACAGTAAAGCTTTAAAAAGAAAAAAGGCTTCCAGTCTAATTCTGATTTAAGTCTGAATTTAGCATGGCTCAAGTCCTTAAATTTCTCAGCACACTTCAATTTAACAGGAAACACCTGTAGCAAGGCTCTTCACTGTGTTTCAGTCTAATTCAAATAGAAATCACATAATAAGTTTAGTACTCAGAACACCTGCTACCTTAAAACATATTCCTTTGAGACACTTTTACACTAAGCTTTCCTACATCTTCAAAAGACTGTAAATAAAGCCATGGCTCTTTCAAGAGCTTTAATATTCCCCAAGATAAAAGTGGAAAATGCATAAATTGTTCTTTGTGAAAACAGGATGAAAAATTTCACAACTTACCTAAATCATCTTTGTTTGGATGTGGAACACAGTTGTACCTCCTGCGAAAAGAACAAATAAATATTCCACAGATTTTGATAGGTGCTGCTGGAAGAAAACTAAAGTGCCTGGTCTGAAAAAAAAAAGAATTCTAATTTTACTGCCATCCTTTTAAGAGTTCTGATGTCCAAAATTGTCCCTAATTCAGCAAAGTATTTACACTCCTACATCCTCCTATGTGGACAATGACTAGTGATGGATATTTCAGTGGTGTCTTTTCATGCATTTTTTCTTCTCCAAATAATAATGGGATAACTTAATGTAGGAGATCCACCAGGATCTTCCATTTGACTGTACTCAGCTGACTAGGAAATAATTTGCAAGTGAATTGCACCTCTTAGCACCGTTAAGATTTTTGGCAGAAGAAGACATAGATGGCCCTTTCAGCAATTCAGAAAATGTTAAACTGTAGAAAAATGTTAGAGGAGACAGTCCCTAGAATCAAAGAATAGCACAGAGCCAGGCAAAGGGTGGAAGTATTAGAATCTAATGCCAGTATTTGTAATAAATGTGAGCTTATTGATGGGGGAAATGGGACTTTCAAGCTTTCTCTCCAGAGGACATGGCTGGAACATCAATTCCTGGATGTGAACTGCCAGGATAGGATCAAGTTCTGTGCTCAACCACCCGTAGGCATTCCAGCACTTCCCAAGAGACAGTTGTGCAGTCAGCAACCCTTGTACCTGGTCTGCAATTCAGCCTTCATATAAACAAACGTTGCTTCACAAGCCTACCTTTTAAAACCAAAACCAAAAGTATTCCATTTATCATTTTTAAAAACAGCAATAAATGCAGAGCAATGCTGCTTCTCTTTTGGGGAAAAAAAACCCAGCCACCCAAGCACAAAATTTTGCACACAAACAGAACATTTAATATTGCTGGCTAGCATACTGAATACACAAGGGTAAAGTGCAGTCCATAAGATGACAGAGATAGAGGGTAGAACTCATTTTGCATCCTACCCTTTTTGTGTGTATAGTCAGATTGCAATATGCACAAAACTTCTTGGTTAGAAGCATGTACTGAAATTAAATACACTCAGAGAATGTGTATAAACAGTTAAGCTTTTAATTAATGAAAATAAGATATGAGAACTAGAGAGGAATTCATTTCTCGGGTGGCTTAGCATCTATTTTGTATATTCTCTAATTAAATTTTTAGAGTATATACAATGCTTCTTGCTTCTTTGGCTTTTCATTTTTCCATTAATAAATAATTGAGGCATGGTACACCATGTCAGCTTTACTGATCCTCACAGATGTTTTGTGTATCTGAAAATATTTGGGTTTGTATTGGGACTGTATCCCAGGAACAAGAGCCCATGACTTATCTCTGTGTAGTTGCATATATTACATGCTGCACTAATCACAGGGCATTATTCACGTCATAGCCATATATCTTCATTCTCCAAACACAGACCAGTCATTTGAAAACTAACACTGCAGATTAACATGATTCTGCATAGCAAAGAAAGGCTTTTGTCTCATCTGGCTCTTTGCTTACCCTTTGGGGCTCCCAGGCCAACTGCCAGAAATCACTCTTCCAGTAGTTACTCATTTCAGCTGCTCACTGTCTTCTGTCTTCTCTCATCCTTTCCAGTGCATGGCACTTGATTCCTGAACGTTGTTTTTTTGGAAAATTTTAATGAATTTCCATAGTTCATATACGTTTTTTTGTAGTGTCTGCTGCTTATGTTTTTCCTCAGAAGATAAAGACTGCACTTTAAAGCTGTATAAGTTTTTTTCTGTCAGGCTGGTTTTTGCAGACAGTAATAGAGAGCCCAAGATCTGGACAGAAGACAGAGGCACAGATATAGATTCCACATGACATGTCTGTCCAAGTCAAAAGGATCAGCTTAGTGTTATAAGAATTTCTAGACAAAAATATTTTTAGATGCTGACATAAAATAATACACTTAAAAAAAATTTTGGGGTGGAAATATTGAAATCAAATAACCAAATACTCCAACAAGGTTGTTTGTAAATGTTAGTGCTCCATGACTAATTATTTCTGTATGTTTCTGGAGATTTTCATTTCTTTTCAGTCATTTTTTGTATATATTAGGGACACAACTGCTAAACTGATAGTGGCTGTGATAGATGCTAAAAAGAAAAATAAGGGTGTGTTAATTAACAGAAAAAAGGGGCGAAAAAGAAGGTTAAGCATAACCACTTTCTGTTAAGAGAAAAAGCTGTGTGATACAGCACAACTTCGAAGCACTGAACCAAGTCAATCAATATCTTCATTAGGAAGAACAAGTAAGCTAGTAAAAATCAGTATTTCACCATCTTCCTTGGCTTCCCCTGCTCCTCAAAGCTCTGTAAGACAAACCTGCTTGCCTGGAGTTGTAGCAGAGATAGAGAGGAGCACTGAGATTAGAAAAAGAGAGTTTCAGTTTCTAGAATATATTTACTTGTTTTCTTGGTATTTTGTGGAAATCTATTTTATTTTGTTCACCAGACCTGAGGATCTGAGGAACTAATAAATTCAGAAACAAGGTGTGAGAGTAGGGCTTCAAAGTGATGTGATTTATGCTGCTTTTCCACTGCTTAAGCTATGTCAGTTTTCAGCGAAGTACCATCTGTTACTTGAAATCATGTGGAGAATACTACAAGGGAAAATTCAGAGGCTTTCCATCCACTGGATGTCAGAGTAGCTGCCTTTGGAACCTTAAAAACTGCAACAAAGAAAGTTTGAGTTTTACTATTGTTCCTTCTAGGATTGCACCTTTTTAAAATGTGAGGTGATTTTAGATTTCCTGACTTTTGTTTGAAAATACTTTAATTTGCCCTACTCATTCTCTAACACTTCTGACATTCTCTAACATTCTCATGCCTCTAACACTTGCTAATCTAAGTTGAATTGTTAAAGTATATTTCCTTTGTTAAAGAAGCACATGGAAATCTAAAGTTATTCCTTACCTTTGTTAAAGAAGCACATGGAAATCTAAAGTTATTCCTTATATTTTTACTGTACTGAATAAAATAGAATAATGAGAGGCAAAAATAGAATAATGAGAGGCCAATCTTTATGCCACTACTCTTAAAGATACTGAATACGAGTGAAAAACTTCACATGATAATGATTAATTTATATCCTAATGAAAATATTATTAGAATATTATTGGTTCAACTCCATTAATGCCATAGATTCACTATTACTAATATCACATATTTGGAATCAGGAATCTGAGTATTTATTATTTGTCTGGTTGCAGTCCTCTCCTGGTTGTGGCTTGGTGAATGCTCCCTCTCTGATTTGCAAGTCTAACTGTTGTCATAAATCATTGATATTAATTTTTATTTCACATAGTCAAATGGACTTTGCCTCCCTCATGCCATTGGTGTTATTCCTATAGAAAATTACTTACGATTTTATAAAAACGGATATTTTAGAGCTTTTAATGCACTCTTCACAATCTGATGTTACTGGTAATTTGCATATTAAAAACATGATTTCTAAAGCAAATATATGCTATTTTTATCCACAGGGAGAACATGGTCTAATTAATTTTTACTCTTTTTTTGCCTTGACAACCTGCACTTGATTGTTTAGTATAAATTCTAATTTCTGGAGAAAGATGACAGATTTGGGATGGAGAAGAGAAGGAAGAAGCCAAAAGGAAAAGGCTATTCCCAGGATAAAGAAGCCATCAAAATGCTAATAAGCCCTGTTCCAAAAGGGCATATTGTTTATTTTTTTTTGTTTTATTTATAAACACAAACATATGAAGCAATGGTTCCATCTGCACAGACTGAAAAGCTCTGTGTCCAAAAATGCACATTGCTTCAGAACGTACAGACAATAAAAAGCTCTGCTCCATTACTCAGCTTTCACAAAATGACACTGGACTGAAAATTAACAAAAGTCTCTAGAAATCTAAAGTTTAGGTAGAAAACCTGTTTTGTACAGAAATTGTTCTCCAACTGGAAAGAAGAGGACTGATTCTCTGGTCTCAGTGTGGTGGATGTTCCAGTGAGGGTAATTAGCAACCTAACATGAGCTTCTAGGAGTTCTCAGAAGGAAAGAGAATTGTCTGATTATTTGACCTTCAGGTTGGGTTGTATTTTGGGAGAAGAGAATGGAATCTCTGCAAGTTCTTGATGTATCATCACAGCACTTCTTAAAAATTTTAAGGGAAACAGGAAGAAGGAATGGATAGGGCAAAAGGGGGCATGGAAGAAAGAAAAATCCTTAAATAACCCAAACTCAAGGAAAACCAGGAAAGGTTAACTCTCAAGATACAGGACTGAGTTGAAAGAGCATTTCCAACTCTTTCCTCAAGGAAAGTTCCTTTAACTTTGGTTGCAGAGCTAAAAATGCATCAAGATAGTCTTGTCAGAGTGGCAAACTCACAGCAGCAGCAGAAACAACAGTGTGAGTCTTATTTGTTCGTTATACAGCTCAATATAACAGGTAATTATCAATACAAATCTTTAAAATAAGGGAAAATAATTAACTGTAAAAATTACTATTTTGAAAGATGGCTTAATGAAAAATACTTTTCCACATTTGTGTGGGAAAGCAGAACAAATTCAACACCCTCTTTGAAGATATGTTTTCCTTGAAGTTCCAATAGAGGAGGTTTAATTATTACTATTCTTTTAACATTTAATAGAATAAATAAATTTGACACTTGAGAATAGGGAGATGTTAGTGGGTTTACATGCATGTTACATTGTTTTTAGGTAAGTCACTTAAGCAGACAGGGTCTTCTTGGAAAGACACAGAGACATTTAGTTGAAGCAAACGAAGCATGCACCATTCTTTGGGCTGTATCATACAGACATGCTATACCTCAAAGAATAATTAGCATGGGTATATATATGGATAAGCTATAGATAACCTGCTGATAAGCAGTCTTGCCTTGTGTTTTTTGTAAACAGGAATGACAGATTTCACTGCAATCAGCAATATGGAAATGTTTCAAGAACTTGATCTCAGTGTAAGGCAAAGAAAAATAACAGAATTTTCACTTTATTAAAATAATGAGCCTTTGATTGTGAAAAACAATTTCTTCAATACAATTGATCTGCAATGTATTTGTTACATTGAAGAAAAACAAATTTTCCTTCAAGTTGTTAACATCCATTTTTGATGAAGAATAAATCTAGTTTTAGTGTTTTAGGGCATAATTCCTTAACAAAAAACCCAAACAAAACAACTAGCAACCATATCATAATGAATGTTTCCAATAATGAAATTTCATCTTTGGCTAAGTTTGGCATATCTCTTTTAAAGAAAGTATTTATTTTTATTTCTTGCTGTCTTCTTTAATCTCTGTATTTTTTGTTATATGTATATATAGATACGTGTGTGTATTTAGCTATTTATTCTGCTATTTATGTTCCCACAAACTCCACCATTGCTCCTGCTTTCTGGTAACTGCACGTCATTTGAAACTGGGCAAGACATTGAAGCAGAAGGGCTTTGACAACATGGGGTTTTTTTTGGTTCTACATGTGTCTCTTTCTTTTTACTTTCAAAATATCAGCCAGTGACATTTTTCATTTGTTGATTTAAAGGATGAGTTGTCAGAGTAGAAAAAAGATGTATGGAGCTTACAGTTGGCGATGGCACAGTTGAAAGCCTCTGGGTAGGAATCAAGAGACAAACAGATGATGTGGATGTCACTGTGGGAGTCTGCTGTAGACCTCCTAGCCAGGACGATGACACCGAGGAATTCTTCTTTGAGGAACTAAGGGAGGCTTCCAAGTCAACTGCCCTTGTCCTTATGGGGGACTTCAACTGCCCAGAAATTAACTGGGACCATCGCTCAGCTGGTAGAGCCCAGGCCAGAAGATTCTTAAAAAACTGGTATGACAACTTCACTTGACGGGAGCAGACTTGGAAAGATGCCCTCCTTGATCTGCTGCTTGTCAACAGAGAGAATCTTGTAAAGGAAGTGGAGATTGGTGGCTGTCCTGGCCACAGTGATCATGAAGTGATTGAGTTTAAAATCTCTGTTGACAGGAGGAGAAGTGCCTGCAAAACCTCAGCTTTGGAAATAAGGAGCGCAGACTTCAGGATGCTCAAGCAATTAGGGAGTAAGGTCCTTGGGAAAACATTTTTGCAGGTGCTGGGGTCCATCATTGTTGGTCACTTTATAAATATCCCTTCCTAAGGGCACAGGAGCAGCCAGTTCCTAAATGGTGGAAGTCAAGCAGATAAGGCAGAAAGTTGGCTTGGATGAACAGGGATTTTTTAAAAATAAGGCTAAAAAGAGAGGTCTACGCCCAGTGGAACCAAGGACAGGTAGCACAGGAAAAATGCAGAGAATCTGCTTGCCACTGTAGGGAGAAAATTCGTGTGGCCAAAGGTCAACTGGAGTGGAAGCTGATCAGAAATATATGGGACAATAAAAAGAGGTTTTTGAAATCTATTAATGGCAAAAAACAGTTTAAAAATAACATTGTCCCATTATAGGATGAGAGTGGTCACCTCACAAACAGGGACATGGACAAGGCAGGGGTGTTTAACACATCCTTTACCTGTCTTCAACACAGATGACAGACCAAGGAGGTCTCAGTGACCTGAGCTGGAGCACCATGACTATGAGAACAACCAATTCCCAGTCAACCCTGAAACTGTGGGGAATATGCTGCTCCAGGTGGATCCCTACAAATGTGTGGGGCCTGATTGGATTGCAAAACCTTTCCTGGTGAGTTTTGAGAGGCTTTGGGAATCAGAGGGGTCCCAGCTGACTGAAATCTGATGTTGTCCTGATTTTGGAGGGTGAGAAGGCACAGGAAAGCACAGGAAAAGACTGGGGCATGAGACACTGGAAAGGGACCTGGTGCTTCTGATGGACAGAACTTTTAGGTCTCTAGTCTAGTGGCCTGCTTACCTACTGACACATGAAAAATATCCTAGAGGAAGCACAAAAGTAAGAAGTTACAATCCTCTTTTGTTAAAGAAAATAGCACTAAGTTGTGAGCCATAGTGACTGCAAGGAGACAAAGATCCAGAGTGGAACTCCAGAAATGCACTCTGGACTACGGTGAAGCCACATGCAAAATTCTGATTCTGCAGCTTTTCAATTTTCTTCTGGGTTTGCCTGTTAAGGCAGCATTTTGTGTACTTCTTCCTTCAGCATGTTTTGTGCAGAGCCTGCATTTCTTTACTGCCGTATCATCCCCAAGCTGTAGAAATAAACATGGAGTGCTTAGAAAGGTAGACTCTCAGAACAGCTTGGGATTACCAGTACCAGCTTAACCACAGGACTGGGCTGTGAAAACAGGCTGTGTGTGTTGCAGGGGAGAATCTATGAACAGGCTAAAACTGACAACAGTGTTTGCATGGATCCAGAGCCATTAGGTTTGGAAGCACATAAATCTTATAAGGTGTATTTAACACCTTGCATGAGCCTTTGCAGGAACTTAACACCCTCATTTGAATAAGCTGAACAATAAAGTATATATTGTCTAGTTAAAAAAAATACCAGCAAAACAGGGTAGGAACTGACATCTCTCTACAGATATTTGCCTCTGAGGAGAGCTGTCAACCTTTCCTCTGGAGGAATTGCTAAACATGATGAATTCTGGATGAATTCTTTTCAGATGAAAACACCTGTGTTCCTCTGTTCACTTTAGAAACTCCCAAGGCAAAGTATGTTCCAGCTAGGCCATCCAATGGAACATGGCACTGTGTCACATCACATTCTGATAAAGTGTATATGCTTTGAAAAGAAATGGTTATTTTCTGCTTTGTTTTACTCATTCCTGTTTAACCAAGCATTACTGGGGGAGCTAACAAACAATGGAGAAACTTTAAAACGTTATTTTAAAGCCAAACGGTTGTATACAGCCTACTTAGATTTTATATAGGGATTTTGAAACCAGGAGAATTGGAGTTTTATTGCAGGAAAAAGTGTCTACCCTATTTAGGCTGCAGACCTATAGTGGAGCTATCACCATTCTTTGAGAGGTCCTTACTCTCATGGCATTTTTTTTCAGTGTACGTCTACATTTTGCCATGAATCTACATGTTCAGGTCCTGTTTATCCCATTCTGTTTTGGAGGATGAAATGTCCTCTGTATCATCCTATCTATCCTGTGACTGGATGTAATGCAGTTAGAGGAAGATGATGACCTCTTTTCTATTTACTAAACACATCTTACAAGGGAGACCACAGTCCTCTTTTGGTTTCTTGTCTTCCATCAGAAGGCATCTTTGTCATTAACCACGTTTAAGTAGTGGTTTTACTGCAATAGCCCCAAAGTACAAGGAATAAAAAATAGCACTGTGAGGTGCTTAGTTACATATTGAGAAAATGGAGATCAATATGAGACAGGTGCCTGCTGCATCCATTCCAGCTGAGCAGACCCTTTTTGTCTGAGGTTCCAGAGAAATTGCAGATTGTTCAGCCAGCGACTGGTGTTCCTGAATAAGTGAATTATTTACATATATTCATATGTCACTGATATTTTTAGTCTCTTGCCATTATTTGTGGAGAGAAAAAGAGTGCTTTTCCTTCCATATAATAAAATTTAAAAAAGACTTCTTTGCAGCAGCAGCTGACTTACAACAAAGATTTTATTCTGTGCCTAAAAGGAGGATATAGGAGCAGACACGTGTCAGGTCTGTTCCTCCCTTCCAGTAAAGGTGCTAATAGGGAAACTTGTTTGCAAGTACTCCTATAACCTTTGTAAAATATATTGTAGGAGAGAAACATTTACAAGGCGTCTCTTGCTTGAAAGTGCTTTCTAATGTCTGTATTAAGAACAACTTTCAATGACTTGATGAAGCAGTGTTTGAGATCTAGTCTCCAAATGCAGACTTATCCCCAGCAGGGTGGAGTAGTGTTGTAGACCATTGTTCCTTAAAGTGGAATCTCAAATTGTCACATGGCTATTCAAGAAGCTGCCTTTCTGTTGCTGCTTCCAGGCAATGGAGAGAATTTTTTCTAATGTCATACTCTGTAGACCTGAGGTGCAGTTAAAAAGATCATAGAATTATATAATGGTGAGGGTTGGAAGGGACCTTAAAGGTCACCATGTTCTAATCCTCCTGCCATGGGCAGGGACACCTCTCAGTGGATCAGATTGCTCAGAGCCCCATCCGACCTGGTCTTGGATACTTCCAGAAATGGATATCCACCACTTTTTCCAGCAGCCTCACCAATGGAAAGACCTGCCAGCCTTTTTGGCTGCTGTCCCTCATGAAGACATTTGTAGGGCAAGGTTTGGCTCAGATTGCCTGTTAGAACAAGACCTTCTGCTGATAAAAGGAAGCGAGATAGCTTGTCTCGGTGTCAGTCATGAAAGGCAATCATGAAACTGCTCAGCATTATGAAGACGGAAGTGCAACTGGAAGAATTCTGGAGAACTAGGAGATATATGGACTGAAATGCTTAGAGGAGAAAAGGTCCCTTAGGGCCAGACAGCAGCTAAGCATGGAAGCTTGCAAAGTCCATGCCTAACTTATTTTAAATTCCTATCTGCAGTTCAGTTCTGTGTCTGGTCCTTAGAGTCTAATTTTTCTTGCCTTTTAAAGGATGTAGATCAAATCAGTAGAAGTTTAAAAAGCTGAATTTTAGTCTATGCTGTTACCCTTTATATTTTCAGAATTATTTGAACTTTTTAAACAATATTTTTGTGAAGTGACATCTGTACTGAGATAGATCCCTGTGCTTTTATTCTTCTAGATTTACATTAGAACTTTTATGTATTAGCTCAAAAATATTTACGAATTCTCCTTTGGCCTACTTAGTTTCTTTTTATTAACTGCACAGTGCCCTGCAGCTTTAATAATGTACTTTCACCTAAACAGAATACATATGAGCAAAAAGAAAAAAAAAACATATTAGCATATTAATGCATCAGTAATTTGAACCTTAACTCAATCTCCCTGTCTCTCTTCACTGTCTAATGGGAGTGTATGTGTACATTTGAATGACTTCTTTTTTACTTAAGTTGTATTTTTCATTCTAAGTAGTTTTTCTGATTATTACACCTTTTGGAAGGTATTGTTATCAGAAAAATCAGTGCATTCAACAGGATGAGTAGTGACAGAGAAAAGAAAGACTGATAACAGGGTAATTACACTTTGCTTCTGTCATCATCTGCAAAACCTGAAAAATAGTATTTCACCACTTTTCAGTCGTGTATCCAAACAATGTAAGGCTTAGGGGACGCTCAGATGCTATGGTGATTATTGGTAAAGAGAGTTGTACAAACAAAATGCATGATGTTACAAAACCAAATAACTTATAGCAGAAAATGACTGCTACATCTATTACCTGCATGTTATAAATATGCATAAAAATGCATTGTTTAATGCACACAATTTTTGAAGGCAACAATGCAAATTAAAACCAAATTAAGGGGGAGAGGTTGGGGTAAGTTTACAGGGAGTTTTTTGTTTGGGTTTTTTTTTTAAAGCTGCTAATTGTTTTTCATAAAGATATATATATATATACACACATATAAATGCATGTCTTATAATTAGGAATAATACTACTGTAAAAAAAACCTTCAAATACTCATTTTGTGTCTTAAGAGTGCTTACTTTGTGTAAAAGCGACAAGCTCATAGGAAGAAATGATCTGCGGCACTGTTATATAAATTCAGCTAACCTACTGAGACATTTTACTCTCATAAGACACCAGAAAACTCTACTTTTGCTATTACCTTTGACAATGATTCTTTGAGCAATCTAAATCACTAATTGTGACAAATTGGCATAGACAGCAGGATCCTAAATCAGGATTCACAACATGGTACATTAAATTATTATATAATTTAAGGGTGCTAAAAATAGAACCAAGTTCTAGTAACTGAAATATTTAAAATAACAAGTAACTCATCAGATGAAGAAAACATATTTCTTCTAGATTTAACATTTGAGTTTCTGCACTTACAAGATTACAAAAGTATTCTTTATTCTGTGTGATTCATAAGAACTGACATATTTTTATATGTTGCAGAAATTAACCTTAGCTAGTGGTGTGCAAAGAAAAAGTTTTCTTACCACTTAGTCTGACATTTTTTTTCTACATCAGCCTTCACATCTGCTCCAAATACTTCAGTTTCTCAGATGATGTGTCTGATCACGGCAATTCAGCCTAATCCAAATGTGTATCAGTCATGCAAGCAGATTGCTGTTTATTAAGGTTCACTCTAACTGTGACTAGGAGTAGCATGATGAACAGAAGGTCTTCAAGACTGAATGTTTGTTTTTTTCTTCAGAACATTACTGAGAAAACTCTAGAGGAACTCCAAGATAAATCTATGTTTCCCTAAATGATATTGGGATAGTTGCTCTTACACATCACGAGAGGCATGATTGGAGTTGTGAATAGTGTAAAAGTACATTCACTCATTACTGTGTAGGTTGTGTTTTTCATCCCCTGCTGCCACCATCGTAAATGGTGGATAATAGTGTGATTAAGCCAATTGAGCTTTGGCCCAGTTTCCCAGCTCAAAAGCATCACAGGTCTCTTTGCTTCTCCTGCAGGAATCATCCAGTTTTTTCCCTATCTTATAGCCATAAAATACTTATCTGTTTCTCTAGCATTTTGTCTCCTTTTCCTCTTTTTTTGCTAATTTTTTTTTTCTGTGCTGGATCTATGAAGATAGAGGCTGCCCTTGAATGAACTTTCAATTAATTTGCAGAAGCACCAGTTGATCTTCTCTATCAGAATAATTTTGTCCAAACTAAGGCTCTTCAATCCATGTGTGGAAGTATTTTTCTGTCTTTCTGGAAGAATAATTTCAGCAGTTCCTCCGTTGACCATTAGTATCTTTGAAACATGTATTTATACACATATGCAAAGCAAGCAAGCAAATATCTTCTACCTGATTGGGGAGAAAAATTTTTTGACAACTGGAAATGCATAGAAATTTCCATATGCCTTTTTGTGGTCAGCATCCTCCTTTGGCAGGGAGAAGCCAATTATTTTTGAGATCTCCTCCACTTTTCATTGTCCTAAGACTCAAAGCAGCAAAACAGTTTAAATCAAATATATGGACAACTGTGAAAATTGGCCCGTTTTTCTCTTGCAGCAGTGACCATGAATATAAATATAGCAGAGTACAACAAAATCCCTTTCTGCAACTGCAGACTGGAGAAAAGCAGCCTTTGCTGTTTTCCATTACCAGAATCTTGAGACCTGATGTCTTATGGTGATACTATTCCTGATGCCTTCATTTAACTGAACATGTATTTTTCACTGTCTCTCTTTTAAAAGTAAGATAGAAGTTTTTCTATCTGATGCTGGGCAGGTGCTAAAAAAGTCATACTTTTAACAGCTCAAAATAATATTAACAAGTTTGCATTATGAGTAATCCCCCATGATATTTGCTTACTAAATGAATGCCAGATATGCACTCGCACAGACGTGCTATAAAGGTCTGAAGTTTTGGCTTGGGTGGGATTGAGCTCTCTAAGTGACATTATCAAAATGTCAGGTGCCCAGAAGATTGCTTTATAGGCAATGGACAGAACGAGGCACAGCCAAATGCTGAGTAATCCCATTAATTTTAGACATCTCTTTTTAAGAAGGAAGAATATTCCTTTGGACCTGCCTTGGATTGCCCTTTGCCTCTCCATTACCTCTGGAGGGGAAATGATGTAAGTGTCCTCATGTAAACTCCTAATTTCTACACTGAACGAATGACTCCCTTGGTGATCTGACATCCCTCTGGGGTTTGTTAAATGATCTTTACTTACAAAAACGGCAGAGTGTTAACTTACTGTCAGTATCCTTTGCCTGAAAACATGCTGCCTCACCCAAAGATCGACTGTTTTGTCAACCTTTTTCCACAGGTCCTGACTTTTCAGGTTCTGTTGATTATTCATCTAAAGATGTTTATTACGAGACTTTTGAATTAAAAGGCCACCGGATGGCGGCAGAGGATAAAGATAAATAGTAGGAATGGTCCAGTACATTCTGCAAGCCACGGTCTTAGAGTACTATTCTGGTATTAAAGAGTTGGCTCTATTTTCTCTATTTTCCATAATAGTCTTGTGTTCTTGATTTATGATTACAAGTTATTGCAAACTTATTCTCAAGACAGATAGCAGGAAAAAATCATTTTTTCCTGCTATCTGTCTTGAGTTGTCAATGTAGATTTAAATCACCTTGTGACGTTTTGTTTTGGTTTGGTATTTTTTTCCCCCACTGTGTTTGCTACTGGCAAGGAGAGACACAAAACACAGACTTGAAGATATGCCAATGGACACCAGGAATGAGACAAGATTTTCATGGTTTCACTGAAGTCTTTAAAACTTCTGATTCTGAAATTATAGAAGGCCATGTTTATCTCATCTCTTGCTTTCACTTTTTTTTTTTCCTCTTACACAATTCTTCAGTGTAAGATATCCATTCGGTGTTCCCTTTATTTGAGGACTGATGCTTCAAACCCATTTTGTGTGGAGCAGCTTCCTTGGAGAGCAGCAGAGCCAGGAGGATTCCAGGAAGAGGAGAATTTCTGTGTATAGAGCCCTCTCCAGTGAGCTGCTCTCTGCTCACTCTCAGACAGCAGTACTCCCTGGCCAAAACCCGAGTGAATACCGACACCAAGCTTGTAATTATCCTCAAGTCCTTCTTTCTAGGAACCATCTGCCAGTGGCATTTTACAAAGCTCTGCAGCAGAGATACTTGGAAAAACTGCTTGTGTGTTTGGAGACTCTGAGCAGTCACAAGGTGCTTCTGTCTCTCCTTCCATGCAGATTCTGGTATGTTCTGTGACTCCTCACTGCAGGCTCTGGCTGCTTTGTCTGCATTTCGCCCCCAAAAGGGATGATGCGCTTACTGCTAAGTTAAAATACATTAAATATGCCACTAGTATTTTTCCATGTTGGCAGTTACAGTAGTTGCCATGGGAATGTCAAATCATGTAAATGGGTGAAGAGGCAGCTCACAAAACAGTATAGATTAGAGATGTGGCCCACAGTATTAAAAACATGTATAAACTGTCTTCTGTATGTAACCATACCATCTTCCTTCACTGAGAGACTTCAGGAAAATAAATTGATACTTCTCTGGACCTGTTCTATAAATGAGCATCTTAAATAAATAAAGCATTTAACTGTGATGACTAATCTCAATTTTTTTAATAAAGGATGGAGTTATGCTAATTGAACACCAAAGTTGTTTGTCAGGGCTGACAGATATCTGCATACTTCATTTATTCCATTAATTCATTTTCTGCAGCATATAATTATGATCCCTTGCACAAGTGAAGAATCACAGATAGCATTTCAGTGCAAGGCTATATATCTATTTCGTTATGATCAGTGGAGTATAGCATTTATATCATTTTTATCAGGAGCATGCTGAGAATGTCCAAAGGAGAATTCTAATGATTATGGACTTGTAAATCTTCAATTTATTCATTAAGTAGTTTATGGACAGACATTAATTTATTTTAAATTAATATGGTTTTTGTTTTCTTTAGTTAGTTTTCAGGAATTAAAATTCAGAGAATGACTGGCACTAGAAACTATTAGAGGCATTAAACTCAGTAATTCTTAAGCAGTAAGGGAGATAGAAAGAACATCTTTGTAAAGAATGTAATTATGGATAAGATATAACCAATACCTTACCTTATACCATGGAAAAAGTAAGTTAAATTCCACCCGTGTTGACTAGCATTTTTAGTTTCAGTTTGGTTTTTCTCGTCCCTAAAATGTTGCTTATTTCATATTGAAATTGTTCTTTTACGTATGAATCATCCAAATTAGAGCAGCTGAATAGATGTCCGCCTCGCCCTAATCACAGAATGTTCTTTCTCACATTCTGTAAACAAGCTCTGTTTTTCAATATTCTGCAAAAGTTACTGTAAAATAGGACTTTGTTCCAGATAGGATAGGATTTATTCCTTAACATAGAATCTGATCATCTCTAGGTATCTTTCGATTAAGTCTGTGTGCAAATCCACAAGGAGAAGGAATTAAACAGTGGGTGAACTTGGTAAAAAGGGGAGATCATGTCCTCTGCCTATACATTTTGATTTCAGTGAAAGATTACATGAATTTAGCCAGACTTTATGTGGTGTTGATATAATCAGATTCATATAGGTAAATAAAATGTGAAATTCATCAGCTGCAGAAATTAGACCTTCTAATAATAAGAATCAGGTATTGTGTCCTGAAGAATACAAAAGGCTTATTTTTGCCTGATAAATATTTTGTGGAATTGGTCAAAAGAACAACACATTTCAGACAAAAAAAAAAATCTGCCCTTGCAAACATAATTTTGTGTATTTTTTGTGTATTATAATTAGTTTTGATGGGATAGAACAATGAAATATCTTCAGTTTACATAATATCAAGTGCTAAAAATAGCACATGGAAAAACCTTCCCAAGTGCGTTACCCTCAGTTATGTATATATTACATAAAAATATGCAATAAATGCCAGCAATAGACATTTTCCACTATGCACAGATGTTTTCTTGCTGTTTTAATAGTTATGTTACTAATTGCATTACACTTGGGTACCAATTCAATGAACTTTGTTTTAGAATAAGAGTTCTCAATTACACAGGCAAAATAACATTCATGCTTCACTGGAACTGAAAGGCTAGGGAAAATTTAAAATGTACACAGGATCAACAGCAAAATTTATTTTACACAGTTAAATTAAATTGATTTTACTGCAATATGTTAGACTATTTTCCAGTGGCTAATATCAAAGGGAATAGATAAACATATGACAAAATATAAGACCATAGTCACTGCTTTTTTTTCCCTAGCAAGTGCAACAGATTATTGAGGAGCACCAGTTGTTAATAAACAGTGTAATTTTATTTTTGTTTTAATCACTCAAGAAATAAGAAGCTTCTGAAATTTGCAGATAATGAGCATGCTACATTCATTTTAGTGACCCTCTCTGGTTATATTTTGGGTGAGACTAAAAAGCGAAGTGCTTTTGAAATTTTAAGCATGTGTGCCGCTTCCTCTGTTGTGATATGATAATTCATAAAATTAGACATGTTTTTAAATTCTCTAGTGACTTGGGCCTGCATGTTGCAATCTCCTCTGGTAAACAGCTTAAGGCTACAGAAAATCATCAAAGAAATTACAAAATGAGCAGAATTTCTATTACTTTGATCAGGGAATAATAGGGGAAACCCGAAAGAGAGCTGTAATGTTTATTTGAAGTAGTGGGAGGACAACTGTAGATAATGTGTATTTCATATTTATCACTAATGTTTTTCTCAGCTATGTTTATTTGCATCTTCATTTTATATGGTTTTTTGTTATTCACAGGAATTTCAGGAAAAAGATTTGTGTGACACAATATCTCCTCAGATTTTAAATGTCATTAATTCTTTGAAAATGTTACTATTTCAACCACACGTCTTAATTAAGCCTTTGTATGTTACTACATATACTAAAAAGCACATTTTCCATGTGCTTGAAGTGTTAAAACATAGACAAATTCCTTGATTATATTTATAAAATTTGGTGAATTTTCAGTTTTATATATTGATTACATATTTAATAAGTAAATTCAAATTTTGGTTAGGAAGTAGATGAATCAGGATGAAAGGAAAGTGGATGTGCCCCTTCAACACAACCCTTCATTTGCATAAACTTGTCACACTGCTTCCTCCCTGTCCCCCTGCACTGGCAAGTCTGCCAGAAGGCTCATCCAGTCTTCTCTAGGGCTGATGCCATCTGGAACCTTTCTGTCCCCAGTGACATGTAGGAACAGCCCAAGGAAAGGGCAGGAATACACAGTGGAGCAGCAAATCTCATGTCAGCTTGCTGTTAGGTCAGAGAAGGCTGCTCTGGGAGCAGAGGTGCTGAGGTGGCCTAAGCTGGACTCAAGGCTTACTCCCCTCTGCTTACTCCCCTCCTCCTTGGGGAGTGGGACAGGAAGTGAAAAAAGATCAGGAGAAAGAGAACTCATGTGAAACCCTATTCCTTCATTCCAGACTCCTCTCCTTGCCCACTGCTGCCACTTCAGATCCCACTCCTTTCAGTGAGGCAACAACCAACATGGGTAGGCGGTGTCAGGGTTGCCAAGAGGACAAAGAGGTTCCTCCCTTCCTCTCCTTCCTCATGCTCTTCCTCTGCTCCAATGTGGTCTCTCCATGGGCTGCAGAGATTATCCACTGTGCCATGGACCTCCTCCCAGAGGTGCCACCAGCTTGGTTGAATGGCTCAGCTGTGCACTACAGTGGGTCCTTTGGAGCCAGCTGGAACTGTCTGGAAATGGCTGTGTCCAGCACTGCCACACCTGCAGCCTATATTCTGCTGCTGCTGTTGCGAAATAAGCCTCAGACACTGCAGGTACAAACAGAGCAGCCAGAATCTCAGTAGCTTTTAGTCTACAAAAAATCTGAAATGCTTTGCAGAAGTAAATTCTTGATTGATTTGCTGACTCAAAGTAGGTGGGATTAATCATGATATCCCCATCCCAAAACACATTTGAAGTTTGTTGTGCTGTAGATTATACATTGGATGTGGTTAAGGTTTTCATGTTTTTTACCAGTGACTCATACCAGGAGCTTTTTTCTCCTCTTGCTCCCTGAGTCTTCATCCTACAATGTGTCTGACTGGTAAGACTCCTCTGCCTGTGCACCTGTCTTCTCTCAGACTTCAGCTGTCATGAAGCAGTGAGGAATCAGAGGCACAGCTGCAGGAGACATAGGAATGGCTGGTTTTCAGCCATCACTGTTACAGCCCTTTCAGGGAGCTTGGATATTTTCCAGGACATTATATAAATGGGAATTTTTGACATTCAAAGCATCAATAACTACTGCAAAATTTAGATACATTAACAACTGGTATGCTACCAGCTCTAAAATTGCTTATTAACTTGGTGTCTAATTGTTTTATAGAATGCATTCTGGGAAAACTAAGCTGATAGAAGTGGTGAATAAGATACCTGGTAGAAGTGGTGCCATTGTGCAAGTGCTTTTGATGATAGTGTGTGCTGTGGAATCTTTGTCTCCTATGAAAGTGAATCCTACAAGTGTAATGTATGCTCGTGGAAAGAGCAACATTGAGAAATGCAGGTTTGTTGAAGTGCAATAGTGAGTTGCTTGCTCTAAGCTGAATGTGAGTTGTTCACTAAGTCTTGAGGCAAAGTTACTTAATCCATGCAGTACCTATCCTGCCTGATTTTGATCTGTTTAAACATTGCCTCACTAAGCCTCTTGCCTGGGATGGATATCTGCTGATCCATCCCACAGGTGTTGCAAAGGGGCACCAAAAATCTCTTTTGATGAAGGAGTTTGGAAGAATTGACTTTGGGAATTAAGGAACAGCTGTTCAGTACTACTGTAGGGAAAAGCTGTCTTGTCCTCGTAAACATCAGAATGCAAATAATAAGCCAACATACAGATTAATAGATGTCACAGGCATGAGATAAGCAGCTAATTTCATGCCCTACGTATTAGCATAATTAGTTGTGATTTATTACAGGAGTCAAGCCCAAAGCCCCTTCACTGTGCAGTAAAATAGTGTTCACTGTCTAAAAGAAAATCTGCCTAAGGTGCCAATGTTAAATACCCATAGCAGCAGTAGGTGCTCTTTCATTGGCTGTGCAGTAGGGATTGGTTTGTAACCTTGGTTTTTACATCCATGTTTAAGACATTGTAAAACTCAGTAAAATGGCCTGAAAGTGATTAAAGACTTCTAAGAATATAAAAAAACCCATAACTCCCTGGGTTTTATCTTTAATTCATTTAGACTACGGAAATAGAAAGAAACAATTTATAAACGGAAAAAAAAATGGTGGTGCAAAAGTGAGAAACACAAAAAGGGAAACATAACTGAGACTTCCAAGGGAAAGTCTGGGAAAGTAATTTTAACTGTCGGTAACACAATAAGTCTGTTTTCCCATTCAGAAAACAGAGGTTTATAACAACCAAAAAGGTACTAAATAAGTATTTCTATTCTGAGTGGGCTCCTTTTCTTTTTCTGAACTGGTCTGCAAACGTTTGGAGGTTCCAATCTGCAGATGTTTTGAAATCTTGAGTATTTTCTTCTGGAAAAGGTAAGCACGGTTGTACTTCCACTCTAGTGAACTGTCTATCTTTTAGTGATTTCTGATGTAGAAGTATCTTGTGGTCACTTATCTCCAGGTACAAACAAAAGATGTATTTATTTCATATGTAAATTTTTATGCTTTATTTGTAACACATTATTTTTCATATTTGTGTCACACATTTACAGTTTTACATGAAGTACTTTTTGTTCTGCTACTACAAATTTATTTTCCTGGAAGCTGTCCTTGAAATCTCTTGTTTCTGAGTTCATGTCTGGGTATCAACAATGAACAGTCAGTTTTTGGCAGCCCAGGATGATGCCTTGTCTGAACCACTCAGCCACCACCTACACAGATGACCTAGTAGACATGCTGACTAAATAGAGCATCAAGCTGTGGGTGTTGTCAGCATGGCTCAGAATAACTGTTGATGTCTGGGTGTAGTTCAGGGAGCCTGTTGTGTTTTAATCTTAAATTATTCATACACTTGATCTGTAGCAAGACTCAGAAAATGTTTGCAGCTCACAAAGCAGAAACAGCTATCTCAAACTCTGCTACACAAATATTTGTGGCTTTTTTTATTTTTAGATTTTTGGATAACTTTATTAAATCAGAACTAGCCTGATTTAAGTTCTTCTTTTTTAGAGAAGCACATGTTATTTGTTGTATATTTTTAAAGGCAAAAATGCCAAGAAATATACTCAGAACCTTGTCACAAATTAAATGACATTTTTCAGAAACAACGGTTACTGAAAATTCAGGAGAAAGATAGTAGGTCTGTTGTAGTCTTTTACTAGGAAATTTATACAGATACCTTATCTGATGGAATGAAAACAGCAAAGCTAAGACTGAAGGAAAATCAGAAATTACATCTATATTGTTGGTTTTTTTCAGTAGAATGAGTTTACCTGCAAGGTTGTTAAAAAAGTCATTAGGTTCATGTTTGGAAGAGTACTTCTTGCAGCAGAGGAGCCCAATCTTCATGTCACAGAATGACTCTTGGCTTACCTCTGCTCATGTGCTGCTGTTATTCAGGTCTTGACCAAACCCCCAGACACAAACTCTGAGTGTAGGATGAACACTGCTCTGCAAATCATAAAATACTGCCTAGCAAATCTCTTGAAGGTGACACAGAACAGCCATTGCCCACCTTCCCAAGCATGACCATGCACATATAGAGAACTGCCAGTCCACACATTTGCAATTCATCCCTAAACATCACAAGTACATCCTTCCAAACATTCTATATATAAGGAGCCAGAACCTGGCAGACTGGGTAGCAGCTGGTTCGTATCATGCAAGCTGCCTTAAACTTCATTGCTCTAATGGTTGTCATGTCTAACTTGCCTATAAGAGCCCAAGCATTCAGAGCGTGTTGTCTCTCTCTGAAAGCAAGGAGAGTGTTTTAGTCAAAATATAGCTCAGTATAAATGCATTAATTCCTTCAGCAGCAGTTTGCATTGCAAAGTTTTCAAATGTGCAAAAGCTCTTGTAGCTGTTCAAGTGACACCATACAGCATTTGTGGTTAGCTCTTGATTTAGTTCTGTGTTGTTTTGTGAGCACTGCTTTTTTGGATTTTCCCCACTTGCACCAGCCGCTGAAATAACTGTGAGAATAATTCATTGTGTCATGCATTTGGTGAGGTGTCTTTTTTCAATTTTCCCATTTGTCAATTTTTCTAAGCTGGCAATTTTTCTAAGCTTTGTGAAACTATTTGCCCATAACTCCTACAAATGATGTCTAGTTCAATATGTCTTTGTTATTTATGCTTTTTTTTTTTTTTTTTTTTTTTTTGTGTGTGTGAGTATGTGTTCCAAATGCATGCTGTTTTGCCTGTGGTATATTGTATGCTAAGCCAGATGAGCATAACTAGCAGAATGAAGTTTTGCATGCAAATATGTTTCAGCTCAATTGATCTGGAAGCATTCCTGACAACAAGCTCATTTGATAGAACAGGCATAGAGAAGCACAATGAGAAAAAGTAGTTAAATTATTTTTAAAATGTTTAGTATTGTTAGAAAATGTATTTCAGAGTGAAACTTCCAGTCCACCACTCTATCACTTAATTTTTCTAGTTTTCATTTTCTTTCCAGCACCATTCCTAGGCTTTGTCTGTCTCTAAGCTCTAACCCTGAAGCTAACTATGAGCGCCAAGTAAGTATTATATGTGGCCCACACAGAAGCAGAAGATTCTTCTCAGGGGACAAATCTTTTTTCAAAGAACTTCTCCTTTTGGCAGTGCCTTTCTCACTCTACTGAATTTTAAATTCCAGACTTTGCTTTGTGGAGGCCAGTGTGCCTGCTGACCAGATTCTGAAAGGGCCTACTGGTAACACACCCCTAGGGCTGTGTTATCCTCCGCAGTCAGGGTGATCCAGAGTTCTACCCCAAGATACCCCAAGGCCAAATATACATTTATTTTAATTCCATTCTCACAATTGCCCGTTGGCCTTCCCACCCTTTTGTCCTTCTATGGAATTTCTCCGGAATGTTCTCCCCAGTTCGATGCCCCATTGGCCCCTTCTCCCTGGTCCCTCCGCCTGCCCCTCCTCATTGGTTCCCCAACCCATCCATCAGCATTGTCCCGCCCCAGCCCTCTCCCTATTGGTCACTGTGAGTGTGAGCTCCTGCCGGGTCCTGCTGCCCCGGGCTGTGTGTGCTGGGCACTGTGAGTGTGAGCTC
>JAHLSL010000015.1:10426022-10470923 GCA_025920805.1 Petroica traversi | reverse complement strand
CCTGCTGCCCCGGGCTGTGTGTGCTGCTCACTGTGAGTGTGAGCTCCCCGCATCCTCCTGCTGCCCCAGCCTGTGGGGACGCTCTCAGAAGGTCACATCCCTGCCCAGCCAGACACCACCAGGGCTCTGCAATGTTGCTTCTCTCAGCCCTGATCCTCACCCAAATCCTGATCCTTCAGCAAAGCTATAACCCGAGAGTTGCCTGTCCACATGGACATGTTTTCAAGGCAGACAATATTTTGCAGCCGATTTCTTCCCTTGGCCACTCCTGTCGAATTCCATTTCTGCTCCAGCTCTAGGCTTTGGCTCCATTCTAACTTTACCCCTAATCCTAAACCTAGGGCCTCAACTAAGCATTGGTCAATAGATGCAGCTTTGGTCCGGGCAGCAAGGTTGTCAGTGAAGAAAACTCTCTTCAGCCCACCACTTCATTTGGAAGCCCCTGTCCAGTGCAGCCCTAGGTCTTGTGTCTTTCTGAACCCTAGCCCTAAAACTATGCCTTCTCCTGAGAAAAGATGTTACAGCTCACCCATTCCTTTGGCATTTCATATCTAGCCCCACTTCAATTGCAACTCTAACCTTTCTGTCCCTCCTAAAGCTTGGTCAAATCTTAAACTCATCCATACCTAAAGCTTCAGCTCATTGTTTTTAATCCAACACTTTCAGTGATGCCCACTTTAAAGATTTCTCTCAGTAGATATTTCCCCTTTCGCAAAGGCTTCTCCTGTTGATCCCTGCTCCAACAATCACCTCTGAGACACTGGCCACCTGCTAGAGAAATTGTGTACTCATTTCACTGCCCATTTGAAGCACAGAGAATACATGCACTTTTTAATTAATTATCAAAATTTTGAAGGACTTTAAAAAATTTGAATCTTCAAGAGGTTAAAGCACCTTAGTTCGAGCATAAACTATCTGATCAGTCATGCAGAAGGTCTACAAAGAGCAAAAATATTACAAACTAAATTAAATAAGCAAAAATTGAGGACATAATATTAACTTTCACCATAATCTCTGCTTGTATTAATTGGACATGTATAGTAGTGATGTAACAAATACACCAACATTTTATACAGATCTTCATAATATTTTCTTTTATTTTCTGCAAGTTTCATTTTTTTTCCCCAAGGATAGCTGAAGCATAAATAAGAACTTGTTTACTAGTTCTAGTAAACTCAGCAACACTTGAGACAGACTTCCTGTGACTCCCAAATGATAAGGGTACTGTTTTAGTTGTTGATGCTCTTTTTAGCCATATAAAGGATGTCTTACTAATGGAGCACTCTTTACTCGGAGAACTTCGCCCCTTTTTTTTTAGTCCAGAAATAAGCTGTGAAAAATTACTTTGGGAATTAGGAAGGGCTATTAATACTCAAGGGCAAGATGAAATTCCTTTTGCTGTGGCTATTTACTAGTTTAATAATACCTCTTACAAAAATACGGAATCCTGCAGTGACTGTCAAAAGCTCTACCTAGTCACATGCAGGACAGGGATAAAAATCAATTAAATTTCCTAAATATGAATAACATTTCTCTAAGAATGATTCGTGCATCTATTAATCTCTCTATTGTTGGGATCCATAATGGTGGGGGGTGTTCTGTGTTATCTCATTACTTGTATCTTTTCATGCTGAGAGCCTGCATGGAAGATTTTGATGCTACTTTTTGAAATCAATCAGTTGCATTTGGCAATGATAAATATTTCTAATGAACAAGAATGTTTACCAGACTTCCAGCTTTCCTTTTTTTTTTGGAAGAGTAGCTCTATATATACTCAATTAAAAAAAATATAGCTGAGAATGCTAAATATTTATTTATAATAAATACATATTAAAATGAAATAAGCAGAAAACAGGGACAAAAAAAGACAGTGAATAATCTTAATTAAAAATGTTATTCTTCTATACTAATTGCCTACAGAAGATATTTTGTGTCAGTAATAAATTCACTAACATTATATTCATGGAAACATTTAAAAAAAACCAATTTTTTTTTTTTTACAGGAAGGTGGTTTATATTCTTATCCCTTCATTGATGTATGCAAAAATTCTGCTAGTTATGAGAGGTTCTCATCCTCTCTATCTCAGAATTCTCCTCAACAAATTTTTTGTCTTAAGTTAAAAAAATCAGGTTAGAATTTCCTGTTCTAACTTCTTTAGTTTGTGTCATTTACAATTTCTGGAAATTACTGCAAGCACCAAGAAAGCATCTATGGCATTTTATGTTTAAGACCACAGTAGGTCTGATGGAAACCTGCTTAAAGATATGTTATGACATTGAAAATGAATGTGTTACATAAACACATATTTTCTCATATGAGATTTTTGTAATTAAAATACTTTCCTGATTTGGACTATGAAACTTCCTGAAGTTTCTTGTTCTTTTGGACTGCAAAGTTTTATTAAATCTTTTTTTGTTGTTTTAAGAACATTTTCCCAATAGCTGCAGGTATCAACATGAATGACTAATGCCAAGTGGTTAGTTAGGTCATTGAATTTTAGTCTTATGGCCTCTATGATTCACATCAACAGTTGCAGAACTGCCAAAACACAAGATTTAGAAGCTATAGTGGATTTCTTGAAATGTTTCAAAGGCTGAAGGGAAAATAATGTTATTACTGGATCTTACATTGCCTTTGTAGTAGTGACTAACAGTATTACATTGTTATTTTTGCATACTGGTACTACTCAGTCTTGCTAGCTTAACATTTCCTTGTATGAACTGTAAGGATAAATTCTTTAGTTTATATTCTAAGAGTCTCCTGGTACCTGGCAGCCTCAGAGAACATCATTTGCTGGTATCTCTACAAAGCTGATGCTGTTCCTGTTCTATTTACTACGGTTCTGAGCATGACTCCATATATTCTGCATTCTAATTTTCACTGGCTCAACATATTTCTCATAGGGAATTGGGTTATATGTTTAAGAGAGGAATCATGTGAACAGTAAATAAGCATTTCTGACAGTCATAATATGGAAGAGTATATTGTAATATTAATATCCTGCCCAAAAATTTCTCAGAGTAGCTTAACCATGGCAGAATAATGCTTTCCCCACAAAGTACTGAATTCCATAGATGGAAAAAAAATCAGTGGGGGGAAAAAATCTAACTGTATTTTAGCATACAGAGTAGTTATGTCACATGTTTGGAATCTTAGCCCATTTCTTTCAGTAACACATTTTTAAATAAAAAGCATAAATTGTTTCTTTTTAGTTAGAACCGAGGCAGTTATACTCTGGTTGCTGTCTGGAAAATTATTATATTCTGCTTTAAAATGCCCAAAGGACTTCAGTGTGAAGAGGTCTCCTAGGACAACAGCTAAGCAGCAATATCCTGATATCAGACCAAGTTTATGAACTATGGAATATCCCCAAAAAAAAGCTGACATGAGCAGAACAGTAGGGATGTTTGGGAATGTGGAGCTGCATATATACTCAAATCACAACCTCTTATGATGTAATAAAATGCCAACAGTTTGGTTTCCCTAAGGACTGGTTGAGAGTTTCTGAGTGGTGTGCTTTTTTTTCAGTGCCTTTGTACTGCCAGAAACAGACAAGCTCACTGAATAAATAGATATGAAGCACAGGTAGATATCAGTGTTGATTTTTAAATATTTTAAAGTATTTTCAAATAAATTACTTTCATTAATTTTTTTCTGGTTTTCTTCAATTTAATCAGTGAACTAAAGTAACACTTGTGTTAGACTAAGAATAGGTGGCTTTAATTAAGTGTTAAGATAAGACTGGTTTCACCTATAGATACGCTATTTCACCTAGTACTTTAAAAATCCCTCAGATGTGTTTGGAATTGAATCCTTAATTGATGAAAATACCATCAATCTTTGTATTATAAATTTTTAGTTCAGCTTATAAATTCTCAAAAATCACCCTCTTGAAAGCTGCTATTGCTTCCTTCCTGGGATTAACAGCTATTTAAATTTTCTTTCTTTTTAGCTTCCCACTAATATGCTAATAGTAAATCTGAACCATCTGCCATATAAACAGAGAAGTGGAAAAACCTTGACAGCATAGTCTCTCATTTAACCAATTTACATAAGTTATTATTCACAAAATTAAAAGTGTCCTTGAACTACTTGGAAATTTTGTGGTCATTATATCTCTTCTCTAATCATCTACTAATTGCAATAAGAGACAAAACCGCAGTAGAAGGGAGTGTGTTTGTTACTAATGGCAGAATGATATTCACCATTTAAGTAAATTGAATAAATAGGTTAGATACACAAATGCTGGGGAGAGTAATTTCTTAGGTTCGAGAACACATTTGTTTCTGGCCCATGAATGGTTAGTTTATCTGGACCACTGTGTATGTTCTGTGAGAATCACTCTCTAATTGACAGGCACCCATTAATGGTGGACCTTCTGGATTCACATAAGATCTGTGCACCTTTAAGAGAACTTCAATGTTATCTTTAAAGTAGCAAACAAAATTTAAAATGTAGGAAGAGAGAATTAATTGCAAACAGCATTTATTTTCAGCCTTGAAATGCATTGCAATAAAAAATAAACCCACAATTTCTGTATACATTCACTGTGCACTCATTATTTTTGCCTAACATTAAGCTTTTTCTGTTTCAGATTTGCTCTGTGGATAGATATAAGAAGAAATCCTTGCAAAATCATAACCTATGATCTTTAATAGTAGCATTAAGGTGGGTTAAAATATCTATAAAATGAAGGAAAAATAATGGCAATTGATTTTAAAATAAAAGGGAACTCCCTGGGCAAATATAAGAGAAGAAATACAGTGTAAATGACTATTTTGTACCAACTGACAGTATCTGGCCGTCTACAGGGACCTCTTGTTGTCAGTTTTACACTGACAGCTAAAATCCTTTTAAATTCCTAAAATACTGACTGAATTTTATGCTGTTAGTCTCTTTTCAGTCAAAAGAGTGATAAGGAGTGGGCTAGACTATTTTGAATGGAAGTAAGAATTAGTAGTCCTTATGAAAAAAAAAAAAAGAAAGAATGCTGAACCACAATATTTTACAGCAATATTAGAAATAAGGAAAATGTGCCAGTTTGCATGAAAATAATGACTTCTAAATAATATTCTATTTCAAGCCAACAAATTTACCTAATGCTATTTCTTAAAATGAAAAAAAGGTTATATACTAGGGAATCCAAAGCTTTACCAGTCACACACTAGTTTTCTTATTAATTTCACTGACACCTCTGCCATCTTCTTCAGTTTATGTACATATCTCTCTCTCAGAGTCTTTTCTTCTTGTACACCAGCTCTATAATAGACTGGTAATTATATTTCAGGTCTTCTTTTGCTACTCAATTGTCTCACAGATAGGTCCTTTACCAGGATCAGGTAAATCTGAGCTCTCTAATTTGTGATTAGTAATTTTATAGAACCTAGAACAGAATGCTGTGAACTACTTTTTCTTCAAATTCACAGAATCCCAGAATGGGTCAGGTTGGAAGGGACCACAGTCATCATCTTATCCAACCTCCCTGCTCAGGCAGGGGCATCCCAGTGCACAGAGCACAGGATTGTGTCCATGTTCCTGTGCTTGGTCACCTGCACAGTAAAGAAGTTCATCCTCATATTCAGGTGGAACTTCCTGTGCATCACTTTCTGCCCAGACCTATTGCTTGGCACCACTGAGAAGAGCCTGGCTCCATCCTCTGACACTCTCTGCAGATACTTACATTGATGAGGACCCATCTCAATTTTCTTTTCTCCGGACTGAACAGGCCAAGCTCGCTCAGCCTTTCCCCATAAGACAGATGCTTCAGTTCCTTAATCATCTGTGTTGTCTTCTGCTGGATCCTCAACATTTTTTGTTCTGACAATCACATCTGCAGTGACCATAATGTAAGATATTTTCACATACTATTTTCACATACCTTTAGAAGTGGATGAAAATGTTCAAAGTTTGATTCCCCTCTGGTGCTGATTCTAAATTAGACACCTCTTTTGGTTTACAATGTTGTAAGATTTCTTCACTCTGTTTCTTAACATTCCAGACCTTCTACTGTAGTCATTTTGCATGTATATAGTTTTGTTAAACAGGAAAGCATACCTGCTGACAATCATAGATGAAAGGATGTGAAATGAAAAAAATTAATGAAAATATTTAATATTTGCAAGATTACACTGTTCCTCCTGCGCTCATCTTTAATTTTTATTTTTAACTGTTATTTTCCGTTGACTTGTCCACATAAGTTGCAGTATATGGCTTCCAACTGATGAGCACACAAACAACACACTGTCTCACAGCTAATCAGAGTTACTTGCATATAAACCAGTCCATTAAAAATCATACGGGATTTTTGGTCCTTCTCTGCTAAATACAAATTTAGTTTGTACAGGGACAGGATCATGAAACATTGCTCAGCACAAAGTGCAGAGTGCTAACCTCAGTGTTGGAGTTCAAATTCTAACAGATGCATTCATTAATCTGCTGAAGTACATTGCCATGTTTGATTCCCCCTCCCTCTATGCAGTACAAGAAAGAAACAACCTCCTAGTGTCTGTGTGAGATTTAGATAAGACTCCACCACAGTCAGGATGCCTTGCCTAATATTGAATACCTCCAGCTGAAGTCACTAGCTGCATAATTAGCTGCCTCCCATTAGTCTTCCTGACAGAGACTGCTGTGTGTATTCCTACTATCCTGTTCATAAAATGGCCAAAGGACAAAAGACTTTATTGGGAAATAAAGGGAGAATTGTAGGAATAGGCAGGCTGTTCTAGGAGGCTGACTTCGTAATTCTCTGAACCAAATGGCCAAAGAATATTATTCTAGAAATAAAAGGTAAGTAGCTCTAGGCCTAGCTGTTATTCCTAGTAGTCATGGGCTAGCTGCCAGAGGGTACCCCAAGATCATGTTGTAACTGAGAATATTACCAAAACACACCCTTTTTTAATTTGTAACTCCGTAAACTCATGTAATCAGTGAGTTAAACATTTTCATTTATCTCATGCAGATTCTTTAAAATTTATCTCAGTTTTTACGGTTTTTTGTTGGGTTTCGAGACCAAGATGAAGCAGTAGTTTGCTGTTTTTCTTCTTCCAGGGTCATCGTGCAGCTTTGACTGGACTCTAGAAATCCATCTTTAAAAGCAGTGTCCTAACCCTAACCCTTTTCCTATTTATATGTCTGCACATTCACATCAGCTGCACAGTAACTGCAAACATTTGTAACAGTGCTATAATATTTTGGAAATATATTTGTCAACAGCATGTTCCATGCTGTTTTTTTGTCAGATGAGTTGTTAAAGGCCATTTGAAAAAGTGATTTCAGTTCTATTCTGTGCTGACAAGATTCCATTTCACAAAATAAGCAGCACCATTATAGCCAGACTCAGCTCTGTGAGGAAGAGAAGGTCCCAACTCCTCCCCACTCAATCAGCAGGATGCTGAAAGGCAGGGTAATCTTAAGAAAAAAGGAAGTGTTTTCAGCACCACATTCATGTTTGAGTCAATAAAATGATATTCTGCGACCTTTAGAAGAGAAAGTAATTGATTAAACACACAATAAAGTGTGCAGGTGGGTTTTTCATTCCAAGTGTCATTTAATTAAATTAGGAAGAAAAAAGATCAAGACAAACAAAAGAAGGTTACTTTTGATACAGCATATAAATAAGTTGTGGAGCTTCTTGCAGCAAGATGTATAAATTAAAGGTGATACTCAAGTTCATAGAAGAAAATATATTAAAAATCTATGCAATTGTACAATCTTGAGAAGTCCCTTTATGCGTTGCTGGTGGAAACTATCAGAAGTTTCGTGTCCTTGTCTTAGTCCCTGGAGAAATGGTATTTGACATGCCTTGGAAGCACATATGTGATGACAGACCTTTGGTATGACCTAAAACAGATTTTATTTTGGTCTTAAGATCTTAGAGAACCTGAAAAAAAATAGTTGCTTAAATCAAGATATAACATTAAATAATTAATTTAGCTAGGCATAATTAAATAATTCTTAGTAAGATTTACTGCTATGGAGTTTCTTTCTCAAAATATAAACAAAAGTTATAAAAAAATTGGTAAAATATCTTATTCAGGAATTTAAAAATTATTCCAAGTATGTATGTTTACTAGAATTGGTATCTCCAAGCCAAACTAAGTTGTCCTTAATCTGCAAATATCTTTTGTGTAGAGGTCCACATCCAATTCAGTTACTGAGCAGAAATCTAGTTATTTGCTCTTTATATGGAATATATCTGGGAGAACTCTCTCTCTTTTTATGCTCAATCTTTCACCCACTTCCTGAGAAATGTTTACTACTCAGTTGCAATTAAAAGGTACATATGAAAGAAAAACCACAGCTAATTTATTCAGTAAAACAAGGAGAACCACTATTTAATTTTGTTTTGCTCATTTCTTTGTTTTTCCTTAGAATTATCCTAACATCTTCAGATATTTATTTTAATAATTAATGGCAGAATTACAGATATTTCATAATCAACAAAGCAGAGAAAAAGAGAACCTGGGAGTGGCCAAGTTTAAGGAGCCAGCAGCACTGTGCTTTTCCTGTAGATTAAAGATGTTTCAAGACACATTTCATGTTGTTTCATGGGCTACTTTATATTCCTCTGTCCTGTGGACCTCAAGAGTGCGTTTTTCTGAAGTTGCTCAGAATCCTAAAGGCTCATTTCTGAAACATTTGTGCACTTTCTCTGTTGGCAAGTTTTAGTGCCTCTGTTAAGGTGGAAAGATCATTTTTAGTAGTCCTAAACTGAACAGGTGCCTTGGGCAGTAGTTAGAAGTAGGATGTTGGAGGCTTTTTGTCATGTGGGTGTAGGAAAGGAGCTTCTGAAATTCTGTTCCCCTGTGGATTTTTTAGAAAGCGTAAGGATGTGAAAGGACCCTGTCTTCCTCACTCTTAGGCTTTGAATGCACTATGACTTTTCAGAACTGTGGAAGGCCACAGCAGGACACACAGGAGTTCAGGCAGATATTGTCACCCAGGCAGTAATTATCAATTGCAAACAGGAACTCAATTTCAGCTTTGCATGAAAATGGCCATTTTCAATCAAGAGAATTGAAGGGCTGCAGCACTTTAAAATAAGGTGGTATTTGGAAATCAAATCCCAATGAGAACTTATTGCCAGTCTATTCAATTTTTATGGTACACAGGCAGAGTCATAACCTGGTGTGGGTGTGAGACTTAGTGACACTGGTGTATTACTTAATCCCTTCATTATTCCATAATTATGCATTATTACTAGTTATGCATTACTACACATACTTGAAATATGAAAACTGAAATGAATGTGTTGGAACTGTTCTGTCACACGTGTGGGTGTTCAACTTGGTGTTAGGGGTAGCTCATTCTACATTGGGGTAAGTACAACTACTCTCTCTAGTTGCAACGGGCTGTTTGTTTGCTTCTGACTTGTGCTTTTGCCTTTCAGTGTCTTTCAGCAGCACAATCAAGGCACTTACCCACTAAATGTCAGATACAATAACATACTGTTCTTTTAAAATCACTGAGGAGTGTTTTAGCTTCAGTGTGAGTATTGGCTGGGACTAAACTCATCTGTCTTTGTACAGCATATGACATCTCAAAAGGAGCTAATTGTAATTTCCAACCCCTTCATTCAAAATAATTTCTGACTTGCTTATTTTTAGGGGTTATTTTGACTGCAGATTGTATGAACCTTTTGCTGTGATCTCTTTTGTTAGCATTGCTTCCCCACTGATATAAACACTTAGCTCATGTCTGTCTGCCAGTGCCATCAAATATCTGTTGCAAATGAAACAACTGCCCAAGAGCCAGTGAATTGTCAGACCTGTGAATGAATGGTAGGATCCTGATATGGCATCCAATGGGAACGTAATAGGGAAGCAAAATTACTCCTTCAGAGGGAGCTCTGCAGTTCCCAGAATAGAACAAAAGCTCTATTAGCTGCTACCCAGCCAGACATCACAGCTTTACTGAGAGCAGACTCTAGGAGAATTTTCTGTAGGCTCAGCAGGCAATTCCTAAAACAAACAAATTTTATGGAGATGTCAAGAGGTACACATGCATAGCTAGAATTGATCCTTTCCTTCTTGTTGGCCTGCTAAATTTTAAGGACTGCATCTGCAAGTGGGAAGTAGTTTCCTAGTCTAAGACACCACAAAATGTACAACTTAAACCAGAAACTATATTCAAACAATATTACAAATGCAGATGTATTCTATATTGACATAATTTCTGGAGGCAAAGCAAAGTTCTGAAGTGTTTCATATTTTTACCATTTCACTATTTCTTTTCTCAAGCAGGAGTCGCTGCAATTGAATCTTTCTTGGGGCAGTGGCTTTTCTGTGTCCCTGCTCAGACATTAGCTATCAATGAAAATACTTTCTCCAGATCTGCTATGCTACCTTTCATCCATGGAAGTGTGTTTGCTGTGTCTTCTCCAGCTCTGTTGATTTCTAGTGATGTCTTTTTGGTAGGGCTTTAAGGAAGGATCATGAGAGGACGAGGCCTCAGTTTTTAGAGTGTCATAACTTTGAATTTGAGAGGTTGTGCTGAGCACATTTGTCCTGTGCACAAATGGGTCAGGAGCATAACTTCTGCCCTCATACTTTTGTGAGGAAAGTGAAACAACAGTACTTAGTGATGACAACACAGCAGAAAAACAGACAACTGGACTGATGAAGTCACTTCCTTCACTTCTTTTTGTTGCTGATGGGTTAGGGAAAAGAACTGTGTAACAAGGTGCTAGACTATATCCCAGATATTTAATGGTCTTTCTGTGTGTGACAAGTTAAATTCTGTTCTTTTGTTAACACTCACATGAAACACATTACTAAGTGTACTAAACTTTACAAATACCTGCACATGACAAAACTATGTCTAGCAAGCAGGGAAAAACAGCAGTGGAGAAATGTTTCGTCCTTGGCATAGGAGAAGGGAAACAAGACCATATTATTAAAGCAGTTTCACATTCATTATTCTCAGAGCAGAGGATAAATCATAGAGAATACAGAAGTTAGAACAGTTGTAAAGCAAACCAAGAAGCACAGGTTCAGGCCAAGGCCCACATTCAGGGAACACTCTGTGGTCTGTGCACATTTTACTCAGGTAACTGAGGAGGTTCCTGCACCCCTCCCTGGACTGCCCTATCAGAGTGAGACCTTACTGCTTGTGTCACAAAGGCCTGTCATGGATTTGAAAGGAAGACAAGCACTTCTCACTATCTTTGTCTGTCAACAGGACTTGAGAATTTAATTCCCTGAGAGTCATATAAGCTCTGTTCTCCACAATTATTTTTCTCTTTGTTAAATCTGACAAATATTGCATATTGCTATGGCTATCAAAGACCTAGGAGATCACTGATTCTACCAAGTAAATACAGGACTTAATACTGACCCAAAGCAGCATTTTTTAGCTTGTAGCTGGAAGAGAGTTTAATTTGAAACAAACAGTAAATTTGCCATGCTTTTTCTCTTTCCAGAATGGCAGTTCATGGTTTTCCACGCCACACTTACAGCCATAGGATAATCTTGTGTTTAGAAGACCCATAAAATGCTGGAAATTGAATAGCAGGTATAATAAAATGCTTTTAATTAAAAAGGAACTATGTAGAAAGTAGCTGCATAAACATTTGAATATATTTATGCAATAAATATAAAAATTGAATTAAAAAGATTCAATACAGTCCAATTTACATTACTTTATTCAGGTATAATCAAAGAGCAATAATATTCAGCTATACAGTCAATATCTTAAAAAGAAACTATGAAGGAAAAGAAGTGAGGTTTTTTTTCAACTTTGATGGTTGTGAACATAAATACGTCTTAAAACATCAGTTCCACAGTCCTTACTAAAATTCGAGAAATCTGTAGATTGGACCAAGTTGTATACTGCTGGGTAAGAACACAAAAAGAATTAGTCAGAATGACAATATGTAATGGATTAGAGAAATAATATTGATAAAACAAAAATATTTAGGATCAAAATCATTAAAATGTCATGTTGAGCACTATGTAAAGGATGGAGTGATTTGTCTTTGTTTATCATGCTCTCAGAGGGACATCAATCTGGTAGAGTACAGCTAAAATATTCCCCCAAGTGTCAAAACTATACGTGGTTAAAAGGGCAGCAGGAGAGGCATGTATGTGTGTGGGCATAAATAGGCCTTCCCTCTGACAAAACTGCTCTCCACTGGGTAGTGGTTTGTGGTTTATGGATTGCAAACTCCTCTTCCCTGGAGGATAATGAATCTGTCGCAGTATGAACAAACCAGATATCTCTCTTCGCACCTAAATCACGTCTTATAAAAATAAATGTTTCTCTTTTTCTAGGAGTATTTTTCTCAAAACAAATTTGTCCTAATTTATAGAATAGTTCCATAGAATGCGTATGGTTAAAATGAACCTTAAAGATCGTCTAGTTTCAGCACCCTGGCCCTTGACTTTCTTGAGCCCTTGAGCACATTTCACTACTCCAGTTTGATCAAAACCCCACAACCTGGCCTTGAACACTTCCAGGGATGGGGCAACTTCTCTGGGCAACCTGTTCCAGAGCCTCAACACCCTCACAGTAAAGAATTTTTTCCTAAGATCTAAGCTAAACCTTCCCTGTTTCAGTCTGAAGTCATTACCCCTTGTGCTGGCATTATCTGCTCATATAAAAAGTTCCTCTCTCATTTTTATAAGCCCCCTTTTGGTACTGGAAGGTCACAATGAAGTTTGTCTAATCTTTCTTTATAAGTCCCCTTAAAATACTGAAAGGCTGCAAGAAAGCTCCTTGAAGCCTTCTCTTCTCCAGGCTGAACAAGCCCAGCTCTCTCAGCCTGTCTTAGTAGAAGAGGTGCCCCAGCCCTTGTTCGTGGCCTCTTCCACACCTGCTCTAATGGGTCAACATCTTTCTTGTGCTGAGCTGCATGAAGCACTCTGGGTGGGCTCCCACGAAAGCAAAGAAGAGGGGGAGAATCACCTCCCTCCCTGCTGGTGAGTCCCCCTTTGATGCAGCCCAGGATTCCGTTGGCTGTGAGCGCACACTGATGGGTCATGGCCATATTTTCATCCATGAGAGCCCCAAGCCCTTCTCTGCAGGCCTCTTCTCAATGATGTCCTCTCCAAGTCTGGGCTTGTGTCTGGGATTGCTGCAACCCAAGAGCAGAATGTTTCACTGTACTTGTTAAATTATGCAAGGTTCTTGTGGGTGTCTTCTCGAGTTTGTCCAAGCCTCTCTGAAAAGCATCCTATCTTCCTGTTGTGCCAACATCACTGCTCAGCTTTGTGTCACCTGCAGCCTTGCTGAGAGTGCACTGATCTCACTGTCTGTGTCATCAATGAAGATATTGGAGAGCACCAATCCCAAGACAGAGCTCGTAGTTCTGAACCATAAAAATATTTTCAATTTAAATTAGATGTATGCCACATCTAATTTAACATGTGCTATATTTTCAAAGGAGATTAATTTTTGTCTTGTACATTGTAGGACTCATGCATACCTTCCTTACTAATGTAGGGTTTAGTCTTCTGTGTTCAGAATCTGAATGCATACTTTTGTAAATACTTTCTTCAATCTAAGGTTTTCTGAAGTAAAACCTGCTCTACTAGTGAGGCAACTCAATGAAGCATTCAAATGCAAACTATCCACACGGAATCATGTATAGATAATTACTATAAGTGACAGAAATATTTAAATTATGTGTGATTTTCAACCTACTTCACTCAGAGCATATTTCAGATTTTAGAATAGAGACCTTGATGGATCAAGATATTACATATCTGGAGGGAAGTTTGAAATCCCCTGTGCAAAAGGATTGTTCATATTGTTAGCATATAGGTCATGTATGCAACCAGCAAATTGTTTATGTTTCATTGTATCTCGGTATTTTGTGGAGTATACTTGTCCTTTCCTGAGGGTCTTGCAATAGGCTTATTAGAATTAAACTTAAAAAGAACACTAACTTTTTTACAAAAAAAGAGTAAGCTAAGCAGAGGATGTACAGTAATAATAGCTGAAGCATGTTGGCAGAGGTAAGCACATCCCAGCATGACAAAAATGTACGTTTGGGAGACTAAAAATATTTATCTCTTAAATGTTCTAGCTTATTTTCTTATAAAAAACTCTGAGTGTGCATATTTGTGCCCTGCATATCTGTGTATGTATCATTTATGTAGCTACATTTTTCCATTTAATAAAATGTTAGATCTTCAGACATTGAGATTTAATTGAATATGTAATCACTCACTTCTCAGCAGGAATCAGAAAAAAAGCCAGAGATTTAATGCTGGAGTCAAGGAGATATTGAACACTTGAGAGTATCGGGAAATCAGTCAAGTAGGAACTCCAGATGACTGTGAATTGGGACATTTCTGTGATCAGAAGCAAATATCACTGTTAAAGAAAAGAAGCATCAGATGATTCTTTAAACTTTGCTTTTGATGGCTTTCTAAAGCACTGTTTTGAAATAGGGTGAGCTTGAAATGTCTTTTTGTGGAAAAAAAAAAGATAATTAGCAAAGATAAAGGCTTACAGAGGCTTATGCTGCAATTGTTGAAACTGATTAAACAAATGTTTAGTCATTTTATAAGCTGGCCCAACAGAATAGGAAGTATTGCACTGGAAATTTGGAATTGATCTGGAAGATAACAGTGTTTTGATTACTCAGAAGTTCTTTCTAAGAAATAATAGCAATAGAAAAAAAATTGTATGTGTGATTCCTTTAAATGGTCCTTATTCCATTTTCAACTCCTCACTTTCTTTTCACAGTTGTGATATATGATGTCCACATTTATTTTTAGTATTCCCAAATCATTTTATACTTAGTGTGTTGACAAAAAATCATGATTCTGACCAGTCTGGCTGCTCTCTGAAATCTCAGCTCACACCAGATGGTGAGCCTCAGCTGCTGTGTGAAACAGGTGAAAAAAACCCCAAACCTAAAACCTATGAACGCTTAAAATATTGTTGACAGTTTTATCAAAGATACTTTCCAGACAACAGGTGTTCTTACCTTTATTTTTTTTAATATTTATGAATCTGCATATCATTTAGAGCTAGTGGAAGGTGATTGCTGATGACCAATGTTGTTATCCTTTTAGTCTTTACGGATTTTAATTCTTGTTCCAACTATAGCCTTCGCTGCATATTGTACCACACCTTCTTGTAATTTGGAGGGTTACAAGAGAGGTTACAGGGAGAACTGGGGCTTTATTTTCTAAATAAATTAACAGATTAAATTTATTTCTTATTTCCTATATGGTGTGTGCAGGACTCCGTGCAAGCACAAGTAGGCAGAAGAGTTACCCAGCAGCAGGTATAGGTACAAGAGGTTTGTAAGTGGGATGGGGATTTTGGGTGAGTGATATGTTTACCCTTGGTGCACCAGCAATTCTTGGATATGCTTTTTGAAGGCAGGCAGATTTTGTTTTTTTCTGTCAGCATTAACACAATTAATTTGCTATATGTTTTGTCCCTTGCAGAAAAGAAATTCAAACCTTGATTGCTCTGATGTCTGAAGGAGCTATGACTAATTACAAAGGAGTGGGGTACATTGTGCAATAGCAGGGTGCACAGAGAGCTGCAGTTTGATGTTTTCACCCCTCCTAGGATTACACTTTTAACTGGTAACAATTGGATCAGTCATTCCTTTGTAGATATGGATAAACGAGTGGATTGTGTTGTATTTCTTGCTGAATACAAAATGTAAATAGTACTATGTTCCTTAGAGCCACATCAAACCATTCTCAGTAAAACCATGGGAATGCCAAGCGGTGGGTATTTGGATAGATCCTTCATTAGCTTCCTAATGGTTTTCATTTCAATAACTGTAATCATAATTTAGTAAAATGATACTCAAAACAACCTGAGTAGCAAAGCAACATACCAAATAAAACCACCATTTTGTGGCAGGTTGTGTGAGTCATCCGAATGCTGAGCTCTAAAGGCAGTGTCAGACTGGGTGAAGCTCATAAAGTTCTTTCTGCTGTGGCCAATGTGTGCATGCACAAGCCAGGGGCATGTCCATCTGGCTGGGGAGTTCTGTCACAGGAACCTCAGCTTTATGCATTGAAATCCCTACACAGAACCACCTGCTGTTTGCATGGCTATACTTAGTTCAGCAACCCAACATGACATAACAAACACAACGCAATATAACATAGCAACCTAGCCTTGAACAAACACACCAGCTGTCACTGAGGGCATTCTTTGCTGCTGTTTGTCAGTGTGACGACATCATCTTGCTCTGCTATAATCAGGACTGCAATTGTTGTGTGGGGTTTTTTGTAACAGCACTATGGGGAAAAAAAGATCAGCTACTGCCATTTTATGTGAATATAATGAAACAAAGTGAACAGACCATGTCTCGAATAAACTAATGTGCTCCCAGTGAATCTACTTCTGTTGCAAGAGGATCTGAAAGTGAATGTAGCCTTTAGGAACTACATAAAATATTTATAGTATCTTGTTCTTTATTTATCAATGCCACCAGCAACAAAACTCTGCTTCATTTTACAGAAGCTCCATTTATGTAGCACTGCATAAGAGAAGCAGGCAAAAGTAAATGGACAGAGAAATAACCCTGACTCTTAAAATGGAATTTAAATTATAAAATGGACAAATGCAGCTGTGAAAAACAATTACAATCTTTGAGATGAATTTGGACATTGTATATGTAAAAGTATTCATATGTTCCATATATCATGCTCTTACCTGTTAGATACAAATCTGGGTATGGTACTCTTGGTTTGATGCCTTCTGGCTGCTTGTGTCAAATGAGTGACTTCAATTTGGATAAATTATTCCGCTATAAACTCTTTATGCAGAAAAAAGGAATATTTAGAATTTCTGACTGATCATGGTGGGCATCTGTAATTGCACATATCCAATCCCAATGGCTGGCAATAAAGAGCCCATTTAAAAAAAATGAGGAGAAGGAAAAATGCTCATTCAGACAATACTCAGTGTTGAGAAGTTTGTGCATGACAGCAATTTTATATAGAACATTTGCATTTCAGTTTATTCATTTAACCGAAGAGCACACAGATTTAAGGAAAATGGGAAGAATTTTTGTGTGTTGCTTTAATATTCAACTTAAGTTTTTAAAAAGCAAAATAAAAGTGCGGCTGCAAACCACAGAATAACTGTTGTGGATGGCCTTTCATGCTCTTGCTCAGCAGAGAAAGGATTCACTTTTGATTCCTTTGTACCTTTGCAGTACTGACTGCATCAGTCACAGGCAGGCAGAGAACCCATTACCATCTGTCATGCATAATTTATAAGATGGAGCACTGAGAAGAAATAATATTCTGAGTAACCCTAAACCTAACCCTGACATCAATTCTTCTGTCTGTATGTAATTCTTTCTAAGGTGGACTTAAGCTAACATTTTATATCAAACTGGACACTGTCAGATCATACAGAACTGCAGCATTCCTATGCTATTTGTTTTGCTTCAAAGGGACAAGGCTTAAAAAATAAAAGAAGAGCAAAATCTTATTGTATTGTCATTTATTAATATTTTGAAATGCCTACCATTACTTGAAGTTTTTGTATATGCCTGGATTTTGTCTGGCTAAACAATATTAATTTTCTGTTTTGTTGGAAAGTTCTGATCAGTTAGAGAGAAAAGTACATGAATGGTTAGGAAAACTTTCTGGGAACTCCTTCCATGATGAAGAATTGGAGGAATACGCTGCTGATTATTTATGCAGTGTTTTGTAGAATGGTTTATTTAAAATAGAGAAAAAATCCTGACATAGCTAAAACGTTACTCAGTTCCCTGAGCTGCTTTTATGCAGTCAGTGTCTTTTAAATATGGTTATATAAGACATCTCTCATCCTATTTTAATAGTTAAGACTTTTGAAACAAGCTCTTTTGACAGTGCAAGATACATTTTAAAAAGTCATGTCACAGGAGGAAGTTTCTGCTGTGTATGTTCAGGATGTGTTAGTTCAGTGGTCTCTTTTCCTATAAGACCCATATCTTTTACCAATGTTAGGCCTAGAGAAGAAACCTTAGTTATTCATATTCTGCAGTGAATAACAATGATTTTGTTCTTTTGCAGATTGTGTGTTCATCTGGCCTTTTCTAAGTTAGGAAAAAAGGCTGCAGAACAGAAATGAAAGCATCTTTTGCTCCAGTTGTGAAGGAGAAAAAAAAATCTCAAGAGAAAATTAAGAGAAGGCAAGGGCTTACATTATTCTGGCTTTTGTGTTTGTGTGTGTGTGTGCCTGGAAATAGCTTCTGTTCTTCCCCTCCTATCATCAAAAAGAGAGATGAGAAGAAGAGGTCCCTCATCTCTTTTGAGAACAGTAGTGAGGCAGTTTAAACTTAGCAGCTCTCTAGGTAACACTGTCAATTCTGCTTTGACAATTAGTGATGAAGGAAAGTGTCCTGAAGCAAGGGATGTTAATATTTCAGTAGGTGGCATTGTCTCTGCTAAGTCAGTGTTGCTGGAGGGCATTTTGATGATTTTGTGTTTCAAAATGTAAAGCTGACATCCTGGTCCCTTGTAGCCGTTGAGATAAAAGCCGGGGATATTTTTACAAAGATGAATAATAATAGGGAGATCTACTTGTGATTTTCTTCATCTTCAGTTAATGTAAAATGAGGTGAACACATGCTCCTAAATACCTTTACTCTTCATTTTTTCAGTGATTCATGCATTGACAATGCAGGAGCTGCGCTTAATTAACATTAATATTGAATTTATATCCTTAGGCTAAGGCAGAACAATTCATACGAATTGGGAATTTTATCAGGATTTAAGTAAACAAAGGTCTAGACAGCAAAGAAAGGGCTTTGGGAAGAAAAAAAGTCTGCACAAATAGCTGTTACTTGGCCCTTATGAGGCTTCATTATCAGAACCTTTAAGCTGATCTCTCCTACCAAAACTCCTGCCCTCTGAACTTTGTTATCTGAGCACTTTGTCAGCCTGGGTTGCGAGACTGGGCACTACCTTGAAATTTGCCCTCTCTTGCGAAAATTGGTTTATTGTTCCCAGTGTGTTGGGGGGAAAGGTCACAACTCAGATTGCCATTCTGCAAATGCAGCCTGAGTTTTTAAAAATCCCATCTATTCCTGTGTACAAAGCAGCAACTGACTGTACTGTAACCATGGAGACCTGCAGCAGATTCAGCAGTTGATTTTAAGTCTCAGACCAGAAAATGTTAGATACTCTGCATCCCAGAGGTGACAAAGCCTCAGGGGGAGGGCTGCTGGATGTGCAGCATGCTGGAGAGCCTCTGGAATTGCTGGATCTGGGTCTGTCCTCAGAAGGACTTTCACTGTGTCAACATCCATGTATTCCAGACAAAAACTGGGACCAACGATGGAGTTTGAAGATTGAAAAATCCCTTTTGCTATTACTTAATATTAAAAAATACCTAAAATCCTGGCTGTGACCTGGAAATTCATATTTTATTTTCCCTTGCAAGAGACCTACCCCCCTACCAGTCTCTCTAGTGAATAGAAGTAACTTGTGATAAGACTACAGAATAATATATTGTAGTTACATTGCCATGAAACTTTCCTTATTAATAGAGTCTGTCAGGACTGAACTCTTCATGTGGTGTAAACTACTGATTTCAGTGTTTTTGCATTATGAACTTATGTAAATATTTTTTACACTACGGCTCTATATATATTTCATGTTCTTCCACAATTTTCTCCTATTTTAGCAATTTGTATTAGAGAAACTTAACTTAGATCAGGTCATTAATGGCTGCTTTAAGCAATAGCTCCAATAGGATCTCTGATCTGTGTTTGTTATATCATGGAAGAAATAGCCTCTGGATGCTCCTTGAAGATCAGAGCTAGGGATCAAGCAGCTTGAAACAGAGATTTAGCATGAGAAGCTATGCAAAATCCAGGCTGTTTAAACAGCAGAAAATCAGATAAACAAGTCAGAAATTGAAAACAGAGAAATGTCTAGCTGATGAGAATAATTGTAGTTTCATAAGAGAAATAGAGGGCATGGAACATATAGGATCTTTCCTTTGCCAAAACTGACCCACAGTATATATCAATCTTATTGCTCTATTCTAACAGCAGAGCTTTCAGCATTTGGCTTATCTTATCAGTATCATCAGCTCTGATATTCCAGTAGGTGATATATAGCTGTGTGCCTCTGAATAAAAGAAATATATTGATACTTCTGGCTAACATTTCTTCTCTGTATAAGAAAGCTGTATTACTGAACATGACAAATGATTCTTTAGAATGTCACTGCCTAATTGAGTATGGAACAACTGATGTTGGGAAGAAAAGGTTACACTTTAAAATTAGGGTCTTAGCCATATTTAAGCTTTCAATCCCTGAACTCTAAGACTACTCAGAGGATGTATAATATTGGTTTTGTCCTTCCTTTTTCATTTTTAGCTCATTCTTAAACAGTGCCCGATCAAATATTTACTTGCTCTCTGCTAATGTCTATGCAGGGGAAATTCTATATTTTCTATTATGTGGGTAGAAAAAAGCGTCAACACCCACTATTCTTCTCTTATTCTGCTCATTATAATACATTATACATGGAGGGAAGGGAGTGTTACTCTTTTTGGTTTGACAGTGGGGGTGATTTGGAGCATTAAATGCTTTCTTTAGTAATAGGCTATGATCATTTGTGAATATAGCTAATAAGCAGTTCACTAATCTGAACTGAATCTGTCAAGGCCTTTACAGAAATAACTGCTTTTCTCTGCTTATTGCCAGCCCACTTCTTAAGATGCATGTCCAGAATGTCGATCTAAGAGTTGTTCTCTCTGAGGATAAGACATAGTTCCCACCCTGGGATACACCTGGGCTAGGGATTTTGGCCTGGCCATAGATCCTACACACATTAGATTCTTTTCTGAAAGTCTGCTTTCTCTCTAATAACCCTCTGGCACAGGATTATTACATCTCAAATGCATATTTTTCCCTGTTGAATTGGAGCAGATGTGTCAAAGAAAGAGAAGAGATTCCTTGGAAGAGGAGAAAAAACTTTTAAAAATTGGAGTTGAGGAATGAAAACAAATAAGAGATAAAATGTTTTGGAAGGCAAAATCATGGAAGATAATAAAAATATGGATAAAAAGGAAATTAAACAAACAAACATGCGTTTTTTTGGCTGTTGCACTTCTTCATAGATTTTTTTTTTTTTGTCCAGGAACATATCAGATCCAAGCAACAAGAGTAGAAAGCAGTTCTCATGTTGTATTTCTAATCTCACACTTTTTCTTGCAACTCTGGGATTAAACCATGCCAAAATGTTTTTATTGTGCCATGGGATTCTGCAGCTACTGCAAGTTCTCTGATGGAATCTATCAAATGTAAAAGCATATTCATTAAGGTCATGCACTTTTCTGCTTCCAGCTCTGTGCAGCTGTGGCATTTTTCCATCTGTGTTTCTTGTTAAAGATCTGAATGACTCATCCTTGAATTTGCCTTTGAGGTAGACAGTTTTCCTATGGCAATGAAATCCAGCTGGTACACAAAAAAAATTTGTGTGTCGGTGTCAAGAAAGGATCATTCTTCAAAAAGTTCAACTCAGTCTAAAAGCTGAGATTTTAACATTAATTTTTAGCCTTATTTTATTGTTTTGCAGGATTTTCTGTGTAACAACATTTTAAAGCAGCAGACCAAATATTAAGTCCCTCATATATTATTAGTTAAACACTGCCTAGGATTTTCAAATAGCATTAGGAAAAAGAATCTAAATCTTGCTTAACCTCAAATTTCTTCTCTGAAAATATTGGTATTGGTAAGTTGATTAATTGTAGTTCAGAAACTGCCATATACTCTTTGCTATTAGGAAATACTTCTAGTTTAGCTAGTTTTTTAAGTTTAATGTTTATGTAAGCCTTCCTAAATGTCTGAGGGCTATTAAACTCTCTTGCTTGCAGGTTTTTTTTTAGGCTCACCAATTAACCAATTTCTGTGCAAAAGCATTAACTGAATTGATTCACAGGGGAGCTGAGAGAATGTGCAGTGTATACTGACTGTTATGTGAATTCTGGAAGACTTAATCAAAACGGGGACTATAATGTATATTACACTACATTCACACAGTTTGAGAAATGCATTGTGTTCACAATGGGAAAACCAGGTGTCTATATTAGAACACCACAAAGCATGCAGCCAATCCTATTAACACAGAACAGTAAATGGAACTGGAGAAGCCTTGCTGTCATCATTGCTATTTTACAATTGAAAGAATGCTTACCCCTGTACCCAGCACTGGTGAGGCTGATCTCTAGTCCTGCATTCAGTTTTGGACCTCTCACTACAAGAAAAGCATTGACGTGCTGGAATCAGTCTAGAGAAGGGCCATGGAGCTGGTGAAGGGTCTGCAGCACAAAGCTTGTGAGGAGCTGCTGAGACAGCTGGGATGTTTAGCCTGGAAGAAATGAGGCTCAGGAAAAACTTACCTTACCTCTACCATTGCCTGAAAGGAGGCAGGAGCAAGATGAATGTCAGTCTCTTCTCCTAAGTAATGAGCTATAGGACAAGAGGAAAAGGCCTCAAGGAGTACCAAGGGAGGTTTAGATTTGGTATTAGAAAAAAGTCCTCTAGTGAAAGAGTGGTCAGACATGGGAACAGGCTGCCCAGAAAATGATAGAGTCACCATCCCTGGAAATATTCTAAAAATGTGTAGTTGTGGCACTTGGGTGTTAGTTTAGTGGTTTAGTACTGTGCACAGTGCTCCTTTAGCAGTTGGACTTGATGATGCAACTCTAACAATTCTGTGCAAACAAAAAGCTAGTATAGGAATTTTTTGCATCTTTTCTAATAAAGAATTACAAGACAGTAAGCACCATGCTACTGCGCTCAGTATAGTTGTTTATCCAAATAAGTCACAGAGGTGTTCAGACAAAATGAAAGCAGAATCACTGCTCAGAAAATGTTAAGGCAAAATGCCTTTACACAAAAAAAGAAAATATTTATTACAAATACAATAAAGAAGGATTCCTTCTAATAGCAACTACAGTAGTCACAAATATCCAGATGAAAACAATTACAAGATGATCAACATAAATGCATGGGAAAGCACACAGACCATGGGAAACATAGGCCACACATGCCATCAGAATATATAGGTGTATTTAAAAGGAAACTCTACCAATCAATATCTTGCATGTTAGCATAACAGAAAAATCAATGCTTCAAGAAACACTATCAACTTCAATTTCTAGGATGTTTCTTCCAGTTAGTATGAAAGTCATGCATATGTGTTTGAAGTGGCTTTAACAACAAAAAATACTTGTAAAGGGAATGTAGTACTAGAACTAATACTTAAAACACCTGTGACTGTTTCTAATAATAAATCTAGTAGCATTAGCCACATGGCTATCCTGGCCCTGGAGGGTGTTCCTGTAATCTTTGATATGAATTTCTGCAGCTGCTGTCACCTACCAGTCAGCCCCAATGCTTCTGAACTGTAACAATTTCTAAGGTAATGCCAAAGATAATGCAACAAACAACAATTAACATGTAACTAAATCTATATTGTAATCATCTGTCCAGTGATCTCATCTGATCATTTAAATCAAGGAATCATTGTAAAATTTGGTTTGAAAGAGACCTTTAAGAACATCTAGTTCCAACCCCTCAGCCATGGGTGGAGATAGCATTCACTAGACAAGATTGATTAGAGCCCCCTGCAAACTGGCCTTCAGTATTTCCTAGGATGGGGCACCCACAGCTTCTCTGGGCAAATGGCAATGGTGGAACACACTGAGTTACCAGAATAACATAGATCACTTTGCCTGCTGTTTTTACAGAGAAAAAATAGAGAATTTAATTCTGTAACTAAGAGTCATCCCTAAAAGCCTTTTGTTGAGTCTTTTGAATACAAAAAATGTCTAACCTAAGTAAAATGCGTAGTTTGAGATACAAAGTAAAAATTAAAATGGAACTCACCTTAAGATGTGAATATTTTAAAAATGTGTATAAACTAGAGCAATATTTTGAAGTGTACACCTGCAGGAGGTGATATGTGCTGTTGTTTTTTTGTTACAAGCGTGGTGAGTTCCAAATGTCTGACTGCAAGCATTGACCGTGAATGTTAGAACACACATGTACCATGGCCAACAGCACAGACATAGACCTGCTTCCCGTGGTATTGTCTCATGGCAAGAAGGATAACTGACCTTAAGCCTTATCCCTCTTTCATTAAAAAATACCCTTTCTAGTCAGAAAACTAAATATACTTTCCAGAACACGTGTTATTAACAGAGTCCCTGGTGTGCCTAGAATTTTTCAGATTTGGCAGATTTTGTACAAACCACAAGCAAGAGCAAAGCAAAACAACATAATTTTAATTCAAACTTAATTTTGCTTTTGATGTTGGTTTATCTTTAGTGTTGACTTATAATACATGTTGATGGTACAAACTATGAGTTAAAATGCACATTGCACAATCAGTAAGCTGAAACTGTCCTTGTACCTAGGCAAAGGGAATCCAGTGTATACTGCAGCTGTCTTGGAGGATACTTGCTTGCTTGCTTCCCAACAGCTTTCACAAAAATCTTCAGTGGGATAAAAGCATGTCTTTTGATGAATCAAGCCAAGTTTCTACTGAATGCTGAAGTACCTCAAGATAGCACCTGCTTTGAGCCAGTTTTCTAGTTAGCTCCTGATGTGGACCACAAGTGGTTTAGTTGATGAGACAAGAGCAACAGAATAGTTACCACCTTCTCTCTAAATCTGTGGGGTTTTCAGCAATACAGAAATAAAGCAAAACATTTTTTTGTTTGAATGGTTTGGGTTCTTGTTTTGGCTTTTTTGCTCCCCAGGTACACTTTGAATGCATGAGTGGAATTGGTCAGCTAAAGAAGGTGTAGTCAAGACTTGGTCCTGCAGGATGACACACAGCAGCTACAGCTCAGGAGGATATGCAGACAAAGCAGCTTTCTCCTACTGTGAGGCACATCTATTACTGTGAGGCAATTCTACTGTGAGGCACATCTATTACTGGCAGTAACAGGACAAAAGCAATCCAGAAAACTAGAGTATCAAAGGTTACTTTATGGTATGGTAATGCAAGCGTGCTTCTCAAAGATGATGCAAAATAGCATAATTGTACTCAGTTCAAGATATAATTTACATAAATTTTATTTTTTGACAAGTAATCTATGTTTGAAAACATTTTAATATCATGAGTCTAAAAATATTCTTCGTATCAATAATAGTGAATAATAGTAGTAATAAACATAAGGCAGAATTTATTTGACGATGTTTCATTGCAGGTAGATTGTAATTCAGTGTATCATGTTTAGAGCAATGGATAACCTTTATGTCTTTATAGAAAATGGATTTGAATTGTTCACATTAGTGCCTGTTACTTTGCTGAATGGAAGAAAAAAAGTGAAATTGTTCACTACTGGAGTCAGGGGTGCCTGGATTACCACTTGAATGTGTTTTTCTCTCTCTGTCTTTAAAATACTTTATTGTTGAATATAACTTTTCAACACAAGTATTTTACAAAGAAGGTTAGAAAGTTAATATTATTTTACTTATTTTTATATGAGGAAACAGTATAATGAATTGCAAGGAATAACTTGGCATCTAACTGTCATCAACTATTTAATGGTGTCCTTGCTCTTCTGAATCTTATCCCAGGCCTTATCCATCATGATACACTGAAATTGAAAACGAAGAAATACATATATTGTTATTCTCTTGTTGCACATGATTCTGCACTCAAGCAATAAATGGAATTATATAACTATAAATATCAAAAAAGAAGTACTCAAACTTTCTTAAAAGATCCTATAGTGAATGTGTATAAGACTTGCACCACCAGTAACTGGCCTCTGATAGAGCTATTGTCTGAGATGCTTTTTCTGAAACATGTAAAAAGAATTGGACTTTTTTTAGGAATCTAGTGAATCTAAAGTATTTATTTTAATTGGGGAAGGGGAGAGAATGCCTTAATTAATGTTTTTTAAAGTAAATTTAATAAATATTAGCAATTCTTTTTAAAAACGCACAAAGCCAGTCATAGTAGTTTTAATTTCTTGAGTTTTTCCTGACATGGTTGACATTTCTTCTGAGATGTTCATAAAGTTGTCTAAATTCTTGTCAAAATATGTTGGTGTCATGGATTGATGTTGTTTAACTTTTGATAAATTCATATCTAGCTAGCTAGATTTAGTTTTCCATGACAGAAATTTTTCCATGTTGATACTGGTATTGCCAACCATGATTTCAAGAACAAATATAGCATTTACTAATTTTTTTCTAAATTCCAAATTTAAATTCTGCAGCCATATTGCATAAATCTAGAAATCACTAAGTAATGCTGATTAAAATAATGTGGTCATTTATTTCGGATATAACCATTGTGAAGTGAACATTTCATCACAGTCTGTTATCAAAGAAAAGCTATTTGCAAGCAGAGGAATCAAGATACTCGGTGTTTCTTCTAAGTTTGTCTATGACATCAGCTGGCATAAGAAATGTTCTGAAATTCACTGGACTGTGTTGTGTGCATTTGTCTGCTCCTGTAGGTATATGAGATCCTTGAAAATAATTGTCTAAAGACCAATGTCCCAGCTATTTGCAAAGGAATAAAGCAAGATCATCCCCATGGAATTGTGCAAATATCACAGTGGCAGAAGAGACCAGGTTTGGGCTGGACATTAGGAAGAATTTCTTCCTGGAAGGGGTGATTGAGCATTGGAACAGGCTGCCCAGGTGGTGGAGTCACCATCCCTAGAGGTGTTCAAGAAATGACCAGGTGTGGCATTGAGTCCTGTGGTCTTATTGACAAGGCAGTGTTCAGTTGAAGGTTGGACTCAATGATTTTGGAGTTTTTTTCCAACCTAAATGGTTCTAGGATTGTATAAGGATCTTTTTTATCTCTTAGTCCCATGAAAACAAACTTCTCACAGAATTATATGTTTAATTTCTTGTATGTGACATAAGATTTTAACCCCCCCCCATAACTTCACTTATCCTAGAAATGCATTATCTTAGTAATTGCAATGTTGGCCTGAATTCAAATCCCCATTCTGCTGGATTCAATTCAGGAATGGCAATCTATATTCTCTAGGAATACCCATCATTAAACAACTTAGTGTTTTAGCTTGAGCACCTTTTTTTTTTCTCTCTTGTTGGAGCTCTTCCACTTTGTATAAATAATTAACCAAACACTGAAGGAGTGATGTGAGCTTGCAGCTCTTCTATCCTGATTGAACCTCTAATTGCTGGCCTGGCTGCAGCCAACGCATGCCTATTTGCATTAGGTATTCTCTATTTGAAGAAAAACACGCTTACAGAACATTTTTAACCTGAAACAGGGCAGAGAGGAAGAGGTCTATATTAAGAATCTAGAGTATCTAGGGTATCTAGAGATTCCTACAGGATCAAAACCCTTTGCAAGATGCATGACAGCCTGAGGCCTTCCTAGTAGGAAAGTAGTTGAATCTGAGTTACTTAGAGAACTATAACACAACCAGAGCTGAATAGCAACAAAGCATTGTTGGCTGAGGAGTGTAGTGCCAGGTAATGTAAAGGGTCTAATTCAGATGATTTTCTAAAAGGAGTATCTGCCTTGATATTAAACAGAAATTTTTGGCGAGGAAAGCTGCTGGACAGAAAATAGATTAATTTTCCAAATTCAATTTATATAATTGACTGATGAAAAAGGAACCCTGCAAATTAGAACAGGATTAAGAACTTTGAATTCCTGTATTGTTAACTAGAGTCATTATAGGAAATGAGAACATTCAAGATTCCAGAATTGGCTCAAAGGAGTAGTGTATATGCCTAGACTCTAAATTCAAACTTTCAAGGGTTTTTTTCTCATTTGTTTCAAACACCCTGAGAAGCTTTTCTCTTGAAATGCTCTGCCTTTCCTCTTTCACTGCCTTTCCTCTTTACGCATCTTACAGCATTATCAGACATCAGACTGAAAACCATTGAGTAAATGAAAATACAATGATTTTATTTACTTGATTTAGCTGTCATTGATTTGTTGGTACTGTCTTCAACATACAGCTTTTAGAAATATCTTATTTCCCTTTTACTTTTGTGACATTTCCAAAGTAATTTGAGATTCATGTTTGGCACCCTTTTTCACAGTGAACAGAAAAAGCAAGTCAAATTATTTTGAAGGCCTCTATTTTAAAAAAAAATGCAGGTAAAGGAAGAAGCCAATACAGTTTTTTAAATCTTGACGGTCACCTAAAAATAAATGCTGTAGAAATTAATAAATGCTGTAGAAATTAATAAATGCTACACAAAGTTTCATGCTAGTATTGTATGGACATCATCTCCATCAAAGCATTTTACAGTAAAGTAGTTTGAATTTTGCATTTTCTGGTGTTGCTTCATAGATCCATTAGTCTCAGTGAGACTCTACTCAGGAAGAGATGAAGCACTAAAGATTACTGTCTGTTTTCATCTACCTGGTTTAGCTTGTACCTGCCTTCTTTTCACTTTTCTGTCTGGTTTAATCTGCTTTGTATATGTGATGGAAGTCTGTCAAAGCAGGATTTTAACAACCAGGAACACCAAAATATCTTTCTTTTTTACAGGTATATCTTAAAATATTGTTACAGAAATATTTGAGAAATCTAGTGTCCTTAAAATCTGAAATATATAGAGCATGAGGAGGCCAGGAAGAATATATCTTCAGTAGGAAGGAGTAGCAAACATTAAAGACAAAATAAAAGCTACAAGTTACAGGGGAAAATTGTTTAAAATAAAAGTAAAGAACAACTTTAAACAGAAATCACATTGATATTAACATTACTGTGTAAAGAAATACTTAGCATACAAAAACCTCTTCAATCTCTTTATGCTGCCATTTTCACAGGGCATCAGCTGAGAAAGCCTGTCACAGGACCTGAGGTTCACTTCAGAATTTCACTTAGCATTATCCTAAATGCAGCTCCTGAACAGTTGTCTAGGAAGCAGCAGAATCCATATTTCAAATTGTATTTATATAACTAGGAAGACTGTGTTACCTCCTGCAAAGGTCATCTGGAGCTGATGCCAATCTCAGGCCACTGGAAGTCAAAATGTTTCTTAGCTGGAATTTAAGACCACACTGCTGTGAGAGGAAATTGCGCCTCTTGTTTACATAACAAATTAGAATAGTGTGTAGTTGTTGTTGTTTTCTTCCTTTATGCCTGTATTTGATAGTTTTTCTTCATTTGCATTAGCTATGGTGAAGTATATTCAAGTTGAAGTATGCAGGCCTCTTGTACAAGTCAGCATGTACTCATTATTCTGAATATCTCACCAAGCATGTAATGTGTGTTTACTTGAAGCACATAGTGATTTTTCCACTGCTCTGTTTTGTTGGAATATCATCAAGTTATTTTAATATTTTTTGTGAATTCCTAGCTCTATGTAAGGCCAATATTGAACTGTTTCCTTCTTCCGAAGAAAAAGAAATTTTAAATATCTGTAACTATAAAACTTTAAAACTGTTAAGCAACCTAAATTTACTGTTGATGTATATTTGCTCTCAGTGGAAATCTTTATTTTTTAATGGTTTAGTCCTGCAGTTATTAAAACGTTAACTGTTTTTCCAATAGCCATTATAAGGAGTGCTTTTGCTAAATAAATCTGTTGTGGTTCAGCCTGAAATGACAACTGAAGCTCTGTTCTATCTCTCTTGACTGCCCATTTCTTTCTATTTCAGTTTATGCCATTGCTACTGCTTCTTGATCTTATCTTCATTTGTTTACCATATCTCAAAAACAGCCCACAAAAATCATGGGCAATGAGAGCTGGAAGGGACCTTGAGAGGCCTCTTATGTATTCCTCCTTTTTCTCTTCTCATCATGTGGACTCAACAGAAAGGACACAGATATGGAGAACTTAATGCTTGTTTGACTTGGATATTCAGTTATGAAGAAAGTTCTGTGTTCTACCTTTTTGCTCTGTGAATTTCACTGTTAAAACATGCTGTAAGACAAAACTACTTTTTCTTACGAGGAAGAAAAACAAAGTCAGCTGTGCAGTGTTCATCCTGAGAAAGAAAAAAAATATGTCAGGCTGAACAAATTTCTAATAGCCAATTAACAGTCATTAAGAAATATTAGGTACTCCAAGATGGATTTGCCATTATTTATCAATTCTCTGTAGACATGAAAATTCCCTTTGGAATCTACTAGTACCTAACTTCAAGCCCGTCCAGAGCTTATTCTTGTCAATTGCTCATCACTCATTCTTCCCTGTTGAGGCTTGTGCCATTTTATGATTTTTTTTTTAATGCAATGGAGAATGGTTCTTTTAGAAGCATCAAATGAGGTGTTTCAAAAAATTATAAACTATAGCTTTATAACCAAGTGTTGAGATACATTCAGGCAAATGGCCATGTGATGCTGATAGTCTGTGAATGCACATAGGAATGTTTGGGTCTCTCCTCCTTTCCATCCTCCTTATCCATCTACACTGGTCTGACATCCCCTGGATATCTGTTCTCATATCAGGACCAAACTCCTGGATAAGGAGACATGAGGCAAGACAAGGAGACAAGGACTGAAACTCCTTTCTCATAACATGAAGGACAGGGACTGGAAATAAGTGCAAAAGAAGCCTAGCAGGACACAAAATAAGCACAAACACCATGATACCATGGTAACATCAGTACCAAAAATTTTGGTAGAAGCTGACATTACTCATAGTCATTGAAAAGTGTGGTACGATTACAGCATGAATATATTATGCCTCACTATTTTCAAATCAGTATGCAGTGAGAAAATAAACTAGAAAATCTGTTTAAAAATTCACATGTACTGGAGTCTAAGATTAAAATTCGGGTTTGACAGCAATACAACAGATATGAGGAAAGATTTGTATTTTGGAAGTCCTGTAGGCCTGGTATCCATTGTAAAGCCAAACCACTGCTCTTTCAGTATGAATGGAGATACAATTTGCAAGATACTTTATTGATTTGTAGATTTTTGGTCAACATTTAATTTATTAAAATGTTTCATAATAGCCATAGTTTAAAGAAAATTTCTTCCATGGATGATGCTCTGAAATCCTGTTTCCCTTTGGGTAGTACTCCCGCTGTTTTTATTGGAACTACTCATCAAATTATGATGGATCTGGTGCAAATGTGACAGAACAGAACTATTTGAATGCCAAAAAAATTTAAATTCTTAATGATTAGTGCAAAAGAGTGGAAAATTATATCAGACTTTTAATGAGCTTTGACCTAGCCACAATAATCAAGTGCTGGAGGTGGTCATGACACCCATCAGTTATGGCTCTCTTGCTATGAAGGAATATTTTCAAATCAGTCAAATACAATTATGTTTAATGGGTATATAAGTGCAGTAAAATGTCATTCAAAGCTGGTATACTTCCCATTAACACTGTTATTTCTGACTAATATCAGATGAGACTGCTGTGATTTGACCACTTCTGATCAAAAACTTCAACAACTTTTCAAATTTACATCTGAACATAATAATATATTTCCTCATCTTTTATGCTCTTACTGTGATTAATTTGTTAAGGCTTTTCAAATATGAAGTAACCTTCATTTGCTAGAGTAGATTTGCATATCTTAAAATTATTTGAAGATAATTTTAAGACACATACATATACTAGTATGTGTTTTAATAAAAGAGTGTTAATTTATACTTGAGGAAGCATGCATTTGTGTTCATCAGACACTAATGCAATAGCACTGATTTAAACCTGAAAAATGTTTCCTTTTGGGATATTTACTGTAGACTTTTTATGTTAAAGAACCATTACTGAGTGCAATCACCTAAAAATACCAGTGTACTAAAGTTTGCTAAAAAGCTGTAAGAGTAACACCTGTGTTATTTGCAATGAGATTAGAAACTCTTCAGGATGAATAACCCAAAAGGAAGGGTGTTTGACTTGGAAATGGACACTGATGGGCTGCAGGTGCTGAAGAGGACTACATAAGATAAAGGCTAGAGGAGGAAAGTCTGGTGGCCAGATCAGAGGGCAGAAGGAAGGTTGTAGAAAGATGACGACTTTAGGCCTAAAGGCATAGGATCAAACAATGCAGCAGGCTTAAGGTAGACATGTCTGGAGAGAAAGCCATCAACAAATGCAATGTATTCCTGGAAAATGTAGGGGTGGGACCCTGGTGAGCAAAGCTGGGCTGTTCCTAGGAAGTACTGGCTCTTACAGACGTCTGTGCTGTGGTGTTGCTTTCTGCAAAACTCAGCAGACAAGTTATCCCAAAGAGTGGAATTATAGCCCATAGATATTGTATGGGTTTGTTGGTATTGAACTGACTTCTACTGACTTAATGTAATCCAAGCTGCTTCACTAAAACTTACTGTGAAACATTTAATGCTTCTGTGACGACAGCATTGCATTTGGTAGGAAGTTAAGTGCCATGCAAATTAAGTGAAGCTTTCTATCTTCAGCTGATGATGCAGCATAAAAGCAAAGTACTTCCTGCTCCATTTATATTTAAAGACATCAGTAAGATGTATCACAGTGTACAGATATTTCAATAATAGTTTGTTTCACATAAATGCCTTGAATGTAACATGTTAAGCCTGAAAATACTAGGCATGATTGGAAATGAGGAAGACTCAGAATCTTATCTCAGTGAATCAAAGTTTAAAGAAAAAAAGCAGTATAAAATATATTGCTTTCAACCATGCTGTTTCCCAAGTACCTGATGACTTTGATGAGTAACTGAAAATCTTTCCCTATTGCCTGTTGTTGACCTTTGAGTATGTCTTCCCGTTTCTAGGGCCACATATAATTAAGAAGTAACTGTCTCTTCATCTTGAATGTGTACAAGCTGTGGGTAGGCAAAGCTCATGAGACCCAGGTTTACCAATGTCTCTGGTTTCTTATAGTGGTTACACACAAAATCTTTCAATCAGTGAGAATTCCTGCATTTGTTGATGTAAAGGTTAATTGATCTCAGTAAATGAGTCTTCTTGGGTAACCTATGGGGTAGTTCACCTCCAGTCAGTAGAGAACAGGTGCAGCTCGATTATTCTGATCTTGCACTAAATGTCTCATCTGCATTGGTTTCACATTTGTCTCTCCCAGCTTCCCAAAGAATAATAAAAGCCAAACACCTCTGAGAAGAAAGTTGGGTATGGCATTTCTCTTGTTCCTACATTCTGCTCTTGTGCATGCCTCTTGGCATGAGAAATACTGAAAATGTTCATATATAGGCAACAGTGGGAACTTTTAAGTAATGCCATGTGGTCATTTTAAACAGCTAAACACTACTTCAGTAAAATTGCACTTGCACTTCTTTGGGTGGCAGGAATGATGCAGCTTTTTCCATGGGAGCAAGTATTTGTGATTTTGTGCTGATGAAGTCATGGTCTTTGAAGACCACATCTTTATGTTTGAAATTTTATGTATAACATCACAGGAATTAATCAGATTGGGGGCTGATGGTTTCTTGGCTTTGGCTTCTTATTCCACTATTGTAGTAGGGTATTCAGGTAGTTTGGATGCTTCTTCTTTTGAGAGTGTGGGGTCAGAAAAAGCACTTGCTCAGGCAAGATTTGCTACTTCCTTGCTTAAAGTAAACCATTTAGACACAATTCTATGTCATGTGCTTCGGTATGACTGTGCTTAAGCAGGGAGGTTGGACCACATGACCCTTTGGTCCCTTCCAACATGACTCGTTTTGTGGTTCTCAGATTCTGTGGTTCTGTGAAAGGGTTTCCTCAGTGTGTTTCACTTGCCGTTCTCATAATTGAAATCTAATTTGTAACCTTTTCCTTAACATCTCAACAGGATATCAGAAAAGTAGCTAATAATATCGGTAGTGTAGATATCTTGGAATTTACACAAGCAGAAAGAAAAAGATCTTCATTTTGCCTTTGCAGGAAGGGAGAAAAATTAAAAGCATATTTCTATTCATTCATGGTTCTCTTGGATTCCTGATGACAGCACAACCACTGGAAAGAAGAGAAAAAACTTTGGTGTAGCTTACAGGATAAAAATATTCCTCACAACTCCAACACATGATGAAATAAGGAAGTGTGCTGGCATCCTGTATATGGTAGTTCTTTGTTCTATTCCACTGCTCTTTTTGTTTCTTTTTTCCAAGAGTATACGAAGAGATAAATTAAGGTGATTGAGATTTGATGTGATCAAGATTTTAACAGCATGTGATTGTCTTTATTTCAGCCAACATGATGCCTTTCTGATGGACCTAAGGGAGTTTTTAGATGGTGTTCTCACTTTTATGTGACATGCAATGAATCTACCATACATGTTCTGGGGAACTGTGGGGAGCTGTAGTGAAGAAATATCATGAGAGTTTTGCAAGTGAGCAGGTATTGATGCTTAAGATAAGTTAAAGAAACAGATTATGTTTCCAAATATTGAATGGGAAAGGCAGGTATGTGAGGGCATCCTTGTTGCTTTCATCTCAGATAGGCAGGAGAGGAAGGACGAGGGAAGAGACACTGGCAGTATTAATTTACAAACAAAATTATGGTTTTCATAATTTAACTATTTTTTCATATAGGAGTGTGACCTTTGGTGGGACCTTTAACAAGATAAATAAATCCATTCTCACTGAGAAGGTTTTCAGAGGCATAGTATCTTAAAAGATCTGAGATCAGTTCTCTGTTTCATGAAGTACTTTATTTGACTAGAAAATACCAGGGGAAGACTGTAAGAGGAATAGAAATACATCATCTTTTGGATGAATGATATAATTTGGAGAATGATACCAGAAATATACCCTGTAATGGAGGGGGAAAGTGAATAATCTACAAGGATGTGATGAAACCTATGATTGGTTTTGGATTTATTTGGTGTTTTGCTCTCCTAATCCCACTCTTCATCAATGCATGACTTTTTCATAGGATAACGAGGAAAGGAGATGTGGGAAGGAGAGAAAATATAAGAAGTACAAGGGTTACTCATTAATTTGTAAGTAAGAGTTTGACCTTCTTGAAAACTAGTATTTTTTATTACAAAACAGGCAATTATCACCACAGCTTAGCTAGGCTTTTGGTCTGTTTATTCTCAGATCTTTTCAAAAACGTTTTTAACGCAGAAGAACGTTTAGTCTTTGGTTGCTTATCTGGATGTTGCCCAGTGAATGTATTTTTCAGTACAACGGCTCTGACCATTGCTGCTTCACAAAGTGCTCTGTTATTTCAATAGAGATTTTCCTTTTCAGGGACTGAGGGAAACCTCATATATCCAGAAGACAGCAAAATGGATTGTATTTGGCTCAGTTGAAATAAAGGTATTTTTTATCCTATGCACAGATAGGACCAGAAAGCCTATTCTTTTACTGGGTTGTTTAGTCACACCTTTTGTTTGACCCTTCATTTTCATTCTTTCTCCTACTGTTTGTTGTGTTTTTTTAGCTTCAGAAATTCCCCAAAGGACTCTGTTCTCTGTTAGCTATAACATAATGCCATTGGGGAGACTGAAAAGATTATTCCTTATACAACATGATAAATTGTTGGTTTTCAAATACATTTCTCATCACCACTTTTCAAGGAGCCCTTCATAAATCCAGCTGAGGGCAGGCAAGATCCATGTAGCTCTGAGAGAAAGTATAAACGTAATTTACTAAAGATTCATGAGTTGTTTTCTCACACTCTCCCAGGTATTATACCCAAGTATAGTATACCTGATAGAATTACGCTGAATGTGAAATGAAGTTTCCACAGCAAATGAATTTGAGAAAGATCACAACTATTCTCAAAAGGAATAGAATCTCTTACTCTTAATTTACCATAAAATATAAATTCATTTTAGCATATGAGTTTAAAATTAACTGTAATGATAATTTAATTCCTTCAAAGACAGCATTGTATTTCTGCCTTGCATGATCGGTATGAGTTTACATACATTGTAAAACATCCTCTTCCTACTCAAAATACAGAGTGAATGCAAAGCAGATAAGATTTGAACAAAACAAGAACAAATATTGTTCCACTGATTTTAGTAATTTAAATCTGCTAGTTTTGCATCCATGTTTCCAAGAGTTGCTTTCTTTTTTTCCCCCTCCCCATTTAAAGCCTTGGCTTTAGGCTGCAGCAGAACAGCTGTACAGACACAGCAGCAGCTGTATTCATTTCCATTCAGCATCCAGCTCTGGTTGCTCTCCTCATCCCTCCAAAGCAAAGCATGCCTGTGTCCATACTCTTGTGAGAGGTAACCAGGTACTTGAGAAGGAAGCACCTCTGTGCCCTTCCTTGTTTGGGCCTATCCTGCCTGACAGTCTTTGCATTAAGACCATCCAGTCAGCAAAGCTGCAGCATCCCTGGCAGTCAGGCAGGCTGGAGTAATTTTCTTCTGTCTGTATTATAGAGAATAGAGGCATGAGACCGTTTGTCAAAGTGTGATATTCTCATGTTTTGCCATTTAGCCTGCTGTGTTGTTCTTGTTTTGAGGACAAAGAAATTTCCCACACTTTTTTGTTTGAAAATTCATGGTAAACTATATTTAAAACAGGGAAGCAAAATTTTTTGTGTTGTAGTATACATGTTAACTCTATCACTGTAAATAATTAAAAACCTTTCCATATGCAATTCAGAGTTACTGCCTCATCTATAATCTTAAAATGATTGTTCTAAAAATCAAGAATGTAAAGGCAGTTTATGCCCAGGGCAAGTCTTCTGTGCCTTGTCTATCTCCTGCCTCCCCAGGAAAGCTCAAACATGCACAGTTTCTAAAACTGAGGAAGAATTCAACTATCAGAAGCCCATTTTTCAACCTTTATTTGTGTTGGCCAGGCTACTCAGAGAGAAAAAAAAAAACAACAGACAAATCTCTTCACATCGTCTCACTGAGCCATGAATTCTTCAAAGCAAGGGGCTACCCCACTCCTAAGTGATTTCTTTTTAACAACAGAAACACCTTGTGGATAATAAATACATTGAGAATGGTATTAGAAAATTGATCTCAAAACTATTTATATGGTAAAAAATGAATCAATCATCCTCTTCTTACCTTTGAGTTTGCATCACCAAATACATGAGTCTGCCCACTGTTTCTTACCATTACACTTTCCTTGCAATGTGCATTTCAAGGGAATCAGATTTCAAGAAAGTAGATATTGAGGAATTATATTCAAACAAATCAATCTGGACAATGAGTAAAGAAGTCTTAATGAGAGCACATTTATGGATTTAAAACTCTATTATTTATGTGAAGGTTGGGCCAGGAACAGTTCTATGAAATTGTGATCTCAGCATAACATAAAGCAAACAAGCCTTTTCAAGTGGATTAAGAGTACTCAAGTGGTCTGAGCAGAGAGCTATAACAAATATTGACTACCAAACCGAAGAGAGGAATGTAGTGAGCTACATTAGACAGGTTCATCCCTGTCTATATTTATTTTATGTATCCCTGGAAATTTAAAATAATGAAAGAAATGTGGCTTTATAAATAGGGAAACAAGAATATTAGCCTTGCTAAGTGGCTGCTGAAGAGCTCTGCTATGACTTTATATCACAGAGTGGAAAAGATTTCTCTCCTTCTCTTCTGTCCCCTGAGGAACTGTCTGCCCTGCTTTCTTATTCCAGTGCTCAGCCCTGTGACTCAGGCTGTGCTGCAAGATAACTCCTTGACCCCACAAGGCTGGATAATATTCCTTATATATGCTGCACTGTTTCTGTCCTCCTAACATGAAATGATAGCTCCTAAGGGAATAAAGGGTGTTGTTATCAAGTTAAGTTTCTTTAACAAGCCAATGGTCCAATCCAATAAAAAAATCAATTTTTCAGACCTTCACAATGAAGAAGCATAATGCATTTTTATTGGATCTAGCCCTGAGCTATCTTGTCAAAAGTTAGCAAAATATTGTTCAAAACCTCTTATCAAATCAGGGGCTTCTAAGCTTTGCTTGTTTCCCCAAACACAGAGGAACCTAAAGCATCATAAATCTGTGAAAGAGTGAAAAAAGTGAGTTGTGCTAGGTGACAGAAATTGGTTATGCATCATCTAAGTTGTCAGCTTTCTGGAAGGGATAACTTAATAAGCTTGGGGTTGTTTATTTTTTGTTTTAAAGTTCCCTGAAAATTCAGGTTCACTGACAGAGATGGACACAAACGATACTGGAAACTAATAATGTATAAATGACCTTGAGATTTTCACAAATGAGGACAATCAAGAGAGTTCCAGGTCAATAATTACTATAGAGAGGCACTATTTCCCTTCTTCTTCTTCATTATACTGCACAAGGGAAACTTCTGAATTTTAGTAAGTATTTCTGCTGGAAGAAAGGTGTAAAAGATTTTTTAATAATTTAGCTTGGAGAGAGTTGAATTGTTTTTATTATAAAACTCATCACTCATTTTATAATTTCAATATCATCCTAATCAGGAAGGGAAAAAAAAACCAAACCCAGTCACACCACCAAACATCCTTCTTTCATTATTACTCTGTTGTTAATTAGTTGTTTGATCATGATCAAACATGACATTTTAGACATTCACCTCCCCAAGTAACACTTAATTGCTATCCAAAGCATAGGGTTTTTCCAGTGTATTCTGCCAGTTACTCTTACACTCATCCTTTTGCAAGAATATGCATTAAATGAACATAACTGTATAGGTGAAGACCAGTGCTCAAACTGTAGGACTCTTAAATGTCCTGAGTTTCCTGTGTGCATAACAGTAACAATCTTATCCCTCATTTTGATTTTTTTAATCAGCTAATTGGTTGTTGAAATTGTGAAAACTTAAAATTGGAGCGCTAAAGGAAGCAACATAAGATGATTTTTCTTGGACAACAAAGAGATGCTCTGGGCTGGATTAGATATGTATGAAGATATTCAGTCTGAGAATGGGACAAAACTCAGGTGCAAATCTATTTGAAACCATTTTGTTTTTCCTCAAGCCAGAAAGGCTTAAATCATTACTCTGATCTTCTTTTGAACTCAAGGAGAAAGAGCTGAAATTACTTCAGAGGTGTTTAATCCTGAGAACTATCAGAAGAAGAAACTACTGATTTGAATACTACAGATATCCAGAGGAGACACTAAAGTGAAATCACTCACAGACTCTTCTTCCTTAGTAGGATTTTAAGAATTGTCTTAGCTTGGTTCAGACCGGGCTTTTACATGCATAGTTTTTGTCTTCATCAGCTGGGGGAAAAGAATATATTATTTGCTGTATATTTTCTGCCAAATTTGACTTAATAATTCAAAAATGGCTTCTCACAGGTATTTTCTACATTCCTTATTAATTAGAATAGATTATCCTAAGGTTTTCTTCGATTAATAATTTTCAGCAGTTAAGGCATATCTATAGCTATGAGGCACTCCATTGTCATTGCAACCATTTTGGAAAACCTGACACACTATCCCGTAAACATACTGAGTAATCAGAGCTGGAGAACCAAATCTGCATCACTTTAGTTGCAAATCTATTATGAATTTTACAATGGTGCTGATTTTGGCTGAATCACTTCTTTCAAAGTTTCCTATGAATATATCTTGTCTTTATTTCCATTTTAGGGGAGCAAACACATTGTATCTCAATCCTCATTTTTTTTTTCCCCAATTTATCTTAGGTTTCAAAAATTATACCTTCCTCCTTTTTTTTTTTTCTTTTTAAAAAAGCCCATCTACAGAGTTTTAGAGTGAGGTCCCTAAACTTGTCATTCAAGCATGAAATCTGATTACCTTCAGTGAGATTCCATATGTGAGCTGAAAATCTTGGGCAAGCTTTAACCAAATGTTTGAAGTATATTTCCTCATAGAGATGCCTGTTTGTGGAGAAAACACAAATCTTTAACTGAAGGCTTTTCAGTCCTTCTGTAAGAAAGTGTCTATCTTTGTCTTCCTGATTGACTAAAAATTACTAAAACTTTTTTTAAAAAGTCATTAATTCTTCCTAAATCTTTCAAGAGCCCATTCGGTATTTGAAATTATAAATTTTAAAAAAAATATTTCTACATTTGCAAAAAGGTCAGCAATCTGGATTCTTCATCTGAACTTTCTGAAAGAGTGAGTTTTAGATCTCCACAAATTTCTGCTTTTAAAAATCAAGATTACTTTCCCAGCCTTTGAGGATCATTAGTTTTCCATGGTTATGTATTCTCCCATTTATGTGCAGTGTTTTTCCCACATTCTGCAGCTTACCGGTAAATGAACTTTTGTACTGTCATAGTAAGCTCATTAAAATAACTAGGAGTTCTTGTAAGCAGTGCCAAAGTAAGATGCAAGTCACATACATGCATGAAAATCATTAGAAAATAATTTCTTCAGTTTGGGGAGTGGGGGTGACAAGTTTGTGCATCCAGATATCTTTGAAGTTACTAACTGGCTAAAATGAGAAGAAAATGAGAAAAAAATTGTTTCAGAAAAAGATTATATTATCCTGCCTGGATTTCAGAGGCTCGTTACATCAATTTCCTGACAGTCATACATACATATTAATTTGGCTCATTGTGGCCTGAGTCATTCACCCAAATGCCATTCTTCATCAGGTGAAGAGGCATGAGGAAATATTAGATTTTTAATTTCTCATCTTGAGTATATGTATGAAGGATTTTGGATTAGCACCACTGCTTGCTTATTTATCAGAGAGAAATTATGTTATGTGTATCTAGCAAATCTCAAAGCAGTGATTTCCCAGTTTCTCCAGAACAGATAGGATAGTATTTCTGATATGATTTACCTTCTCAAAAATACATACTATCCAGGAAAAAAGAATATTTTCTCATAAACATGATCATCCAGTAGAGGAACATAAAATCCTATTTTTAATTTGCCAAACACTTTTCCTGTTAATATCATTCAGTTGTAAAAATTGCCGTGTTTGAATTACAAAGAACAAGTGTCTATGAGCTATTGCTAAACAAAGGGCAAGAGTTTGAAAAGAATGACCACTGGGGACTGGAACTAGATAATCTCTAATGTCCCTTTCAACCCAAATCATTCCATGATTCTGTTTTTCAGGGGGTTAAGAAATCTGTAACTTTACTCATTAGTACTGCCTCTTAACAGGATATAGGAACTGTTACTCAACCCTAAACCTCCTTCTCATTCTCTCCATATTGCTCCAGCTTAAATATATGTATTTTCTAGAACCTGTACTGTTAGAATAATTTTGAGTGTTGTGTTGATATGATGAAGCTCAGTCAGAGCAAAGACAAGATATGCTGTCATTCCCCAGACTAGGATATATAGGGTGGTTATTTCTCTGAGGAGATGGAAATTTGCAGCCCTAAAACTGCATTGTGTTTTTCACAGGCACACTGCTGCCTTTGGTTGTGATCTCTCACCATCAGAAAATTGCTGTGTAGGGTCAGCAATGCTTTCTTCTATTCAGTGAAGAGCTGAAAACTGGGAAAAATATGGATGAAGTCTAGGCTTAGAAGGAGCTAGAGAGGAAAAACCCTGAAGAGAAAGTATATGGAGAGAAAAAAATGTATAGTAATTTTATTTTTACCTACTTTTAGATTCATTTGTTCACACTCTGCCAGCAGACACCATTAATTAAGAAAGATAATTTCTTTGCATTTTATGAAGGTAGATCTGTGATAATGTGATCCAAATATTTTTAATAACCTACCACGGAGTAATTTGAAGTACAGTTTTGATTAGCTCTAGAAAGCATAATATTGTCTATTTTCATGTTCTGTAAAGGCTCAAAAATGGCAGGATCAATTAGTTTTGATTTACATACCAATCAGTCCAGATGGTTCCCATTATTTGCTGAAGACAGCTGCAAGATGATTTTTTCAAAATCATAATTCACATTTTGTGAAAGGTACAGGTAAAAGATACAGAACTACTTTTTTGCAGAATAATCAGAGCTGAACTCCAGTCTAATCTCATGTTTCTCCAGACTTGGAAACAACTTTGGAAAGCACAATGTTCTGTTTCAGGAAAAGGGAAAAACAGGCTATGTTGCATTCTTTTCAGAGGAGGTGGGGAAATGTTTGCTTAGACAAAAGGCCCTAAGAGGTTTACATGGTTTATTATTCAAAGATACTAGAAATTATGTTGGGTTTTGCAAAGTGTTGCTTATTTCTCTGTAAGCCATTAGTAGCATTCAAACACCTTTATAGCTGAAAACAGTCTACAGTCTATTTTATATCAAAAAAAAACACTTAGAAAAAGCTGTTTATAGACAATGTTAATTTAGAAGGCAGTGCAAACTTTTTATGAAGAGCCCCTCACAATCAACTATGCTCATATAATTGATCTCAACAGCAGTTAATAATAATCCTTTGCACATATAAATAAAAATTTAAGCAATTCTGGCTTCTCAATGCTTAGAACATCTGAGCCCTATGTATCTCTTCCTTATATCATGTGTTGTATCTTGGGTCCATAAATAATGCAGATTTCAGCCTGCATATTATGCATAAGGTTGTAAGCATCAGTTTGATCCAGGACTACTGTTACAATATTTATTTCACTTACTACCATTTCCCTTGAGTAATAAGAATTTCAAAAAGATTTGTACATGTATGCATGTACACAAACTATATATAGATGCATAGTATACATATTTTATATAATTCTTACATACATATATGTATATACATATATATATATATATATAATTTTAAAAGGTACAATTTTATCCTTGTCTTAAAAATCCAGTTGAAGTTAATAACTTTAGCTACTTATGAGTCAACTGGAAGTTTTGTTTTAAAATATCTGGAAGAATTTTGAAGTTTTTCCTGATTAAATAGTAGAAGAAATCAACTAAGAATGTGACCTGTTAAATTGCAAGATGATACCTACATTGAGACAGGTATCAATCATTGTTATCTGTATCTCTTTTTATCTGTTTTAGAAACTACTGAAGCATTAAACATCTTTTGCATAACTCAGGAGGGATTTTGGAGGATCCTCAGCTATCTTTTACTAGACTAAAGAAAAGGGATTTTCAAAGGCTAGCACTGGGCTTTGTTGTAGTATTTGGCTTCTGAGAACAAGTTTATCCTTGAATCCCCATTAACTATCAGACATTTATTCACTTTCACTAACATGCTTTCCCAGTAATATGATTTTTCTTTAAGATTTTTAACCTGATTGCCAACAAAAACAAGAGTTGTGTGATTACATTGTCAGCCTCTTTCTTGCCTCTTTGATAACATTTGAATTCACTGACTAATTGCAATCCAATTTTGACAGGTGGAAAAACTTTCAAAAAGAATTAAGTTCTTAAAAGCTTTGTAGAAATAAGCAGCTGAGGAGAGTAGGGAAAAGCTGTGAGCACCTGGATGAAGGGAATGGCAACCATGAGTGTGTAGCTAATGAGGCACTGGCAAACACACAGCAGTGAGAGATAGAACTGTCTCCACTGCTGGAAAAACTTCAGCAGGATCTTGTACCTTCTTCTGCACCAGAATAACTGCAACCCTGCAAGCAGGAAATGAAGTTTCTTGTGTTTTTAGTACTTGTGAAAGGAGGCTGAGCCATCTAGCTCTTATTATTAGAAGCATTTTGGAACATGATGCTGTCCTGATAGTTATTTTTATTTTATTTTTTTTTTTCTGAAAAATCAACACCTACTTCTTATTATGCTGTAAGAAGTTTTACATTTGGAGGCTCCTGCTTAGAGAAGCTGTGAAGTAAATGAGATTAAGTAGAACAACTAATTGAGTTCTTCAGAGACTGTCAGACCTGAGGCCTAATAAGCACCTAGCAATGTCAGTAGAGGTAGTTGGGCTGCACCTGCTGAAGAGGCAGCTGAGTTTTAGGGGAAAGAAAAAAAATCAAAAAAATAATATTAATAAAAATAATAAAAATAAATATCTTCAGCATGAACTACTGGGTCGATGCCATACCATCATGTACCCATGCTTGGAGATCAATTGATTATGGCTTCTTAGCAAAATACAAATAAAGGCTTATATGGAAAAGATCAGTTATGTGAAAAACATGCAGCTTTGTGTAGGCCAGATAGGAATTTTGCAAAAACTTTACTTGTCTCTAACCATTATATGATGACCAAGGTAGCAATGAGCTACATGTCAGTCCTAATTTAATGCCATTGATTTAGTGTCACCATCACAATAACAATTCATTTGAAGCACACAGAGAGCTGTGAAACAAAGAGCATTAAAAATTCCTGTCTCTTATGACAACTCTGCTGTAGCTGACACCTGCAGAGCTTAAGAGGTCACCGGGGTAGAGCAGCCTGCAACCATCAGGGGCCAGCAATTTATCACAGTGGGAGAAGTTGTTCCTGCTCCCATCTGAACCTCCCTTAAAGGACTTTCACTATCCAAAGCATCCTCTTTCTCATATTTTTGGTGGATTACTCTTTGATGAATATAAGTTAAAGTACAAAGGTAGAAATTCTCCTATCCTATAACTTTTACAGCATCCTTATATTTTGTTATTTAGTTCCTAAACCTTTTTTCCCTTGTTTTGTTTTTGTTTTTGTTTTTGCATTAGGAAAGAACATTTTACTTGAAAGCTAATGGATACTCAGGGTAATGAATGTTCTTCATATTTTACTTATGCAAACCACAGCCAGGAGAATGCTTACAATAAATCAACTGCTTTTGCAGCAGACACAAACAGGATTGCATGCCAGCATATTTCTGGTTTAAAATCAGTCAAGCTGTGCCCTAGAGCTGCAGAGGTTTCTCAGGCTGAGCTATATGGACTGTAGCCTTACTTACATCAGAGCAGATGTTCCTGAGTGGGGGCGCGCTCCTGCAGCAGCTGAAGCACAATCACAGCTTGTGCACCCCTACTTCAAAAAGGATCTTTGGAGAACCACTGCAATTATGGTCCATTTACTAGAGTGCCTCCCTATAGGAGGTGTTTCTTGGCTTTGACTTGGTTTAAAGAGGTGAATCAATGTGTTTAGACACATACTTATGGCACAATGAATTATGTAACACCTTCTACCTCCAGTAAATTTATATTCTGGTCATGGGCTGGTGCAGATGACACATTATCTCCTGGTTTTTATTATAAGACTCCCTCTTACAGCTTCACAGTTGGCAGTAGGAGAGAGGTCTGGGCCAACCACTACTGGAGAGGACAGCAGCTGAAGGTTTCCCAGTGAATTATAGAAGAAGGGACATCATTAATCTCTTTATTGCC
>JAHLSL010000015.1:10091296-10426012 GCA_025920805.1 Petroica traversi | reverse complement strand
ACATTTTGAGGTGTGAGAAGAAGTCCTGGGGTCCATGCACTGAGGCATCCTGTCCCCACTATGTGTCTCTGTGTGTTCTTCTTCCTATATATGCTCTTTGCATATCAAACCATACCATATTCCAAATTTCATTATTCAAAAGAGCTAATGGTCATATATTTGTGTGCACAACCAAATTTATTCCAACACAATTGAGGTTTTATCTTCTCTATGCTGAGCTCGTGTCTTAGAATGTGGAGAAGAAATTTGATACAAAGTTTAAATTGGTCTTAAAAGTACAATAAAATGCTAAAAATATAACTTATCATAAATATTTTACAGCAACACTGTATAAGTTCACAGTATTCCCATTATAGCTCTTAATTTATTCACTTTCTCTCTGAGGCACTTCTATACATGATCCCTCTTAATTGTGAGTTCACAGATGAATGGAATTAATTTTATCCTCACATATTGCAGTTTTAACATAAATATTTGTTTCCATTTGTACATGTCCTTGAATACTGCTGAGGAAGAGACTATTTGAAAATGTGACTTTCACCTCTACTTTATCAGGATTTATAAGCAAATATTAACATGAATATTAGTGCATGATCTGCAGTAGGTTCATTTTCATAACCCAGCATCTTAGAAAGTTTAGGTGAATGAAACCTGTAAAAATTACAGCCTATTCTATAGTTTAGTATTGTAAAAATTACCTGTAATATGTTATAAAATGTCATATAATATAATATATCAAAATATAATATCATCTTCATGATATTTTTAACCTGATTGCTTTCAAAGAAATGCAAATCATTGGCTCTGTGTAGACCATTGTATGGATCTGATTCATTAGAACAGGAAATTGGAAAAAAAGAAAATATTGCTGCCTTCTAAATCCTGGAGTCATAAAATAGTATATATTGGAACATTTAAAGGTTGTGTAGTCCAACCCTCTTACAATAAGCTGGGACATCTCCAACTAGGTTGGGTAGCTCAGAGTCCCATCCATCCTGACCATGAATCTTTCCAGGTGGCAGGAATCTACCATGCCTCTGGGCAACCTGGTCCAGGGTCCACCCTCATTGTAAAAAAATTATTTCTTACATCTAATTTAAATCTACCCATTTTTAGATTTAAAATCATTACTCCATGTCCTATTCCAACAGGGCCTGCTAAAAAGTCTGTCCATTTTAGTACTGAAAGACCAATGGATGGTCTCAAAATAGTGTGCAAATGAAATGAAGGGTGCAGTCAGACTTCTAAATTATATTATGTGTTTTATATTCTTTTACAAGCTATTCCACACCATTTTAACATAAATAGGTGTTAAACAAATGTTAACTGCCTCACCAAAGCAGCAATAAAATTATGCTAAATTGTGACCATAATTCACTATGCCTTTTTTGAGAAGAATCAATCAACCTAGCAAACTGAATGTGCCAACTGATCTAGAAGCTACACATGCCAAGGCAATATATGCAATGTAAAATGAAGTTCTAGTAGAAAAATAAAGTCAGTTTTTCAGTCTGCAGCTGTAATATTTTTTTCCCCCAATAAACAAAAAGAAAGAACAGGGATTTATATTCTGATGAACTGTTTTATAATTCTGTGTTCAAATACTACAGTTATCACAATGTGTGAATGGTATTGCAATGGATAGGTACCTGGTTGACTTAGTTAACTTACTCATGAATCTTTGGTTTAAAATTTGATAAATCATGTTATTCTGTAAGTGGGATTGGGTCAAGCACAATATACTCTGCTTAGAAGAGTAGGTGAAACCCTTACCTCTCCTTATAGGCTACAAATAAAAGTGAGATAAACTGTCACTTGAACAGCTCACAGCTTCAAGGGTCAGGAAATTAGGAGCATTCTCTGGAAACTTCAGAATTCCACAGTCTCCCCTGTCAGAATGAGTTTGACCTTTAAAGGACTGGAAAAGCCCTGTCTCTCAAAAATAGTAAGACTCCTGATACCCAAACACCTTCAATCATTACTAGAATTAATGGAGCAAATATTTGCTCATGGACATAATCTACCACTGATTTAGGATTGCTTCTGCTATAGACTCTCAGATGAAAGTTAATCATATTATGGTAGACACATGTGGGTGGAATGAGAGTGATCAGGTTTTAAAGGGTGCATCTGAGTGCTGGAAAGTCAGAGAAGAACATGCAAACTTTCTGCAAAGATATTTGATATACACCTTCACTGGATTTACCTCCTGAGTGGTTTTCCTCATGGCAAATGAAATTGATATTTTGACCAGAACTTTTTCAGTGACTGTATTTACTTTGCTTCTAATCCATATATTCGTATTTCAAAATGCAATCTCTTTAACCATAACTGTATAAATCATTAACTGTATAAATTCTGTATAACCCTGTTTCAACCCTGTCAGAGACAAGGTCCATCAAGACACTTTTTTATTTTTGCGATTTTCAGTTGTACAGTGTCTTTGGATTGCTCTTTAAATAGGATCAACACCATGCTTAGTGCAAATTGGGAAAGAGAGGCTTGCTGCCTAACTCCTGACTCCCATGACAATTTTGAATCAAGTTCATTATATATGTATAGGAAAAAACACAAGCTCCATTATTGCCCTTATTGTCCCTGTAGAGCTTCTATGTAGTAATTCTGTAAGAAGGACAAACTTACAGCTAACACACAAGGACTGGTATACACAATAAGGTGTATAAAGAGTTTAGTTTGATCATTACAAGCACCGGAAGAGAAAATAATCTTCTCTGACTTCACTGTTCAGTGAGATAATGCTAAGATAACATTATCACTAGCTAGTCTCATTTAAAGAATCAAGTTTCTTGTTCAAATTTTTATCAGTTTATTTGTTGAGAAATGTTGCTTTTGAAGTAAGGAGCTATATTGCATTATTTGCATTCAAACAGCAGAGCAATTGTCTTTCACATTAGCATAGCCTTTTTTAATGCAGGAAACTGTAATAGTTCATTACTATACTACAGCAGCATAAGGGATTATGGCTCCCATTGTGTTTCATACAGTAAGTGGTTAGGGATAGCTAATTTTTTCAGAAGTTAATTTAGATTCTTGATTTTTTTATTGATGCTCTGAAACTAGAATATAGCTTTCTACAAAGTAGGATTTCATTTTTTTTTGCAATCCTCTGAGCAGTGATAGCCTTTATTTTTTCTACACAAAATCGTGACTATCCAATTTAATTTTTCCCTAGTTCTGTGAAAGGCTGAGAATTTGTAAAATGCATTTCTCTCTGAAAACAATTACTTTGTAAAAAGGGTTTCCAGTGGGGATTCAGGTAGCTGATAAAACAAAATGGATTAGTAAATCAAAGGAAAATACGACTTGAAGTGAAAAGGATACAATTTTCTTCCTATTTAACATAGGCATCACTGAAAAGGGGAACTCGCATCTTCATGCAACACTTTGAATATAGTACTGCAATAGTTTCTTTAAGGTAAAAGTGAAGTAATGGAAGACCTGAAGCTTAGTCTGGGGAAGGACGAAGGAGCTGAAAAGAGAAATCCACATTATATGATTGCATACTGTCTCAGCAACTCTTCTGACTGGAAAGCAATATAGTCTAACAAATTAGGTCTGAGGCATGGAATAAGAAAACTTGTTTTCTATTTTTGGCACTGCTGATGACTAATGGAGTGACCCTAGAGAGTAATTTCAAGTCACTATTTCTCTCTTTTCAGGACTGGATTTGAAGTTTCTGAGGAAGGATTGCATTTTTTTTTTTTTTGTAGGGCCTGTACAGTGACAAAGATCTGGGTCTTCTAAAACTGTTATGAATATTCTTAGAGAAATGTTTCACTTAAACTTGAGGTGACCTGAACCAGATATTTCTGGAGCATCAAAAACACTATGAAGAAAACTCTTTCTGTGTCTCATTGTGTGTTCTTATAAGATGTTATTCTTGACTTCATGTAGAGGAGCAGAAATCCAGTCTTTAAAATATCTCTTTAAAGGCTGCCTTCCAGTATTTCTCTGCAATTTTGCACTCCAGAGTATTTCAATCATCCAGACTTCTAAGTCTTTAATTACACATTGTCATTGAAGTAAACTTTTGAACCTAAGAGAGACATTTTAAAGAAATGGAAGTAACTTTAATGTGCAATATTCCTGTGCTGAATTCACAACATTTTCATGATTTTTCAGATTATTAAACACCGACTTCAAAAACTATTTCTTCAAAGACTTGTCTGTCTTCAGAAATAATGAGAGGCATTTCTCACATTAGAAACTTTCCCTCTCCAACTTTAAGCACACACAAAATTTAACTTTAAACAGTGTAAGAGTTTGACTGCTTGAAGTTTGCAAGAAATATAACCATGACAGGAAAAAAAAGGTGATGCTTATCTCATTTGATAGCATTGTTACTGCTCTGCAAGTAGCTGGCACAGAGTCTTGTAGTTAAATTCCCAAACAGAGGACCGGGAGAAAAAAAAAGCTTTTAATCATCTTGAAGTTAAGGTTAGTTATACATAGCACTGAGTTCAGAGCAAGAGGACCACCATTACTAAAACCAGTTGTTTTTAAAGGTCAAGAAATTACTTTTTTTTGAAACATATACATTTGCTTCTTGCCAATTTTGGGGGGAATACCCCAAAAGTTGCTACATTTTTTTTTTCTAGATTTTAACAGTTACACAAGGCTATAAAATCTCACCAGCAGTGTGTTAGAGCTATTCCTGATCCTTGCAAAATTCAGGAGACCTATTATGCTTCTCCCTGAAACCTTATGTTATTGTTCAGGACTCGGATAGTCCACAATCCTTACACAACCTTCACAAGGCTCTTCAGTAACTTCTTAAGCATCTACCCCCTCCAGCCATGCATGAGAGGAGATAGCTCATGGTGTCACACTCCTACTGGCTCAGGAGTTCTGTCAATGCATCTTTTCTTCATCCTGAAAAGTCTGCCTAATTTTACTATATTCCGTCACTATCTATGGTAATCTGTTGGGGAAGTTCAGGTATTCTGTGATTAAACTCACTGTTTTTCATAGTCAAACAATACCTCCTCTTTGCACATCTCAAAATGATTGTTTGAGAAACTAAAATAAAAGGACTCTACTAAAGTCCTTTACCTATCTATTACCTTTATCAAATTTTAATACCACAGTGATAATGATGCCAGACTTATCTAAATATGTCAAAATGTGTCACTATTTTCCCAGACGTTTTTCTAAATAGCTTTTCAAACGTTTTCTTCATTTTTAATCAATGGTAATATATGAAATCAACAGGGATAAATGCAGGAGAGTCAATGAAATTTAAAGTGTGATTCATCCTATCAGATATTTAATTTTATTCATAGAACCATCTTATACTTTGAATTCACCCCTGAGTAAAGGCTTCTGTGTCTTAATGTTATTTCAAATATCAAGGTGGTAGTGCAAATATTTTTGATCCATACTTATTTTATGTGTATTATCATAAGTGTTCATTAACAATTTTTATTCAAGTATTTAATCTTTACCACATGCATTGGAGCTTGGATCTATGAATGCTTTAAATTAAATGTTCTTCCAGGATGTCATGTTTTGCTTCAGAATAAAAATAAATCTTTTTCATCTATAGTAAACATCTCTATATTTAGAGTGCCATGATCTCAGAATCATTTTTACACTGCAGTCAAATCAAATACAAAACTCCTAATACAAATCATGCTTTTCTTTGTTTCTTATAACAAAAAAGTAAAAAGACATGAATTCTTATATTTTCTTTCTCACTCTCACATAACCAGACATATAAGACTGACTAGATTCTGTGCACTTTAACTCATTTCTGTCAGTACTTAAGGCCTCTCCTGGAGAGCAGCTGTAGAGAGTAAGCAAATTTAGTAGTTTAGTCCTTCAAATGAAATAAAGCAGATTTCTTCATGCATATATACAGAATATATGACATTGCATGTTTTCCCATCTGGCGACTTTTAAAGAAAAGTCTTTGTGTTTTATAAGGAAGACATTTATCTTGATTTTCAAATGCAGGCAGGTTAGAGAGATCTGAAACAAAAGCAAACTTAAATAATTGGCATTTGATGGTTCCTAAAGTATTCCTAAATTTCTTGTTTATTTGAAATGCTTGCCCAAGTTTTTTTCTATGATTTTGTGGTTTCATTTCAGTTTCATGAACCTTCAGACACAGTTTTTATAGACATACCAGTACACTAGCAATACAGCTGAGTGACGTAAAATTTTTCAGAATATTTTTTTTCTAACTGAATAGCCTTTTATTCCTTTGAAAAATCTGTGCTGTGTAAATAAATGATATGTTATTAGAAAGAAGAAGATGCCATGTTTTGGTTTAGAGTTTTGGTTTTTTGTTTAGTGTTTGTCATACTCTGCCCAAGACATTATTTTTTGCCTACATTCTACTAATATTTTCACAGGAAGGCTTTTCACAGAAACATTTATAACAGTAGGAGAAGAACTAAACAAAACAGATCTACCTCTGCAGATCTGTTAACAACTCATGTATCTCTAGTTCATCCACCATCTTAGAGAGATTGAAAGAGAGGACAAGTTCTCTCCGAGACAAATGTGTGCTTTTTGCAAAAGAGACTTTCACTGTGAGCTCTGTATCATCAGCACTTTAGAGCTATATGGGACCAGGAAATACAGATTTATTTTTTTTTCCAAATGTAATTTAATACCTCTAGCCATGCATTTCAAAAACTCTGCAGGTAAGTAGAGTCATGGAGAACTCATGGAGCTGAAAAGTATCAACTGCCTGCAGTCTTTGTATCCTTGCAGAGTACAGATCTACAGAGAGGCTGAGACAACCAGCAATTATGTATTTACAGGCAGGTAATTTAGCGTACCTAATTCCAGAAAAACCCTATGCCTCCACAGTTTTCTGAGTGTATGCCTACCTGTTAGGTCCACTCTGACTCTGCAGAGATGGTTTCTGTTTTCTGCTGATACTTCTGACAACTACACTTTAGGGTTTTTTCTTTTATTTCTGAATTGTACCCATATCCTACAAACTATCATACTATCCTACAAACTTCTCAAAAACTGTTCCTTTTTTTTTTTTTCTGAAAATTGATTTAATTTCTTAAACATAATGTTTGCAATGCCACAAGAGAAAATTATTTTAGCTCTGATTCCTTCTTTTTCTGATATTGACTCTTTGCTTGCCAGCTCATGTAATTCACTAACTTTGGATTAGGGCCTTTCTTATGGCCCTTTCCTAGTACTAGTCCTTCAAGAGTATCTTGCAATTCAAGAAGAATGACATATGCTTTTAGTCACTGAAGTAATACTGGAGGTGGGCTGGCTATGATAATGGTATCTTACATGCAGGCATGGCCCAAAACCTAAAAACATCTCACAGAAATCCTGGAATCCACATTCCTCTTTTATTTGGACATCAAATTCAAGAAACAAACAGGAAAAACTGTCATCAAAAGCTCCATTCTGCTGTCACTGATTCAGAAAGGAGAATTTATTTTTAAAATTAAGGAAGTTTCACTCCGTGTAAGCTTTCTCCAGTCTCTCATGAATCAACAAACTTGTTCTTCCCCTCACTTATCCTCAATCTGATGAAGTAAAGCAAAGTAAGACTGCATTTTCTGCATTACTTCACACATTCTGATATTCACCATTGAGAACTTGTTCATAGTTAGCTACTCAGGCCATGAGTATGACCTATTACTCTACCACAATTATCTACATATAATTTATTTTACTTTGAAATATTTATTAAAGTTGAGATTCATTTTGCCTTCTTTTCTGTCTTGCTTCTGAGAGATTGTTGTGTTGTCCCAGAAAGAGCACAAGAATTAGTGGAGACAGTTAAACTTGGCCAAATCTTTTCTGGGACAGGTTACCATTCCTTCTTGAGCTGTGTTTGCCTCGAGAATTCTCCCCATCATGACAGAAATCTAGTCCTCCCCTTCCATTTGGGGCCAAGGGACTAAGGAAAGATGGGAGAGCCCTCTGCTCTGATAGATACTAAATTAACTCTGCCCCCAAGTGCTTTGGAGAACTTTGGAGGGCTACAGACTCATCTGTAGGATTATTTATACTGCTTTAAGTGGGTCCAACTGGTTCTGATTTGTTTGACTTTGTGGTTATATGACAGAGGGTTCAGCAGCAGCTGTGAGGTCCTTGTGACTGCTGGTGTGGTGGGAAGAAGTCTGAAATGAGTGTCTGAGCCCTTCTGCCCTGCTTGGTTCTGCCCCACAAGGACCACGGGAAGCACAGTGAATTCCTGGGACAGGGAATGCTTTGTTTCACCCAGACCTGCAATCAGGGCAAGGTGGTGTGAGACAGAGCTGTATGTACAAAAGAATGATCAGGATACTTCACTGTAAATAAAAGCTGTAAGAAATATATCTGGGATTTTGCTAAATCAATTTGTCCTGAAGTTGCTTTTCAGAAATTGCTTGCAAGGGGTTTTTTATTTACAAACAATACATGCTTGTGTGTTTGAACCTGATATGTGAACCCATATACCAGCTTATTCCTTCCAAAATTAATAATACTGTTTGTGGGTTTTCTATTAACAACAGCAGTGTGTTCTGATCCAAGATATAGTCCCTTAGATAAAGCTAGGAACTTGTGCTGAAATGAGTATGATAATATCCTGTGGGCTCAATAAATCCTTATACTCCATCCAACTAGAGCATTTATCAAATTGGTAATTCTATTTTGCTAGTTTGCAGTGAGAAAAAATTAATTAATAAGCAGCCTGGTAAGTGAATAACATTAGTTTCCCATTCAGGAATTGCAAAATGAAATCCGATGATGCATCCTCTTTTCTCTACTCTAACCCCGAAGATGGAGAAAGACTCAACTGTATTTTCTCAATGGCTATGTAAAACTGCCTTTTTTTCGGCCATTTTTTTTGTATCCAATTCATTCAATTATTTATTTCAAGTTACATGGCTGACCATTTTAGCCTGATGGATGTGCTGGTCTTGGTCTACTTCAAACCCTCTATGGGCTTTAATATCTCCCTCTTGCTTGGATAGATTGAACTAAACATAGGTGTGTTGGTTTCAGTACTTACAGGAGTTTCTTACAGAGTACAGAATAAAGTACTGTGTTGGGTAACATGGTTTATTCATAGATATTTTAAAAATAAGATCTGAACAGGGAAAGACATGGATTATTCATGGATATTTTTTAAAGACCTGAAGATGGGAAAGATTCAAACACTGAAGAGAAAATGCTGAGATGCAGCTACTTAAATACTTGGCGTTAATGAAAAGAATTCTCACACACTAGTGCAGAAGTACAAAAAAAGGATATTATAATGCAATATTCAGCTTTATTTGTAATTAGGAAAAGAAAACCATTCCTTCATAGTATGCAGTATGTTTAACTTAATTTTAGGTGTATATTACAATCTATAAATCTATTTTCCTGTGAACTTAGACAGAAAACCTTGTTAAAATACAGCCATTGTGTCAGTCTTTTTCATGAGATCATTTCTGTTCTGAAGAAAACAAGGCGTGTGAGTGACATATATGCCCTAATAAGCTAGACGTGGCAAAGAATCAGAAGAAAAGGCTGGAAGATTTACTTTGTCTTTCAAACTTAAAAGTCTATTGCATGTCCTTTTTTTTTTTTTTTTTTAATAAGCAATGATTGATATGGGGCCTGTTCCACAGTTCTCTAAATCAGCTGGGTTCCTTAGGAAGGATTTAATGCCCCTTTTAATGTGCTACCAATACTGCCTGAGTTAATCTCACACAAGTGGTGATGCACTGAAATGGACATTTTAATAAAGAGTGAATAGTAAAGAAGTGTCAGTACATGTATTTATATTACAATTCAACTAATGTTCTTGTCTGGAACTAAAAAGAAAATTTCACACAATAATTAAATGGAGTCACTGCTGATAACCTTGTAAATATGCAGGAAACCCTCAAGATTTCAATGTTCTTACTCCACTAGAAAATTGGTTCTAGTAGGTGAAAGCCCAAGAGATATATAGGAATTGCTTTATCTCTTAACCTATTTGGATTATTCATTATTTACTCTCTATTAGTATTTATGTCTTATATCATGTCTGCATACTGTAGAAACTGGCTTGTGCTTAAATTGTATGACAACAGGGTTTGGACAATACATTGGGAGATGTAGTGCACCCTCTTAGCGGTGTAATCTGAAACTCTTTTGGGATTTTTGCTTCTAAAATCTCCTTTTTAGCCCACATTGGAATTTAGAAAAATTTTGTTTATGTCTTTTGAAGATGGAGCTCGTTGGTTCCTTGCGAAGACCTTCAGAATGACTTAGTTTACTGTGGTTTACCTCTTTCTTTTGTTAAATCTCAAAAAGGTATGTTGGTGGATGGCCGTCCATGATATATAGTGTATATATGGGATAGAAGTATGTGAGGTCATTTCTTTTAAGCACTGGGACTTGCAGAGCAATTTCAGATTTGAAACACTGCCTGTAAATTTTTATCTTTCTGCAATTGTAATGCTTTCCTCAGCACTGATATCTCTCATTACACTGAGATTTTCATTATTTTGGTCTTATACAAACCTATGACAAATCCCGCACTTTCCTTGCATCTGGATCTTCTCCTTGATTCATTTACATGTGTGTTTACCCCCAGAAAATATCAGAGTTCTTCACTATAGAGAGTTTATTATGTTTTCTTTTTGTTCTGCTTTCTGAGTTCCTTTGACCAAGGTCCAAACTATTTTCTGGTTCTCTCCACTATTTCTTTCTTTCCTTTCTCCACACTTACTTTCCTTCCATCTCCTTCCTCTCCTTCCCTTCATTCATACAGCTTTACAAGTATTGAAAATAACTGTTAATCCTAGTATGTGACTTTTCACTCTCTCTTTGCACACTAGGTATTTCTAGGTAGGAAAAAATAATATAGAGAATTTTTCTCAAGAGCCTGTATAAATCTATTTAGAATAATTGCATTAGAAAATATAATTTTTTCTCTTGTTTTGAGTGGATTAATCAAGAGTTCAAGTCAGATCCACTTGCAGTTTGACACCTAGAGACCAAGGCTTGGCAAATGTCTGTTCACAGTAGCATTTATAAGAAATTGCTTTCTGTTGTGACAAACAGTTTTCTTGCCTGCAGCATGTATCTGGGGCAGCAATAAGTCTAGCAGAACACAAGCAGAAAGATCTTTTAAAAATTATTTTGTAGGTCATGCACAGCAGTGTAACTGTGGCTATACAAAACTGTTAGAAATATAATGGCTTTATTAGGACAGGATTTGGACAATGGGATTTTACAACATTTTGGACAAAGAAAGGTAAAAGATACTCAAAGATGAAGCTCCCAAACACCCTTATCTCAATATTCTCTAGTGCTTTTAGCTTATTGTGAAGCACACCCAGGTAAAGCCAGGTCATCCTACAATGAAAACTCCCTCTTCACAGTCTCGTGTTTTCTGTTGGTGACTTCTTTCACAAGATATCACAATTTGATGTGATAGGGAGGATGACAAAATATTTCAGTGGGAGTCTTTCAGAGAGGAGGGAAAACTTACCACACGTATTTTTCACTGATGTTTTCAGTTATCTTTTCTTCTAAAAAAATTGCTGCTGTGCACAAATTGCACACATATATAGCATCTTTCTATATAAAGAGCAAAGAAAAATTTGAATAGCACATCAGATTTAACAGCTATCAAACATTAGCTTATTTTGCATCATATAAAGCTAATCACAATTAGCTGCAAATCAGTCAGGTTTACAAGTGTTGTATTTTTGTACTTGTCTATCTCGTAGCATTGCATAAGTTCCTTGCCATTCCTGATCATCTTGCAGTCTCTGGGACCAGGAGAGGGTCTACAGCAAGAGAACAGAGATCTGCTTCCCTGTGCTTTCCCTGGACATTCCATGGGCCCCAGCAGCTCACTTGTAGAGAACCAGGAACCTCTAAGCACTGAAGCATGGTCACTATGTGCACAATGCAGTAAAATGGCATGAGCACCAAAAATGCACACATGTGTTTCATTTGCCTTTTTTTTTTGTGAAATTTCTCTTTTTATTATTTTTTCAGGATTTTTTTGACCACAAAAGTCAATGATTTTGGAAATTTTAAATTTTTTTCGCTTTTCTCTAATATATACATGAATACATATACATATATTTTAATATGCAGAAAGCTAGTATATCCTAAAGAAATAATGGGGAAGAATTGATGTTTTCAAGATATAGAAATATAACAACATGATTTTGAGACAATACTAATATAGGATGCAATAGAAAAGCTAGTTTTAAATTGGAGACCTCCAGGGGCAAGCATGGAAAAATGCCTACCCCACATAGGAGGAACACAGTTTTATAAGTTTAGCAGATTAGTGTAATTGACAAGAATCCCCAATTAGAAACACAGGTGATAAGGTAATTTGCCCCTTTGGTTCCACCCTCTTCCAGAGCCCTCTTCTGCTAGATGTTTATGAGAAACTGTTCTTTGAGATTAGCTCATCTTTGGTTCCCAGAAAAGCAAGATTAGGATTGTGGCATTTGGAATGTGTTTTGTCTTTTTGCCTATAGGTTACATATAGGGTAGGAAAAATACTGGAGTTAGCTAGGAACTGTGTAACTATACAAGTCTACAGAGCTACAAATATATGAAGCATATATGAAAGCAAAAATTGTGTTGGCATCACTATCACAGGTATAAATACCCTTCCTCAAGCCTCTGTAGTGAGGATCTGCAAGTCTAAAGCTGATCAGTAAAGGCACAATGGTGTTCAGACTATAGGGGAGGTTAGTACAGGTATGTAAGCTTTGTTTATAGCAATGCTCTCTTATTCTTTTAACACAAATTTTATAAGTAAGCTTTTAAAGTTTGTGTTAAAAGAGATTGGTAATTTGTTGTGCTTTTCATTTTCTAGTCTCTGATGCATGATTAAAAACACTTGTCACCCTCAAGATGCAATTAAATTAGTCTCAAAAATCGCAGAAAGAAGGAAGAAATGCTAGTGATTGCTGACGTCTTCAAAATACGAGCTGGTAGAACATGAAATATTCTTCAAAACCTCCATTTCTCAGCTATTATCAGCTGTAATACTGACTTGTGTAGCCTACCAGGTCAGGAATGACTTACAGGCCTTTGCAATTATGAATCATCTTTTCTTAAATGTGCCAGACCATCTCCTGTTCGAAAAAAGATCTGACTGACATCTCTGTTGGTCATCTGAAAGACAGCTGCCAGCCAGCATCATCATCCCAAAGGAACATCTCTTCTCTGCTGCAGGGAGTGATGGTAGCACTGACAGGACAGAGAGCAAAATCTGTACCTCTTTCTGTATTTTTTTTAGTATCTTTCATGGCTTAAAATTCATCAGTACTCACGATAATTTTTATTTTACATATTATTTGTTCATACACATTTTTTTCAGCAATGGAACATCTAAATTAATTAAGATCTTTGTCTTATTCTGTTGCACTGATGTAGCCTGAGTTTCCAGTTACACTGGTTTAATGGTACTTTCATGGATAAGCAGCAGTGTAGTGGTGTAAATCAGGTGTTTTAAAGGAAAGAAGCACAACGCTCCCTCCCTAATAGTTTATGTCAGTGCTTGTGAATCCCTGAAAATCAATTAAAAGTCAGAGTAACACTTTTTAATATTGTAAATTACTTACAAAATAGCTGTGGGTCTCACTACGCCTCATTGGCATCTTAATTTTCTAATAAATCGTGAATATATTCATATGAGTAGCTTTATGAAGAATTTCAACTAAGGCTGTCACTGACAGAACTACTGCACCTCCAACTTCACTTGGTCCAAAAGAAAAAACATATTTTGGGGTCCTATAGCAGGAATAGAACTGAGAAACAGGGATTTATCTGAGAAAGATTTGATAACTATACCTTCAGGACATTTCTTTGTCACAATACAGAATGTAGCTAAAATTAATTATTCAGTGTGGCTGAACTCAGTTGACAGATAAGCTGGCCAGAGGTAAAGTTAATTTTTAAAAAATGGGTCCATGTAATGAAATTTCTGCACACAAATACGTGAGTGAAAAAAAAAAACCAACAAAAAACCAAACATTGGATATTCCAAGATTGTACAGTTTTAACACTGACTCTAATACAACTCAAAATAGTTTTAAAAGTTCTACTATGCAAGGATGCTATGGTGTTCTATGTAATATCTCAGACCTCAGTTCACTTCCTGTGGACAAATTTCTGTTTTAGATCAAAAGCAAAAGGGAAATTAAGAAAGAAGGAGAAAGAGAAAGGGAAAGGGAGAAAAAAACAGGCAGGAAGAAAACAAAAAAATGAGACAGTTATCATGAGGGGGAAATGTGCAGTAAATGCTCATATATGTGTATATGAATATCTTCAATTTTTAACAGGCATTATTATTTGCTGCAGAGCTAAGCATACATTGAAATTTGAAGTAGGAAACCACGTTTTTTTTTTTTCACAGATTTCAACAAGGAAGATTTTAGTATCTAATGGTACTACTGTTTCCTATAACAGACTGTGCTACCCCTATGAGCTAAGGTCCTGATGGCCACCTGGTTTCTAGATGGCTTCTGAGAAAGAGCTCAGAGCCAAAGGAACCCAGCAGTGCAAATCTAAATGAAAAATAGTTGAGTAAATTAATTCAGCCAAAGACACTGCTAATATTTCTGCTGGTTTTAATGTTTATCAACATTAAAACCAGCCTGTACTTGAAAACAGTGTTTACTGGATGTACTCTGAGATTCCCCCATGGAAAATGATAACTTAAGACTTTCTAACAGCTTGACAGATACATGGTAAATTTTATCTCCGACTGCTGAGGGCTCGCAAAGCTGAAAATAGTTCGTACCCCTAAAGAGATATGAAGTTAACTTGGAAGTAAATACATCATAGCCAGCAGTTTAATAGAGAGATTTGGTCTGAAAGCTGAGCTTGAAGCAAATTTATGAATTTCTGAAATGGATACTGTTGGAATTTGTAGGGTTTTATGTGAGGGCATGGCTCCTAGTAGATAGTCTATCTGAATGATCTTCCAGCTCTTTCTTCTGAAAGCATGAAACTGCTCCTAGAGCATGAAAACCAGCCACCTTTTCCTAAGATACACTGTATGTCTAAGAGGAAAAGTGAAGAGGGCTTTCAAGTTGGTTTTTTTCTTTTTTTTGATGTGCATCAGTCCCCAAGAAGAATCCACACTTTAAACCATGACTCCTTGAAAACTGTTGAAATTGAGCACTAAAGTATACCTCTGGAACTTTTTCTTGCAGAGATGTAAACTTGTGTGTTATTTTCTCTCCAGCGTTTTTTTTATAGTTGTCCATATAAAGCTACTAAAGTCTTGATTTAGAAATCATCAGCACACACGTTTCTAAGCTAATTCAATTGGGTACAATTGCTATTATTTTCCATGTGCTGAATCTATAGACAGTGTTCAGCTTAAACAATAAAAAAGCAATTACTAGATAAAGTGCTGGACAGCAAAGAAATTAATCTATTTAAGAAAAATAAGATTTAGAGGAATTAGAGTCAAACTTGCTGATTATTATCTTTGTGTTTCAATTATCTGGCTGTAAAATTGAGGGTCATGCCAATATCTACTTTGCTGTATATTCAGTTCTTGGTCTGACAAGTTTGTCATGTAAATAACAAAGATAAAGAACACTTAAACATATGCATGTACAAGATATGTGGCTAAACACTATTGCTGGATTGGTAGATTATACTGTGATCATCAATGCAAGTAATCAAATAACATCTGAGTTGAACACTACCATCTAATTCTGCAGCTGGGCTTATTTCTCATAATTGTTTAATATCACACAGACATGCAGCCCACTGGGAGTATGTTTGGAGGTTCAATCTTTAAAACTGCTGCAGTCATGAAAAATTACACATTGAGCAATTTTCTCACTTCCTAGCTGAATGAAACTACTTTTGCTTAGTTGCAGTAATTAAAAAGAAAGAAGATATTTCTGTTGAGGAGTTTGAATAATAAGGTTATTTCCTAATTGACATATTTAAATTGACAAAGATTTTAAAATTCAGCTACCTATGTGCATATGAAGAGCATATAAACTCAGTAGATGAACATTTTATCATCATCTTCTTGAAGCAGGAATTTGTAAGTTGTTAACTTGTTTATTGCAGTTTCTTAGAGAAAGGATTTTGAATACTCCAGTACAATTTTTTTATATTAGATACTTGTCACTAGCAGCCCACGATTAGACATGCAGATTGAATTTTCAATTAAAATTATTCTTTCTTTCAGAAACATCTTTGTCTGCCATCAAAAACTGAATACAAAGGTTTCTCAAGAGTCAGTGATTTTCAATATCAAATCCATCTTTTCTTTTAGCTGAAATAAACAGAATTATACCCACAATTATTAAAAAGTCAGTGAAATTTTAAATCCTTTAACTTGATTCTGAGCTCAGTATAAAAAAGTGGTATTAATACAAGTTATTTTTTTTACACCTTTCAAGTTACTCTTATTTATGTGTGGAAGAAAAATGCCAGAATTTTAAAAGGAATTTGATGCTCACACAAAGCTTTTAATGACAGATTTGGGGGCTGAACTCTTACATAGTTGTAAAGAATGAGTAACAGCTGCAAAAAACTTTCAATTTTCCCCTCCCAGGATACTGTTTGCACTCATCTGACAAAAGGGAAAACAGTTTTCAAAGCCTGTGAGCAGAAGGTATTTGCTATTAGATACAGGTGTCTGAAAGGGAGCCTGATTCCGTGCTCCATTTTGGACATAAGACACTGCTTCTGGCTGCCTTTGAGGCTGGAAATGGTCCCAAGGAAGGAGGAGTAAATATCTTTGTGCCACACCTTTGCTCCCTGTATCCATATCAGGTGTTGCTCACACCTTAAGGACAAGCTCATGTAAAACAATTTCCTGTTACGTTGCATTTTAGTATCTTAAAATTCACAAACAGACAGTAGTAGTCTCTGAAGAACTGCTCACGTATTGTGCATAGTAAGACACATGAAAACAAAGGCAAAGAATGATACAGAGACTTGATTACTCTGAAAATTTTAAAAACTTATGTTTTGGTGGTTTTTTTTTCCTTATAAAACAAGATGATAAGAAAACTGAAGATGTTGAAAAAGTATCATCTCTGAAATGACTCTAGCTGTGATTTCTGCTCAGAGGTTATGACTGGCTTGGAATAGATATACCTTCTCAACACCTGAGCTATTATTCTGGGACTTATTGTGTATGTAAAACATAGAAAAAACTATGCAATATAAATCTACCAGAAGACATTTTAAACATCTTCCCCACCCTTAGTGTAATAATGTAGCTTATGTCTAAAAATACTTCATGTCACATTTTATTTTCAGACAGGATCAAAATGTCAAATCTAGGAACAATTTTAGTACAGATACTATTGTGTCTCTTAAATTAAAATAATGCAAAGGTCTCTGAATAAATTAGCACAGTTGCCATGGAAACATAGTGGGCAAGAAATATTTATAGTTGCTGCAAGCAATAATTTTGCAGTTTAATACTTTAAAATGTCAAACAACACATAATCTCTAAAACAAAATAATTTTTTGTGATTGTGTGCATTCACAAATTCCTGTTAAGATAAAATTTCAGTTCTTGCCTCCAGAAAAAATTAAAAATCATAAATGCTTACAAAAAAATCAAACTCCAGTATCCACTGTGATTTGAAAAAAGCATTTTTCAGCTGAAAAGACAAATAATACCTTGTCAGACTTAGGTGTGCTATTTTATATAAGGGATCATTAGAGTCAACAACTGGAGATTTTTCAAGCCTAATTAAGTTTAGAATCTTTTTTAGAAGTCTCCAAACTCTAGCAGTAATTACAGCTACAAAAATTGAACATGCCTTATTCATAAATGCAAGAAAGCAAGTATCTGATATTCTTATTAAAACAAGTGTGATTTCCAATTTGTTAATTGAACATGTACTTTATAAGAACATACAGAGAATCACTGGTAAATAATCTAGGAATATGTTGGTTACTGAGAGATTTCCTTATACATCCGATATCCATTCTCACCTAAACCTGGTAATCTTCTCAGGAAAAAATAGCTTCATTATATGTTGGTATAAAGATTTAGCTTCATACCAAGGACAGATGAGGTCTTCCTTTGTCATTGGACTACCCATCCACAGCACGTTTGAAAATGCTTTTTTATAGATCTGCATTCTCTTAACAGCTATGTAGAAAGCACTCTGCACAGTACAGAGAAGTGTGCATGGTTGTGAAGTGATGTTCAAACACATGGGGAGAAGGGAAAAGTGAAGGTTGAGGAGGGAGAAGGCAGCAGAGTGCTGTGCTCAAGGGTCCTTAAAGGATGCTCTTAGAAGATGCTAGGTACAGAATCAGTCTTGAGACCTAAGCACAAATAGCAATGCTTCTGGCATTTATCCCCCAGATCTGTCTCACAAATGCTTTGGGACATGCTGTCCCCGCCCCCAGTGAACGCTCCCTCTTCTCATCATACCTAGCTTTATTTGCTTATAAATATTTTGTAACACTGGAAGAAAACATCAGTATCTTTGACTATCCAGGTTTCAGACAGTGGGTGCTGCTCTAAGTCTCAGGAGCAGAGATGGGTGCTATGATAGCTGGTATTTAATACTTAATCGTCCTGACAATCTGAATGAAGGTGCAGTTGGTAGCCACCTAAATGATATAATGAAGCCTCTCTCCTTCCCCTCTTACTACTGGGATTAAGGAAGAAATATTCTCACATACTTTGAAGTAACATGGATGGATGCAAAAATCAAAATATTTCCTTAAGTTAAAAATTCAGATTCTAGGTTATATACCACATCAGCGCAGTCTATTAGGTGGGAATGTTTTAAACTCAGACTTATTTAAGCATTTGGGGAAGTGGTCTACAAGTTGTGCATATCTCTAAAATGGTCACCTTTTCACAAACACAATTATCTCTAAGGAAATCGAGGAGTGAAGAAGACAGAGAGGAAAACCTACAAAACAAAACCATATAGTTCTGACTGAATTCCTTGAATGAGAAAAATCCCTTTTAAAGCTGGAGGAATTTTTCCTGTACAGTTCGTGTATCTGAATAATGTACAAGAGCAGAATTAATCTCACTTGTCATAAATTTTGTGAAAGAATGGAAATAATGCAGGCATCCACATCTAAAGAACACAATAATTTTCAGAATTTTACACTTCAGTAACTGCAAAATGCTGTCAATGGTAAAAGCAAGTCAGTTCTTAGCAAAACAAAGTATTATATACGTTATTATTGAATAGACCTGTATGCATTTAAGTGAGACCACACCTTCTAAAAGTTCATCTCCTCCCATTCTGCCCTCACTGCAGATCCTGAACATTATTCAGAACATTATTCTGAAACAGAGGCAAAACTCACAGAACAGCAGGAAGAAGGACTCAGGTTTTCACTTCTCAGGAAAACCTCAGAGGGCTGAGGCCTATGATTTTGCAATCATATCCAACAGCAGCTGCTGTCTGCTCTGTTTACCAAATTGGAAATGATAATTTCATGATTTATATAACATTCAGTGAGAAAAATATAGATGATATTTCTGCTTGCATTTTGAAAGTGAAATTTCTAGGTGCTAAGCTTGTAAATAACCGGAAGGCTTCGTGTTAAAAAAATTTTGATTTCTTGATGATTAACTGTGCAGAAGATGTTTCCTTTCTTTGACATATTCCTCATTTCAAAAATTATTGGTTTTTTTCTTTTATTTCTCTATTAGATAATCAGTTGTCGCCCTATATATTTGAATACGTGCCTGCAGGATAACTTGTTTTGCTTTTTCAGCTTAAATAACAGGCTTAACTAAAGTTATGTTTATTCTGGGAATAAACAGATCTTGTCAGCATTTTGCTAGGCTGTTAAATTCTGTTGTTTTATCATAATTAAACACATTGGAATTTTAATTTTCACTGCCATGCACCATATTCTTAAAGAATTATATGGGGGGGGGGTTGTTGTTTTAATGGATAAAATTATTTTAATGTGTGTGTAATAGATACCTTAATGTGCTACATATCAGCACTATATTTAAGATATACAGCATCAGTGGTTATTCAGTGAACTGGGACATTTTTTATTGCAGCAGTAAAGGGAGAAATAATAATGTGTATTCAAGGAACATCAAAGATATTTTAAAAAAATAAATTGCATATTAAGTAATGTACTGTGAAGCGAAGGATAGACGAGAAAGTGTGTAGCACTGCTTCTGATCGTCCAAAGGATCTGGATTAGGAAACACTGTCTCATATTTACATGTCAGCCTCCAGCAGGATGCAGCTTGACCTGAGGTTGACTCCAGAGTCACAAGCTAAAAGGAACGGTTATGCAACAGAGAGTGGCTAAAATTAACCATGCGAAACCCCAGAAGACTGGGGTGAGGGTACCCAGAAACCATGGAACTGGAAGGAATAATGTTCACTTCTTTCACTGACAGAAAAGACTTGCATCATTTCAGTGTCCGTCTTTATTGAGCTTAGAGACTATTGTGTTTCAATTTCTGGGCGTAATTTTCTATTTGGCAGCTCATTTATTGCAAAATACAATACTCTTCCTGTTAGATAGAAGTTGTTTAGTTAATGCCCAGGAGCCATGCATCAATATTAGAGAGAGAGAGAGAGAGAAAGAGAGAGAGAAAGAGAGAGAGAGGGAGGGAGAGAGAGAGAGAGAGAAAGGGAGAGAGAGGGTGAGGAATAAAAATATGGAAAAAATATAGCCCGACCTTTTCTTTGAAAGCTTCAACTTTTATCATTATCTCTATTCTGCTCTAGTATTTCTTCAGCGAGAGAAGTAGAATTCCTCTATAGGAGAGAATACTCAGAAACTAGCGGCCAGAAACAGCTCAGATCCCCCCTTTCCTATTTTTGCCTTTTCTGTGGACCCCTGCATAATTACCTGCAGGTAGAGTATGGCAGAGTTATTGCACTACTTAGGAAGGAGGAGTTACTCCCCATAAAAATCATCTTCATCCAGAATCAAGATTCTGAAAAATCCAGTAGCTGGTTTGGAGGTCTGTAGCATCTGCTGAGAGCCCCTGTAAGTTCTTCCAGGATGACAGAAGGACAGAGATCATCCAAGGTGGCTCCTTTGAAACCTGTGCTGCCATGTCAATCAGCACTTTACGAATTACAGCAGCTATTTGCCACCAATAACTCTTTTCTTTGCTGAATAACCTGAGATTAATGGCATGTTTATGCAGGTGTTGCATTCCCACAAGCAGTATCTGTGGCTTCTGGACTGAAACCTATATTTCCAATTTTGCTCTCAGAAACTTAGGCATTCAGCCTAGCACATTACATATTAATATTATGGACTAATCAGAAAAATCTGAAGGGAAGAAAAATAAAATCCTGTAAACAAACATGGAACTTTGTACGGTCCAAGGACTATGTTATATTTTAAAAAATACATTATGATGTCAGAAAAGAGTAGTTCAGACTTGTGTTAGAAAATAAGCCTAACTAGCAATAAATATAGGGAAAGGAAAGACCACTCACTCCACTTTTAGATGCCATTGCAGGAAGGAAAAGCAGCAGGATTTAGCAAAGTTTATTATGATTACAGACACCATCCCTGATTTTTGGGCCCAGATTTCATACTCCAGCTTTGAAACCTGTTCTCAGAGTTCTGGATCTTTGCTAGGAAGGCAAAAAGCCTTATGAAAAGACCAGGTGAGAAAGACTGACAGAAACATCAGTGCTCCAAGAGCTATTCAAGACGATGTTCCTTATCGTCTTGAATAGCTCTTGGAGCATGAGGCTTGTGTTATTTCAGTCAGGTCTCCCTTACCTCTCCCTTCCTTTCACCACAAGTTTATTTTTCTTCCTTTCTTTCTTTCTTTCTTCTTTCACCTTCAATTTAATAAGACTCACACTTATCAAAGTAAGTCATTACCTTTTGCACACTTCTCTGCACCAGACCAGTAAAAATCAAATTTAAAATAGTTCACAGCCATTACAGGTCTCGACTGACAAAGCCTGTTATGTAGAAAGATGAGGTCTTCAAGTGAGGCAGATGCAGAACTCTTCAACACAGTACAGCAGAGCCCCTTAATGGAGCACTGGAGGCAGAAACTGCAACTACAAATAGTCTATTCCAAACTCCCCCATCTGTGGAAACCTTACTGCAGTAAAATTAATGCTGATACTTCACTGCAGCACACAGCTACTGTGTCGGGTTTGCTTTTCTCCAGAACTTAGGTTGCAAGTGACTCAGCTTGAGAGAAATAAACTGGTTTTTGTCTTTGCAATACTTTTGCTTGTGTTCAATTTCTTATGAGTTGTTGTTGACTCTGATTATAGGAGAAAGCAGAGATATTTCAGCTGATTTTAGTTTTTTGGTTTTCTTTCCCAGCCAAAAGGAGAGTTACTGTTTTTAGGGTCACAAACAAGTCTTTCGAACAGTACTAAAACCTATGGCGAGAAGGAAGCAATACTAAAATGGAAAGTTAAATTATTCACATTTCAAATATTGAACTGTATTTCTGGTTTGTGAGGGGATTTTTTGTTTTTGTTGTTTGTTTGTTTGTTTGTTTGTTTTGGGAGGGTGTATTTTTTGTCTGTGTGGTTTTTTTAAAATTTTGATTCTTTCTAAGAAGTCTAAAATATTTGTAATGGTAATTATCTGATAAGACACTTTTAAATCTTGTATCTTTAGTCATAGTTTCAAATCTCTAATATTGTAGATTAGAGGCTCCAAATAGACTGTAATGTGAAATAATAACACTTCCTGAAAAATGAATATTACCCAGGGATATTAATAAATTGAAATTAAAAAAATTCATGTCAGCAAGACATTTTGGACTTGGGAATTATTAATTTAAGGAAGTTCTGACAGCATATTAATGTTTTGTAAATAGTATAGAGCACATCTAAAATGCAAGGAATATGCAAATTATAAAGGCAGATGAGAAGGCTTTCAGTGACATAATCTAAAATACAATTAGAAAATAGGCTTTAACATAAGTATATAAACAATTTGAGCATATAAAGAATTTGAGTGTATTCTTTTCCTTTTCCCTGAATAATGACTCTATAGCTAAAAACTTCCAGGGTCTCAATTTTAAGCTTCCAAGCATAGCTCAGAAAGAAACAGAAGACAAGTTCAAATGAAATCATAATCAGTTTTTTTACTGCATGGTAACAGATGGCATGAACTTTTTGTTCTGGGTCAATAGCAAACTTATTACACAGCTATCTGTCTAGAAGTACTAACTAAAATATCATAGATAAAAAGGAAAGTTACTGAGGCCACCATAGAACAGTAGCATGCCCAGAAGCACCACCTATAAAGAGAAAACACCAAGAGCTTATTTTCATTGATTGAGATTCCTATATCAGTTTTAGAGATGACAAATAGGACTCCACAACATTTTGTAGGAAGGAAAACTGAGTTGAAGAGTTTTTAGAGATGGATTTGGTGGGAAACTCTATAATTCACGCCACCTTTTTTCTTCCTGTTGTTGTCCCTGCTTGGAACATCAAAATGAATATAAAGTGGCATTTATGACAGGTATTGGGTAACAATAAAGGGATAACGTGACATGATATCTATTGTAATGAGAGCCTGACCTCAGGGAGGTAGGAAGTCACTTGCATCTAGGTGTCTGGAGAGATATGCATGCTCTCAAACAAGGGTTTTTTCCTTATCTAGCAAAGTTTTTTCCTTATGTTAAATTTAAAAGATTAAATCTAAGAGGTGGAAAATGAAGAAACATATTCTTTTATGGTTTTTCTGTCTTAAAGCATATTTATATCAAAGAAATGTCCGAGCATACTACAGCAAATCCTACACACATTCCGGTGTCCTGGTTTAGGGCAAATATTTAGGAGGAATAAGGGGGGGATACAAACAGGTCATATGGCCAACCCAGGACATCCGGTTTAGAAAAGGAAAGTCTCAGTGAAGCATGTCATTAAAGATTAATATTAAATAGAAATTATTAGTAAACATTTTAATTTCTTGATCCCTTTAGGAAAACAGTCACAGACTTCTTCAAAGATAAATGTTCAAGCTTCTTATCTCTTTATGATGTATTTTCTAGTTTTTGTGATTATAAAATACAGGTAAGAGTTTATTCAAATAATTTTTTTCTTTTAGCAAGGTATTATACTGTAGTGATGAAATAGGCAGACAGCTTCTGAAAAATATTTCTTTGCAAGAAAAATGTTGTTCTTCTTTGAGCTCAGAATGAAAATAGAATTTATCTGTAAGAATGTTACTTCACTATAATATAAGTAAGGATTATTAGAGAATTTTATAACCTGCATGCTTAATGCAAATATTTGATGAAGTTTACTTTCAAACTCTGTTACGGGAGACATGTTTTTTGACTGGAAATGTGCCTTTTTTATTTTTCATGCCTTCTTCCGTCACAGTTATGGCTTTGCAAGGCAGTGACGTTCAGAGTTTGCAGTCTTAACAATTACTAGTTTTAAATGGTTTGGGAAAAAAAATGCAGCACAGGATCCAAACAATTTCTTTTTGCTATATGGCTGAGGATATGTCTGTGTGTATATATATACGTCTGTGTACATGGGTGGTGGGTGTGACTGTGGCATTTAGCTGACAATTTCCCCTATAAAGTTAAAGATGTCTGGCATTCTTTTAAATTGCTTATGACTTGGCCAAAACAGAAATGTTTGGACTGAAATTTTCCACAGTAGATTTATGCATCAGACAGAATTTTATTCAAAACATTCAGACAAAATAGTTCATCTATTTCAGAGAATGAGATTAGGCAAAGTATGTTGTTTTACCAGTTTTAAAGAACATTAGAGAACAGTGTCTCATAAAAGCTGGAACTGAACCCAGAAGCTGTTAGTTGTGCCATCTCTTTGGCAGCAAGTATCAGAAAAGCCAGCTGCTGAGTGAATGTCTTTGCTTTCTGATCTGCTTAGAGGAGAGTGGGATATTTTTGCTACCACACCAGAACTGATGATACTGCAGGTTAGTTTTATAAATGTTGCAGTTGTGCCCCACAGTTATGGCATTTGAATTTAAATATGAGTTACTGTGTTCCTTCTAACCCTAAACTTTCTATAATTCTCTGATAGTCTCCATGCCTAGGTCCTGGATTGTGTTTCTGTCACACATCAGACGATTGTTCAGGATGAATTCCTATAATATGAAATTAATTAATTTCTCAAGTACAGAAATGTTAGTTTAAATATATTCTAGGTACAATCTGCTAGTATTATTCATAGATTTGTAAAATCATAGAATGGTTTGGGTTGGAAGTGACATTGAATCTCATTTCAACCCCTCTACTAGGGGCAGGGACACCTTCTGCTAGACCATGTTGATCAAGGGCCCATCCAACCAGACCTTCAGCAGGGATGCCTCTCCAGGGATGAGGCATCCACAACTTCTCTGGGCAACATGTTCCAGCATTCTACCACCTTCACAGTAAAGAATTTCTTCCTAAAATCTAATCTAATCCTTCCCTCTTTCTGTTTAAAGCCATTCGCTCTTCTCCTTCTCTTCTGCCCTGGTAAAAATTCTCCCAACACCTTTTCTTTTCTATTTTCCAACATTCTTGAGCTGAGCCCATTCCCTAATGCATCTCAAGAGTCTTACTAAATCCAGTCAAACCCCACAAATAAATGGTTGTAGGACAGAGGCTGCACATTTTTCAGGGGTGAGACATGATTATTCCCTTCCAGATGTCAGTTAACACTAGAAAAACTGGATCTGGCTTCTGGTTGACAAATTCATACCTAACTCCCAACACAGACACTGAAACTTGACAGAAACCATCTGCAGGGCTGCCTCTGTTTGCAAAATGTTGTGTCCTAATTAAACACAAGATCTGCGAAGGGTTTCATTGACAAATCTGTCAATTACCAAAAAGTAGGTGTAGCTCTCTTTCAGAACATATGCCTTCTTTTAGTAACTCTGCCTCCAGCCAGGTGGGTCAACAGCATCCAGTAAAGACACACATTTATGGTAGAATCCCAGAATGATAAAATAGTTTGGATTGGAAGGGACCTTTAAAGGTCATCTAGTCCAACACCCTTTGCAAAGGGCAGTGACGTCCCCAATTAGATCTCAGTGCTCAGAGACCCATCCAGCCTGACCTAGAATGTTTCCAGGGACAGAACATTTGCCACCTCTCTGGACAACCTGTTCCAGCGTTTCACCACCCTTGTAAAAATTTTCTTCCTTATATCTAGTCTAAATCTACCCTCCTGTTTTTAAAAACCATTACCCCTTGTCCTATTGTGACATGTTCTATTATAAAGTTTGTCACCATATTTCTTATAAGTACTGTTTAATTACTAAATGGCTAAAATTAGGTCTCCTTGAAGCCTGCTCCAGAAAGAAGAACCTCAACTCAGCCATTTGTCAAAGGAGAAGTGTTCCATCCATCTTACCATATTGGAGAACTTCCTCTGGACTCATTCCAACAGGTCCATATCCTTCCTGTGCTGGAGACACCAGAGCTGGATGCAGCACTGCAGGTGGGGTCTCATAACAGCCGTGCAGAGAGGCAGAACCACCTTTCTCCCCTGCTGCCCACGCTGCTTGTGATGCAGCCCAGGAAAACAAAACATCTTGGCACATTATGAGGCAGGTGTGATTTTGCAGGGAAGCATTTGAGTACCAAGATAATAGGCATTATAAAAGGTTATCAGCCAAACTCTCGTAATTGGTACTTGCAAGTGTCATAGTAAGACTTCTAGTGTTTACATTTTTATCTTGTATTAAAGGCTGCTTCCTTTGAACTAAAAATATAATTAGTGGCTAATAAAAGAGCATATTAGATTATTCATAGTGTAAATTCATATAGTACAAATTAACTAAGATGTGTCAGCTGAGTTTCAGGCTTGAGTTTAATGTGATAGTGAGGGAATTTGCAGACGACATCAAAAGAAGTTCTGATAGCATCAAAATAACTGAAAATTCATAAGCAAACCTTGTAAATTCTTTTTCTCTATATACAGTTATTTTAAAATTCTGATGAAAAGATAATTAAGATAATATATCTAAATATAGATTATATCAATGACTAGAAGCAGAACCAGTGATTTATTTTTATATGTTACTTAGATTGCTAAATTGGATTCAAAGTATTTTCTATTATATTTTGATATATTCCATATGTGTCACAAGTCTTTTCCCATGGAATTTCTATTGACTGACATTATGAATAGCATTGTATTTCTTAATAAGATTTCTGATAAAATATAGCTTTGGATTTGTGCAAAATTATCCCTGAGACCTTTATTCAATCAGGTCATTCATATAAGTTTTTTTGAACCAGACACACAGTGGACTCAACATCCCTGAAGGTGTTCAAGAAAGAACTGGGCGTGACACTCAGTGCTGTGGTTTAGTTGTCATGATGATGTTCAGTCAAAGGTTGGACTCAATGATCTTAGAGGTTTTTTACCAACCTAACTGGTTCTGTGATCTGTGAAAGATAAATACCATTGAAATTATACTAGAACAGATGACCTATTTACAATCGAGAACACATTGACCCTCACTAACCATCACCTTTCTCACCTCACAGTTGGAAATTAATAGAACTTAATAGGCATGTGATACTTGAGAATCCCACCTGTCAAGTGTGAGGGCTGTGCAGCATCTCAGGGTTATAACATATGTTGTCCTGATGTTAAATTGCCTACCAGGATTCTGCAAAACCTGAAAAATGAACATTTTTATTGGTGAGTGGAAGGCAGCAAACTGTGCCGCACAGAGATTACAGGCAACATGAGAATAAAGGGAAGACCAGCCATGAAGAGCACTTCTGTAGAAACCTGTCCCAGAAAAAGAATTTGAGGGTTATGCTTGAGTGAGGAAAAGGAGAGATTAGGTTTTGTCTGCTTTTGGGTACAATTAATTGGAAAATAAGAATTTATTTGGCTTCTTTTGAGACACAGAATTAGCCTTAACAAAACTGTACATGATAAATGCAATAAAATTCATTTTTGTTAAGTGTAAAATACTATTTTTTACTCAATTCCAGTGAACACTCTGAAATGACCTAAAGGTGATAATGCTGACTTAAAAACACCTAAGAGATGTAGCATAGACAGTTATGACGTGGGTTCACTGTTCCAAAATGTCTCGCTTAGCTGTGACCCAGGGCTGGGTTAATTTAGCAAGAAAGCCAAAGGCTCAGAAAAAATTAGGGAATGCAGTAAGGTATCTCTAAACCAATCTACAACCTAAGAGTGTCTCAAAGACTATAGCATTTTTCCATAATTAGGTCAGCATCCCACAGCATGAGAAGTGCTGCTCTTACCCTGACTCATTGCACGTCAGTGACCTGTTTCAAATCAAGAGAATGTACTCATGCTTTTTATCAGCTAAACAACTTGGACTGCATTTTCAAACAGTTCATCTTTCTACATTGCACTTTTAGAATTAAAAAAATCTCAGGTTGCTGTTTTCTGTTTTTCAGCTAATAAGCAATTAGAGACTGAAGAGGTGATTGTGTTATAACTAAGCCACTATTGAGCTTTTTCAATCTTTACTCCGGATCCTCGGGAACTCTAAATGTTCTGCCCCAGGGAGCTTGGCAATCTGTCCTGATCTAGGTATGGGGGCTGGCAAGAAATGGAATCCACTTCACCAAGTGAGTAACAACTTGCTTCCCAAGAGGCTTTCCCTCTGGTGAGAGGCCTTTCACTTGTGGTGACTGCATCCTGTAAATAGGTGAGTGAACAGAGGTCAGAGGAAATAAAGATATGAGGGAGATACAGGTCCCTCAGGCTGAACAAGATGGGTCAAAATACGACTGACCCCCGAGCACAAGGCAACAAAGACAATGGGTTAGTGTTTGCATAAAAGAGCACCTCAAAAATATGGAGCTATGTGGTGAGAAAAGGAACTGGACCTATCCTTACTTCTTCTTGGATAGGTTACTTACTGGTTACCTTATGTTTTATACTGTGAGATTTTCATCTCAGGCTTTTGAAGCTCTATCAAGGCAGTGCTCACCTACAGCCCACAGTGAAATGTTATAAAGAGTAAGATATTAAATAAATTATCATAGATGTGATTCTGATGGTGATGTCATTATCCCAGCACAAAAACTCCATGTTGTAACCATGTGGTGTTTGGAATTGCATTCTGACATAGTATAAAAATATCAGATTTGCACAAATGTGCCTTAAAATATACAGCCCTTCTATTTTCTCTGTGTTTCTGCTGCACAAGTCCCTTTGTGACCTTGGTGTGCACAGAACTGGTTCCATTTACTCTTTATCTCTTACTGCCATTTTTATCCTAGATTTTCCCCCTCTCAGGGAGGTTTAATTAACAGCTTAATCCAGCAGGTTTTAGTTTGAGAGGTAGACCTCTGAGGGGTGCTGAAAAATTAACTGTTTCTATAAAAAATTGCAATAAACTTAAATTTGCTTCATAATATGAAACAAGTACAAAATTTTATAAACTGAAATATGTTTTAATTTGGTACCTTAATTATCACTTATTAGCATTTACAGCCTTAAAGTAAGACAATGTAAGATTAATAGTAATAGGAATAGCAATAGCAACAGTAGTTGCTACCGCTACTGCTATTACTAATGTTACAGCTAATAATATTACATTGGCTGTAATTCTTTCTTGAATTCAGAATTTAGGATTTAAACTGGAAGTTCTTAATTGATTTCTGAGCTACATGTGATTTGTATTAGCTGGGGAACTGCCCCTAAACTTCACTATCAGCTCCCATTGCTTCACTCATTGCTCATTAGTAGAATACTTAGCACTGAAGTCAGCAGGACCACTGAGAGGATATATAAGCTTTGGAGTTTGTCTCTCATCAGTTTCTTGTTGATCATAATAGGCAAAACAATTTTTTTGTTGTGCCTTTACCCTTAGACAAGTGCCTGTGACTTGACACCAAGTACTGAACATAAAGAATCTGCTGTTTGTTTTTGAAGTCAAGCATAATGTCTCCTTCTTGTGTTTTAATAAAGATAGTATAGACACTAAATTAGCCAAATATTTCATTTTAGAACAATGATGTTATCATAATGCTGGTTGCAATGCCTTTGATTCTCCTGTCACTCACACAAATACAGACACCTAATGAATTAAATAGAATGATGCTACCTCATCATAAGTAAACTAAAAATGAAGTCATGTTACATAAACATAAAGTGTCAAGTGTAACCATAAATTTTTGTAATGTTGCCATCTTTTCGTTGCATTAAAGCGAAAAGACACAGAATGTTTTTATATTGATCTTGGAAAATGAAAGCAAATTACGCTTAGACAAGTACAAGATAAGTGCACCAGAAAGCAGGATGGCAATAAAAAAAGGGTTTTTCTAAAACTGTTAAATAATGTTTTATCTCTCCCACAAATGAGCTGAAGCAAAAATTCTCACTTTTTAAACTTAGACCAATGTGTCGCCAGATTCATAATAGGGAATGAAAACATAGTTTTTAAAAGTTTAAAGATTTTTGACACAGTGGACCTTGCATGCAAAGGTTATGATTTTCTAAATTATGCATACTCTCCAGAAATTGAGTGTTAATAAAGTGAGAGCAATTTTTTGTTGCAGGTGAACAGTATGTAGCATTTTGCATGTCATTCTGAAGTGTTTTCCTCAAGACTTAATTGATGTGAAACTGTGTTAAACTCACCTACTTTCTACCGAATTAATTGAAACAGTGGGAAAAACAGCACACACAACACTGTGAAGAAAAAGCCAGAAAACGTTATTTTCTCAGGATGTGAGAACTCTGACTCATGTCCACAAGTTGTATAATCAAAATGTCTGGGTCAGAGAACACATACATGTCAATAATTTCATTGTGAGCTATCTCAGAAGACTCTGTGCGTGCTTAAAGCCACAGAGGTTCATGCACATCAGTCTGGGAGACAATCAGCAGCCTCATCCTTGGAGTGTTCTCTGAACTAAGTATAGATTTAGGGATCTGCAAGCAGAAACAAATGCTACTTTTCTTGTCTTACTATTGAAGACAAAATTTAAGCCAATTCAATCAATTTTTGCTAGAACGTACGAGCCTTAAGGCTGTAAGTTGAGGCCAGTCTTGGATCTTATTACATTTGCAAGTTGACTGTAACACACAAAGCATGCTGGCCAAGTGATGCAAGTCTTCCTGCAGTACTGGAATGACACTGGCTCTTCCCTTCCCCCAGAAAAAAAAAAGTTTACTGTTCAGCAGCCAGCAGTGGTGCTTAAATACAAGAGTCTCTATTCCTTTGTGCATATTCTTGCTTGTCACTGACCTTGATAAGCTCTTAGTTTCCACAGTATTTTCTAGCAGAGCTTCACTGCTAATTGTGTAGGAAATGTTTTCACTTCTAAGTATTGATTTTCCTGCCTTTCTATTTCACTGAAGATTCTTTATTTCTCTGTTATGGAAAAAGATGAATTCAAGTTCCTTATCTGCCTTCTCCATCATGGCTCATTTTGTCTTTTTTTTTTTTTTCTTTTCTGATTTAAACACTGTTCTTTCAGTCTCCATTGCTAAAAAAGCTTTCCCATGCCTCTGTTCTTCTCATGATTGTATGGCAGAAAGAAGGCCAGTGGTCTGAATGTGTCCCTTGGGGTGATCAGCCCAAGGGATCAGTATTGACTAAGGAGAAGAAATAATGAACTGTGACAGAGGGTTATACATTTAAAATAAGTTTTATATTTCCATCTCTTTTCTGTTTCTTTTAATCCTAGATTTTAAATACAATTGCACTATAATACAACTAAAAAAAGTAATGTGTTTTTAAACTGATAAAGACCCTGCCTAAGGCAACATTGAAGTTCTTGAATTGAATAAGTGCTTTGGGCTATAAAATATTTATTCATGCATTTAACTCAACAAGACATTTTCTAGCGCTTTACAACAGAAACAAAATGAGACAGTCTATTGTGATTACTTTATATGTGGCTTTAAACCTGAACATGGTAAGTGTTAAGACTGGTTATTTTTATTAAGTGACTAAAAATTCAATATTTAAAAATAGTAATTAAAAATCCCTCTATTTTAAGCAAAAAATAAACCATCAAACTTTCAAATACCTCATAGGTGTACTAGATAAACATGCAAAATATCCCAAATTTCTCTTTGTGATTAGAATATCCTTGTTATCCTTGTCACAGTTTTACCCCAGTCTGCAAAAAGGCTCCATGCAGCTGATCACTCCTCTTTTGTCAGGCTGGGGAATAGAGAATTGGAAAGATTAACAGTGAGAAAACTTGTGGGATGAGATAAACAGTTTAGTAGGTAAAGCAAAAGCCACACATGCAAGTAAAGTAAAGCAGGGAATTCATTCCCCACTTCCCATGGCTGGAAGTTTCCTCCTTCTTCCTCCAGCTGGCATTAAACAACAAAAAAAAGTCAAAATTCATCTGCAAGGCCTAGAATTATTCCCTAAGAGTTCTAACTTCTTCCATAGTGGAAAGACATGCACGGTCTGCAATGCTCCCTTCCTCTGTTTAAAATGTCAGTTTAAAATATAGATAATTACATCCTTTCATTTCTCACTTTCTCCTAATTTAATGAGCTTGTGGTTAAAATGGATAATTTTGAAATTTATCCATTTATCCAGGTCAGTTTGTCCAGACAACTCAGGAAAAACATTTAGATACGACCATCTTCTTTTTGAAGAAAAGGTTCAGCTCATTCAGATCTTTTTTTAACTGATTTTCAAAGCTTAGAGTATCACAGAATTTTGTATCAGAGAATTCTGTCTGTTTCTCTTCAAATAAAACATTTTAAGCCTGCTGAGGTGATCAATCAGCAGCCATTGCCTGAAATCCTAGTTTTATTTGAATAAAATACTCTCTAATACACATAAAAATGAACTGTGGGTGCCTAGCTAGACACACTTGAATTGTCAAAATATGTCATTAGAAACATTAAAGCCACACATTTCTGTCTTGGAATTCACTTGTTTTCTAGAGAGGCACACAGGTTCTTGAACTAAATAGGTTTTTCTTGCAGTTGCATCCATCTCTATTTTTCTTCTATCTCATGACCTGTTAACAGAGAATTTTAGCTCTATCAGATCAGCCACCTCTCCAACAAGGTTTTGGGTCGTGATCCCGCAGTGCCAGTGTGACAGCTAATTAACTCTGAAGCTTTGTCTCAAAGTGAGTCAGCTATTTCCTTCTGAAACAAACCCACTTGGTTGAGGCTGTGGAGATTATGAATCTCCAACAAAAATTGGGTAGGTTTATGTATGCATGTACGGTACAGATGAGCAGGTTTGGCTCCCCTGCCCCTGCTCTGGCTTTGTGTAGTTTAACATTTGCACATTTACTGCACTCAAATGATGCAACACTTCACCAGCCCCCCAGTCTCTGTGTTTCAAGCTGCCACACTGAAGCTTTTGAACATTGGATTCTAACTTTTCTGTCACAAGCAAAAAGATTGCAGGGAGTCCCAAGGCAAGGCTGATACAGAGCAGCTGGAATTGTTCAGCTCTAGACAGAGCCTTCAACAGGACAGGCATAACTGTCCTGGAACAGCCTGGGAGCCTTCTAGCAGGACAGGCATGGTAGCAATGCTGGAATAGCATCAGAGGCCACTCTTCTCTCTCATTCTCTCTCTTCTGTTCCCCAATTTTGTTAGCTTTTTATGCAAATTTTATATTAGGATATTACCAGTACTGAAGATGTTGAATCTCCAGTTTGGTTAATCATTGTTTCTTCCTCCTTTTTTCTATTTTACACTCAGCATAAAACTTCCATGATGATTCCTAGCTGGAAAATAATCACTGATTTATTTAATTAAAAATAAACCCTTTTGGCTTGCTGTCAGGTTTTTTTTTGCATGTTACAAAGATCTCTTTCCTGTTTTCATTATTGTAATTGAATACCAAAGCCCTCTCTGATCACCTGAGCAAGTGTCCATATTAGAATCTATTTTATTAATTTTTTAATGATTTTCATAACCCAGGAATACTCTTCTGATAGCTTTTCCAGAGGTGATGACTCATGTAATTTCTCTAAATCCACAGGGCAAATTGCAATAGTAAGTAGAGGCAAACCTCTCATATACTTTTTCAAAGGGGTCACAAAATATTATTGTGTATTTTGTCCAACCTATTTTTTACAGGAATTTTAATATTAGAACAGCTCTGTGAAAGTGCTATTATATTGTTTGCTAATCACTTATGACTTATGGTCAGTCTTAATGAGCAAAATTCGCATCAATTAATTATTGCTCAAAGATTTACCTGTTTTGAAGCACTAATAAATTCAGGTTCAGATCACTTTTAGAATTATTTTGTACTATTTATAATTTGTTATCCTTAATGAGTTGTGATACAGAAACCTCTTTTGCAGCTGAAACCTCAAAACCTACAAAAGACATGTTTTGAAATAACTGTCTCCTTTTATTACAGTGAGAAATATAAGTTTGGGTCCTCTTTTTCAAAGATGAGCTTGATCTGGATTCTAATTGCATCAAAAAAGTCATTTAGAAAAAACTGAAATAGTTGAAAATTCACTTGACTATGAGCACTGATAGAATTGGTATTTCTGAGAACAGTGTGGTTTTGGATGTTATTTAGTTACAATGACACTAAAGATCAAGTGGTACAGTTTTATTTTGATAACTTGTGGGTTCTATATGCTACTCAGGTATTGATATTGATATAACACAGACTGGATCTTGCGGGTGCAAATTTAACAGAAATAACTGTGGGTAGGATTTAGTCAGCCTGATTTTTTAATAAGAAACATGAAGTTCATGAAGATTCTTATGCCTGTGTGTGTGATAGTGTGTCTATCACCTAATGAAAAGTTGTGTTACTCAAGGTCCCCAATGACTGGAAAAAGGCAAATGTTTCTTTCCATCCGAAGAACAGCCAGAAGGAAATAGGGAACTGTGAAATAGCGAAGCGTAGGCCTCACCTCAGTCCTTGGTCAGGAAACATGTCCTCTTGGAATTCATTTCCAAGAAAGAAAGAAATCAAATTAGTCACCACTGGTTTACCAGGACAAAATGTACTTGATCCAATTGCTTGCTTTTTATCTGAAGAAAAGACCAAATATATGTCTGAGAGGAGAGTGGATTACTGTACCTTGAGTCTGAGCAATGCTTTTGACACTGGCTTCCAGGCATTTCTTAGCTGGAAACAGAGGAACCGTGGGCTGCACAAATGGGCTGTTACACTGTTCAAAAATCAGCTATACTGCCAACCTGCCAAGCTTATTGTGCAGTAATCAATAGCTTGATGTTCATTTGGCAGAGGTACAGAGCTACCCTAGGGTCAATACTGGAGCTGGTATTATTCAATATCTTCATCAGCAGGCTGGATGATGTGACACAATACACTCTCAGGAAATTTATGGATGATGGTACATCAAGGAGAAAATTGATTGAAATGCCAAACGGCAGAATTTTGATTCAGAAAGACCACAGGAAAATACAAAAATGGACCAGCTATAGCCTTATACTTAAAAGTATAAATATCTCAGTCCTAAGAAAAATAACTATGTAAATCTTCACAGGCTGGGAACTGACTGACTGAGTACCTGTCAAAGACAACCTGAGCAGTTAGAATGATGCCTGTTTGAATATCAGCCAATGTTTGGCTCTCATTTCAACCAAGTCAAACCTCACAAACCAGTTTAGATGAAACTCAGAGAAACATTAACAAGAACACTGCCAGTGGATCAAATGAAATTTGTGTATTTGTTATTTCCCTTGCCACTGGTGAGTTCACACTTGAAATTCATCTGCTTTTGGTCCATTTCAAAAGGACGTTGAGAAAACAAGAGTGTCCAGAAGATTACTGTCAAGATGGTCAAGAACCCCAAGAAAAATTCATGAACTGTCATGATTGTTGATAAATGTGTGGCTTGTCACAATGTTGATACAGCATGCACATGGTTTCCTTATCTCATGCACAAAACATATATTTGAAGATTTTTTTTGTATTACTGACCTGATTTTCAGGAATGACCACTCTCAGAGTCAGAGATTATTACACAGAAATTGAAAAGATATAACCTCTCATGCCTTTCCCAGATGATCCCAGCTGGTGAGCAGTAGGTTTCAAAGACAATATGAACATAGTTCTTCACTCCTGAAAACTTTTTAAGATGTCAAGAGAATTCTTGAGGTGTTTTGTATCTTTATTTTCCATTGCACATAGATAAGATGGCTTTTTTAACTAATCATTGATTTTTGTGCAGTGACAAATGATACCAGCAGCTGGGACCTTTAGTGCCTGACTTAATTTAGTCTTTTTCTGTATCTGCAGGTGTGATTTTTCATTTATAATGATGTCCTACAAGGATATGCAGATGACTGTTTCCAGAAAATCATGTAATAAAGTGTCTGACATTACAGCTAGTGCCTTCAATTCAGTGCAATTCCTAAGCATGAAGCCTCATCAACAAAACAGTGACCTGGTTTAGCTTAAAAAGCAAGTCTAGCTGTACAGAGCTCTTTGTAAAATGTGGGTCTTATTTTTACCATATGGATAGTGTATATAAAAGAAAATACCATAGTCATGCTGAGAGTGGCCTACTTTGCAGTGTGCATGGATACTGGAATGGCTCAGCAGGACCACTTAAATGCTGTGGTTCTCTTCTCAGCAAACTGAATGGTCTTGGCATGGGATGTTTAGATGATAACTACAGGCTCTGTATTCATGGCTGCAGCATTTGGACCACTGATTGTGTTACTGCCAGAGCAGGCACTGAATTTAGCTCTGAGTGGTCTGCAAGCCAAGGTGGGACTTGCTGCATATCTTACATGTAGCTCTATATATTCATTCTTCCCCTACTGTTGGTCATTATGTATTCAGTTGCTATTATGAGCATAGTGCTCTTCACTTCTTGTCTGAACATCTTGTTCTTTCTATAAGGTTCCAGACCTGTTGGGAAATCAGCCAGAGATGCTGAAGCTCTCCCCTTTGCAATTTAGTGTGCTGTCCTATGCAGTGCATTATGTGCATCTGTGCAGGCTGCAGGCAGCCCCGCTAGGGACTTCAGTGCTTTACAGCCTTATAAAAATAGGGTGGCTGCTTTTCCTTCACAAGTCATGACAACCAAGTGGCCCTGTAATCTCACAGAGGTGATTTCTCACTCTATAGAAGCCTGATGTAATACCTGACATTGGCCTTTGGCACAAAGCACCCACTTTCCATCTTTTCTACTATATTGATGAGTCTGATAATACTTCAGTATGTAACCTGGTGCCAGGGAGTGAAAAATTTACTGTGCCTCTTCACCTGGAGGCGTGTTTGGTGCTGCTCTGTTTGATTGCTTGGCCACACTCCTGCCATGGCTGTCTGTGAGATACTTGTCCAGATGTGTGAAATACTGTGCTAATAATTCTGCAGGAATTTGGTTTTGGTTAATTTTAAGATGAACTTGAGAATAATTTTAAGATAAAATTCTGGTTAATTTTAAGATAAATTAATATAAATGTGGAAAAAAAATTAGCATAAGTGATTCTTGAAAAGAAGGTACTTCTAAAATAAGAAAGACAAATAATAATTTAAATGGTCCAAAACGAGATCTTCCAAACAATTAGCAATACATATATTAGTTCCTTGGTTTTAATGTTGTCCTCCATGTACTCTAAAAAATGTAGAGGAAACGGCATGAAGTGTAGATGAGAGGAAGGAGCATAGATTAGAATTTAAACTACAATATAATGATTTTAAGGAGAAAAGAGAATTTAGGATAAAAGATTCCCAAACATTGGAGACTGGCTGATTGAATTGTCCTGTATTGCTTTGAAAATTTAGTTAAAAATTGACAAGTACCTAGGAGCATAAGTCTGAGAAAGGAAGAGACATTTAAGCTGTTTAAGCTGTTTCTTTCTTTCAAGTTCTTAAATCATAAATAAAACACAAAATTTATTTTATAAAGTGTGCTATTCTTGAACCCAAATACAATAATGAAATCTGCCTGCTGATTATGTTTTCCACTACTCAAAATCCTAATCAAATAAAGAAGGAATCTTTTACTTAAGGAGATTAGACCTTTAAGTAGTCCATAATGTATAATTTGCTCTGTTGGAAAGTAATTTGAGTAAAGTTGGTACTATCAGGACTTTGGTCATTCAATTTCAAATCAGTCAAGTTCCAACAACTGAATTGGAACATGGTCATAAAGCAAATAGCATTTTAATATACACTATAAATGTATATGTAATTGTCTGAGATTACACAGCTTTTGGGACAGGAACTTCTGATAGCAGAGTCACAGTACATAAAGCTAGGTTTTATGTGTCTTACAATTTAAAACTGCTAAATATTTTCCACAGTGACAGGATACAGCTCCCCAATTTTGGCAGACAGTTCTTGTCTCAACACCAGTCCCATGGAATGCAGAAGCTGTATCCCACACCTTGGGGAGACCTGTTTCATGCCAGCTCATTCATATCAGGTCATCTTGTCCATATTTCCTATAAAAGGGAGAAAAGAAGGGCAAAAGAGCCTGTTTTTCCCTAACATCGTTTTAGATTGGAATTCAAGTGCTCATGAGCTATAATCCACTGATTTCACCAAAAAAAGGATTGTCTTCAGTTTAGGAAAAAACTCCAAAAGTCGATTTGGTTAGCTTTTCCAAGGTATTTTGTGTGAGATACATTCAAAATGGCCTCATTTCCAATTCCTGGTCACCTATCCATCTGCCTTGCATGCATGCCCATATGCAGGTTTGCTCCTTTGCTCTGTTTTGGGGTGAGTCAAAGGGACTTGGTGAGGCAAAATCTGCCTGCAGTTCTGGCAATAATTTACCCCCGTCTTTTCTTACAGCCAGAGATCTAAGTAGGACTGCATCTTGCTATCCCAGTAGGCTTTTGTCCTCAGAGTCTCCCACACACCTTTTAGCCACACCATGGGATGTGCAATAGAGACCTGATGGCCATGCTGCTGAAGAGAGGAGATACCATGCGTGCCTGCTGGGCTCTGGGTGGGTATGATCCAAGGCAGGGCATGCAGACAGACAAAGAGCTTTCAAAGACAGGAATATTAGAAAACATGAAATGCTAGATACAAACAGCAAACTGTTTGATGACAGTGCAACTCTGAAAAAGGAATGAAACGTTCAGTCAGAAGAGCTTTATTTCCCCTCCATGGAAATTTTGTCGCTAGAATCATAATTACAAAAATGAGCTCAAATAGCTACTGAAATCATGAAGGAGTAAGTGAAATGGTATGTTTCTGTAGGTAATAATTACAATTATTGTAGATCTAACTTCAGGGGTTATGATCTTGTCATGTACACAGAATCACTTTAGCTGTCTACGGGGAGTTAGAACCTGAAGTAAAAAGTCAATCCAGCTCCAATTCTGTAATTGTAGCTGAGCGTCTTTCCTCAACATCACTACTGAGCATTGATTGTCAATGAGGCTTTAAGCACTGATGGAGTTTTTTATAAACATATGGTTGCTATTTATTCCTGGACAATTTGTGGAAAAGTGAACTTGACTCTTAGAAATCAGGTTCACTAGGATAGATTAATTTAAAAGAAGTGGTCATATGTATAGTCTTGCTGCTGGAATAGCAGCTCCAAATTATCAATCATGAAAAATTCTAAAGAGATGAGTGATTTAGCCTGCTGAACAATAAAACAAAAAAACAAAACAAAACAAAACAAAAACCAAATAACCCCCCCCCCCCAAAAAAGGAAAAAACCAACCAAACAAAAATACCAACAACGAAAAGAAAAAAAACAAACAAAAAAACGATGAAAGGTGCAAATATTTTTTTGTGAGGATAAAGGGAGACAATGTGCCAGAGTGTAGTGAGCAGAGCTAGGGATGGAGGTGAGAGCCATGACCATTGTAGAAAGGATATTGTGCAGAATTTCAGTAGGAAAGGTATAGAGTCAGAAACTGGTGCAGAATAAAGCATGGAAATACAGAAAAAAAAAAGAAAAAAAAAAGAAAATTTTTGTTCTACAGAAATATTGCAGAAGTCAATTAAGGTTTCAATAGATGTAGGTCAATATTCAAAATAAAATGCTGTGAAAGAAGGAAGGGCCAACTTGGAAAATGAAAAGTAAAGAGAAGCAAGATCTGGATTTGTAAGAAATGTGTAAATTTGTGAGGATGGAAGTGAAAGCATGAACGTGAGGGGAAATGAACAATGAGGATTAATATTTACTTTGCAGTCTAGTCTCAGTGATTGATTAAAAGAAGGAAAATACTGAAAAACATATAGAGATATGTCTTCTGAAGTTCAATTTTAGAGTTTCTATTTTAATGATTTGAAAAAATTAGAAAGGTAATCTGAGGCAAGACAATAATAGGAATCTTGATTAAAGGCAAAGTGATGACAGAAGTCAAGTTGGAAAAAGACAGTGGCTGAATACAAAACTCATAATTTTCTGCATTCCCCCTTCCTCTGCCTTTCATATAAAAAATACAAAACTCATGTTAACTGCAAGCCCAGGTAGTTTGAGGAGTTTGGTTTATCACTGTTATGAATCTAGAGTATCAGACCAGAAATCATCAAGAATATAAGATTCTATTTATTTCTAACTAAAAGAAATAGCATGGCATAATTGCAGAAGAAGACTTTGGCACCTATTCAGATTTAGATTATGTTAATGCAATTTCTGAAAGTGATTGACATAAACAGGGAGATGTCATCGTAGGAGAGAGCAAGAAATAAAGAAAGGAAAGGCCAAATTCTTGCTGCTGCTGCTGCTGCTCCAGGTGCTGAAGGGAGAAAGGCAGATCTGCAATGGATGTCCTTCCCAGCCACTCTGAGGTTGTTATTGCCCTATTTCCTTTCAGGGATGAGTTTAAGTGGACAAGGACTGTGAACAGAGTGCCTTGGGAAACTTTAGAAAGTGGAAGCATACAAATAAAAATAATTATCATTTTTGCCATTAAAATATAAATTACAAGGGTGCGTTCTGCCATCTCGGAATGTCTTCTGGCAAATTATTCATGACCACCGACAGCAGACAGTCAGAAACTCTATTCCTTGCATATGTTTTCTCTGATTTGGCCCCTGCCAGTACCTATTTCTGGTTCATAAATTCTTCAAAAGACAAAATGAAGACACTTAAAAGTCCTGATCATTCTCCTCTACCACAGCCATTCTGCTAAGACTGCTGAGAGACACATCAGGACAAATGGTTGCTTTTTTAGGGAATGTTCAGCCTTGTAGATGACTGTTTTATATCTGTGTTTTTACATCAATACTTTGGTAGTGATGAGAGAAAACTAGTGCTTTGCCTTGGGCACATGATATAAACCAAAATTATTTGGAAGGGACACTTTCACAGCACGAACTCCTCCCAGTACAGAGCACTTGAAGGGCTGTTTTTCATTGACATTCCATTAGTGCTAACAGAAGAAGTACTTGTAACTCCCTGTATAATTCGGGAAACTTCAGTAAAAACTGTAAAGAACCTGTCACCTTCATGACTTTTCTCAAATCTTTTATGCAATTCAGATTTTACTTCACAATTTCAGCTGCTGCTTTTTCTTTTTTGCTGAAAATCTATGGGGTTATTTTACTGTAAACAAAATTGAAAAGGCCAATTTTCTTCTGACTAAGCTTGATTAACTTTTTGTCTCTACCCTAGTTAAATTGATTTCCTGTACGGAAAGATTTAACAAATTATATTAATTTAAATACACTCAAAGCCATGATGTTTATTAACGATACAGCAAATGTGCCTCTCAGTTTGCAAGATGTAACTACTTAATCTTGCAGTTCTCTGCTGGACTGCATGCCAAAAGCAAATACATGCTCCATGAATTCTATAAAATGTATAAAACCTACTTCCCATTACTCATTATGACTGTAGCTAATGTCAAAACAGAAGTTTAGAGGCATTTGCAGGAAGACGCAGAAATCCTGGTGAGAAGTCAGAATGAGCTACTGCCTGTGCCTAGAAGGTAACAGCACAGCTGACAGGAGTGAGGGGATGATCATGGGCTGCTAGAGGTTTCAGCTGGGGACCTCTTCCTTCCCAGAATTTCTCTCTTTCCAAATCTCTGTGAGAAAGTTAGTTCAGGCTTTTCTTACCCTTTGCAGAGATTTGAAACAGTAAGAACTGCTAAAACGGGGAATATGCCCAAGTGAAGCAAGGAGGGATGAACCTTTTCCTTGTGCCAGAGCAACACCCTTCATGAATTGGAGAAGAAGTTATAAGTGTTTGGGCTGAAGAACTGAAAAATGGGAAAGATGTTTTTATTTCAGGATGGGGTTACACTCTTTCCATTTGTGGCCACAAAAAAAAAAAAAAAAAAAGCTATATAACTAATGTTTATGCCTTAGTACTATTAGACACTTGACACTGCCATCCTGGAGAGAATATTTAGGATTCAATAACCAGTTTTTGGTTATTTAAGGCCTTGAACAATTTCACTGTGTGTGTTTTTTTTGGGGGCAGAAGGGGCTTTTTTCTTTTTGAAAGGGTATCTGGGATATGCAAAGTGAAACCTGAACTGCAAGTGACTTAAGAGACTACAGATTCTCATGCAGAGGAATGATTACCTGACTAGAGGAAAAATAAAAAAAGTAATATATATAATGGCATTTTCTATTAATGCCCGGCCAAACCAATAACTATAATTTGACCCAGTGATACTTCCATTTGTTCTCTCATTTTAATAGGGTTCAGTCTAATGGGATTTCAATACTGCCTAGCTGTGAGTCGAAACTGTAAACTTCTCTTTATGGGTGAAAACTGGCATTTTTCATTTTCTTCTTGAAATAATGGTTTTAAGCTATATTGTATGTAATAAAGGTCTTCTGTATTGTTTTCCAGACATAGCCTGTACCCACTACCCCAGGGAGAGACCTCTATGTTTACTTCTGAAAGTATTTTGTTATCCTGAAATACAACTTGGTGAGTAGGAATCTCAGTTACAACTCAGACAGAATCTTGACAGTTTCACATGTCTACTGCTTCTATTTGCTGGAAAAATGTCACAAGTTTCACACTCAGAGAAGGATGGACAAAGCCTTGTCTGAATTTGTAAATGCTCACACAGAACCAACAACATATCTTGAATGTTTCCATTGCAGAAGCTTTTCTTCTGGTCTGGCAGAGTCAGAAACTGAATATTGTTGCACATGAGCATTTTTCACATGGTGAAATTCTGGCAGTTCACCAAAATCAGGAGTGATTGGGATTTTATTGATTAATGAAGATCAGCTCACCACAGAAACCATTGTTTAAGGCAGAGCTGTGCAATGCACACCTGTGCAATGCACACTCCTACAAATTAGCCGTGCTTAGGCCAGAGATGGTGAGTGAAAGGATTCTCTGTTGAGTAAATGGGCTTTCAGGAAATATTTAGGTGAGAGCAGTGAGATTCTGTGGAACCTCTGCAATCCTTTTGGTTCTAGAAGGAGTTGAGAAGCAATCCTGAATACAGCTGTAATATTCTTTATGTAATGCTGAAATTTAGATCAACTCAATAACTTCAGTTATGACTATTTATATTTTATTGGTGACCAGACCCCCTGCTTGCAGATCACAGCTGCAGTGGGATAAAATGTACAAGCCAGGGCTAATTTTACATAGATGTAGCATAGAGTATCATAGTGAACAGGTTGACTAACAATCTCTTGGAGCATGAAATGCACTTCTCTGGCCATCAGACCCTGATGGTGAGACAGCTCTACTACTGCTTCCAGTGGAGAGGTTAAGTTGGAAGTGACAATCCTCTGTTTCATGGAAGAAAAGGACAGGATCTATCTAAGTAGAGTATTGATGAATGTGGAGTTAAAAATACATATTCATCTGCATCTAGCATGGCAAGTTTGTGATATCAGAACTCCTTGAATTCTCACTTGCTGTCCCAAGCCACTCTGTCCTCACTTGTCGGCACAAAAAATTCTGTTTCTTTCCAACACAAAGATACCATAAGCTTTATCTTATGCCAGTATACACAAAACTGTGACAGAATATAGCTATTTCATGATACAGCTGCCCATTCCAACCTCAGGAACTCAGGACAAGATACTCAAAGAAAATAATCCTACAATGCTTTTCAATAAATGACACTTCTAACTTTTTCTTATCTGTGAATAATTACATGATTATTTTATTTTTCCTCTTTATGAGAAAAAATAAAAAATCCAGAACAATATTCTGTAAAGAATAGGAACCTGTAATAAGGTTTATGATTCAAGTAATTTATTTATTATATTTATTATTATTTATTTATATGCATAACTTTCATTAAAAGAATACTTGTGGAAAAAATCAAAAGCTAATTTGATTTCACAGTCCACAACTTCTATTCAGTAGGTTTTCATTTCATCTATGTACATACATACATACATATATATATGTGTGTATATATACAGATGTGTGTGTATATATATATATATATATATATATTTCAGGCTATAAGGACACATTGAATTTAGCCACATGGATCAAGAGCTAAAAGTGAAAGAAATGAAAGCTAGGAAAAGGAAAGGAAAAAAAGCAAATGAAGAGGAACTTCATGTGCGATATTTCAATGACTTTCCCAATTTTATTTGTGCAAGCTTTTGCTTCCAAATTGCAGATTAAGCAAGCACTCCGTGACGAGAGAAGAGAATGATAGTTTGTATATGAAGAAAAAGAGTGCAGATTAAAAAATTCATCTGTATGTGAAACCAATCTGAATGCTCCTATCTATACTCTGTAGAAAAGGGTATTTTGATGAATCTGTGCATGACACTGCTGTCATTTCGCAAATGTAGAGAAAGGTTTAAATTTCAGACTAAACTGTTCCTGCAGAGAACAGTCTGGTACTCAAAACTGATACTTATATCTAAATGTACACTCAAATTTACTCAATAAAATCAAGATTCTGCCATTTCTGATCATATTAAGGGTTTGTTCTGCAGCACGACTGTTCGTATCATCAAAATACTGCAGTTGTTTATGTCAATATTAATTACCTGCCCAACTATTAGCACTGTGGTTTGTGAGGAAAAAAAAAAAGCCCAAACAATGCTTTAATTCCAGTGGCTTTTTAACTTTACAGATGAGGCAGTTCATGAAATTCTGTGATAGTAGGTTATTAATCTCATTTCAGTTTTAAAAATTGGCATTCCTTCACCCTGCCCTCTGTCTCTGAAAGTAGCAGTGAAAAGACCCAGAAGGTTCACAGAAGTTGAAAAGGGTCAGGCAGAGGCATATTTTCATAATATAGGAATATTTTGTTGTGGGAACAATGTAGGGAGAAGAAATTCTGATTCCACACAGAAGCTGTGCTCCTGTGGTGAAGATGTATGCACAGATTCAGGATGGCCATATGCTCCTTTTTAAGCAGGGATCAGAGACCTCAGAGCCTATATATCCTGGTGGTACTTGCAGTGGGAACTGCTGGAAGAGTACCTGATCTGGCCCTGTGAATAAGCAGGGAGGAACATGCATTCTTGAATAGTAATCATGTATAACTTTGCAGCAGCTGCTAAACAAAGTCTGTGTGGTGTCCTTTGGGAATGCATACCCTAGAAAAATGTCATCTTGTTTACAAGAAGTGCATCAAGAAATGCCATTTGCAAAAAGGCATAGAGACTCTGCAAATAGCCTTCTGATATTTAAAAATATTTGAAAATGAAGTACTTCCAGGTTTTCAGTTCTAGAACTTAATATTTAAACAAAGAATTTTTGAAGGGGCTTGAGCGAGCTGACTCTATGGTTAGATCTCTCCTTAGCAGATTGTTAACCAGGTGATATGCAGTCAAAACTGCACAGGGATGGAGAATAAATTCCCATATGAGATACTCCGTTTTATACTCATGTGCACAACTGGTATTCGCAAAGTACTCTGTTCATTTAAATTTTAATACCATATTGTAAATTCTATCGTTAATATTAAACCTGGTGTTAATATTAATGATCTGCTGCTTTCAAAGAGTGATGTATCAAAAACACTGTAGCAATAGCCCCTTAACACTTCCATCACTTTAAAAGAGGGAATGATGTAAGAGATTCAAATACAAAATGACTCTCTCTTTAAACCTGAATTATGAGTTTCTATATGCAGACAAAATGCAGTATCCATGATGGACAACCAACAAGTCAAAATTTGTTAGGATTTGAAGATTTTTGATAAGAATCACAAATACTAAATTGCAAATAATGATAATTATTTTACGAAAGATCTAAACATTTTATTTTGTGATACTGTAACAAATTTTCTTTGCTAAAGTTGCATCTGTAAACTTATGAAATGTTTTATATTCCCCATGACAAAACTGCTAAATTTGGAGATTTAATGCTCCATAAAAGATTCCTGTTATATATTAAGCTATATTAGTTACTCTGTATATTGTTGACACACCTAGGATATGCCTACATGGAGAACATCACCTCTTCTGAGGTCCAAAGAGACCATACAAGTGCCTTGCACACAGACACACACACACAAAAATCTTTAGTTTGGTTTACCACTTGTAGGGCTTCCTCTCATTTTCATTGCTAAATTTGCCCTTGGAGACCTGGACAGACAGAGAGTAAACTGTTTCAAATACGTACTGATAAAATTTTTCCTGCTGTGAGCCCTACCTATCAGTTTTCTGAAATCTGTGGAAGCTCTATAAGATTTAATGAAAAGATGCTTCATTCTGTATTGTCAAGTTCACTTTCATTTGCACGGGATTTTGTTAAAGGTAACCCTCTAAAATCCCTGAGAAAAATGGCAAATAAAATTGCTTTCATATTTACTTTGCAGATTTAATTCAGAGACCTCTGGTGTTGTGATACATCAGCTCTTTTTCAGAACAACAAAGAGAAAATTTTCTCAATATTATACTACATTATAAGCATTGTTTAGACAGATTTAGTTAAAAATAAATGTCTGTAAGGTTTTCAGGAATACAGAAAGTTATAGAGAGAAATGTGACCTTGGCTGTGCAAAACAATAAAAACATGAATCTGTATGAAATTCACTAGGATGGTTTTTCTGTGGTCATATGAAGCTCTTACAGGACATTATAAACCAGGAAATGAATAATTAATTTTTCATTGAGGTGAAGAATATGCTGCATTTTACATCAGTCTTTTTCTTTTCAGCTAAAGCACAGACTTAAAAATTATTATTAGCAAATATGTGAATAGAGTAGAAGATTTGGAATTATTTAATGAAATGTGAGAGTCAACTTGGATAACCCCAATTTTTTCTAACCTAGAATATGCTTACCTGCTTATTTAAGACATGAAATCCCCAAAACAGCTCTTCATGGGAATAAGCCACTTTTCAAATTAGGAGAGATAAGTGAATCTACTCTACATGAGTCAGAAACTAAAATATTTGTTATTAATGAACTGTATAAAATTTTTGTACTTCAAATAAAATCTCTTAAACTTCAAAAAATTCTCCGAATTATTGCTCCTCAAGAAAACCTGTTTCTTCTGAGTTCAAACTGAATACTTTTTTGAAGATATAGTCTTACATATTTATCACATATTGATAAATATTTCATAAAGTACTAAATTTCTCCAGTAATTTAGTAGACTACCTTCCTTTAAATAATATTTTAGCTTTACCTTGAAAAACTCTACCTAAGATCATAAAAGACAGGCCATTAGAATATGATACTAAATGTCTTTAAACTATAATTCAACTATATAGTCTGGGAGTAAATATGACAAGGATTTTCCCAATGTAATAAATTATGCACTTATTTACATAAAATATCAATATTTATATTCACTGATGGAACAACAACATGACTTGGTTTTCTAAATAAAGATGGTACATATCAGTTTGACAGACACAGCTGAGACAGCTGAGTTTATGTTTCTAAAAATGTATTCATTTTGTACTTTTTTTATAGAATACTGACAAGGGAATTGCTAATGAAGTTAAAAATTATAAGGGTGGGATGTGTAACAGAGATGTGGTTCTGAAGAAAAAATTAGAAAAAGATATAAAGCACTGTCTTACTTTTCAGTATTATGCTGAATATTTTCAGCACTATTACTTTAAAAGAAATTAGATGTACAATGTGCTGCAAGAAAGTAAATATAGGGGGGGTTGTTATTTCTACATGTTAAAAACTGTATCATAGATTTTTCTAATTTGTGTGTTGTAATTAAAATAAAGACCTGATCTTGTAAGAGGCTTCAAGAAAGTTTTTGCAAAAACTTTGATATACCAGTGGAAGATATATTTTAATTTCCTCCATCAAACCATTACTTTAAATCCCTACATTTTCATTATTTTATTTTTAGCAGTCTTTATTTTTTTAAACCAAATCAACAAATATTTTAAAATTTTTGCTTTTTCTTTTGCTGGTGCAATTTAAACTCTTTAAAGTATTGCAGAAATATGGCAGTTCCTTCACTTGTATGGGTTAAAGGTTTTTTAAGTTAGCAACAAACAATAGGAATTTTCTCTGTCAAGGATCAGTTACCTCTATTGTACTAGTGTAAATCCAGGCACCTTAAGTCTTTTATTTGCTTATATGGGATTCCTAATAAACAACAATGAAGTTGCAATATTTTGTTTTTCACCAGCGAGAACTTCAATATACAATTTTCTTGGATTAATCAAGTAACGTGTAGGAGAATGTAACAGTGTCCTTTCTGACACTGCATGAAGTTTTATGTCATGTTGGATTACCTCAGCCAGGCTGCTTAAGCCTGCATGGGTCAATCATGATTTAAGCAATTTGACATTCTTTGACAGAATGTGACACTGTCACCACACTCTAATGAGTGACTCAAGTAATCAGAAAACAGACTTGCATAGTTCCAGAAGATTGTAATTGTTTATCTCATGTGTGTATGTTTGTTTTGTAAGTGTCAAAGGATACATAAATTGAAAACCATAATGAATACATCAATTCATCTTATTTGAATTCATTCTATATATTAAAATATGCACATGACAACATCAACAGCCTTCAGTCAACAGCAGGGAGAAAAGATCCCAACCTTTAGGAAGATCATAATCTTTCTGGGTCCTACATTAGCAATGCAGAAAGGAAACAGACTTGATAAACCTCAACTTTGCCAAGAGAAAAGGAAATAAATTGTATCAGGAAATGCACATCTTAGCATCCTTTCTTTATAATTTAACACTATTTAGACACTAATGAAAGGCCTAAGTGTGTAACTATATATACTAATCAAACTAACACTTTGTTGCTTCCCTGTATTTCAGTAGTTGTCTTCTGCAGAATGAAATTTCTGTTTAGAAATGTTTTAGAAATACTTTATGCAGAGGTATGCCTTTTCAGCAATTTAAGTTATTAAGAGAAAGGTTTCAATATTCATTTGAAATAATTGCAGCCCTACGTAAGTTAGTGGTGCTCTATGCTGTAGTTTCTGCTTCATCTTACTGTGTCTTTACCTTTGCCTGAGTTTATTTACTTTTAATTGTATTGCGAAGTTTTCACTCAAAATGCAAATTTTTCACTGTCATAGAATGAACAAAAATATTGCTGCTTTTGTTTTGGGCTTTTTGCATCTTGGCAAAAATACTTGGGCATAGTAATTCCAGAAAAGTTCCTCCAACAAGCTTTCATTGATTTCCTGTTCTGTAATAAGAAATGGTGAATGATAAAGCAAAATCTTCCTTGACTTTTATTTTTTCTGTTGAGTTTTAATTCTCATTTGGAATAGGTATTTTTCAACTAGTTTACTTTTTATATAAAGATTCTGTTTTCTTAAAGGAATATTTTCATATTAATAAATAGTTTTTTAAAAATTTGAAATTTACTTATATTTTTGAAAGACTTTTGAGTTTTCTCTGTTGGTAATTTGGGGCTTACAATCTCCATAAGACATACTGCTGAAAGTGCAGCATAAATTTTTAAATGTGAAGTGGTTAACATTGTCAAGAGGAGGTAGAACTAGAGCTGACATATACTGGGGATTTCCAGTTAACTTCATTCCCTTCCTCTAAATGCCTGTGATCTTAATTGCACTTTAAAAATATTTTCAAAACTTGGAAATAGTTTTGAATCTGGGAATTGGAAAACTTTGATAGAATTCTATCCCACTTCTTGCTGCTCTACTGAAAGATGGAATATTTGAGAGAGAAGTTGATGATCCTGCATCACTGTACATTTCCCTATATCTCAGTTAAAGAATAGTGAGTCCAGTGTTCTGGAGGTTCAGCTCAGCAACCTGTATGTTTGTTCTGTTGCAGAAACCTGGGGACAACTACCATGTGCCTCCCAAAAAGGACAGGGTGGGAAATGTAAGAAATGAGCTATAGTGAATTTATAACTGCAATATGATATTTACTGTTAATACTAACAATACATTTAGGTATTAAGAGCATATATTACTCAATCTAGATTAAAAGCACCTATACAGAAGAAATGTTATGTCCTATCTTCACTGAATACCTGAGTCTTTTTTCCTGCACCAGACATTTTTGGCTAAACTGTAGCTCAGACTATAAGAGTTAAACAAGATAAGTTATTCTGGCAGTACAAAAAGCTTGTTCCTTGAAAGAAGTTCTTCAGGGAGAGCATTCCTGGCACTGAACACATTAATTGCTCTGACAGTTACCAGAGAGCAATTGGAAAAATCCACAGGCAGCATGTTACTTACTCTTACTAATAGCTGCACTGGTGACCATTTTTATTGAGTATTAGACTGAATGAGGAGTCTGGGGATCTCAGACTCCAGGTATTTGCAATTTCAGATTAGTCAGGACTGCACAGTGTGGCACAGAAAGCTAAATCCAAGAAACAGAAATGGCAGCTTCATTAGAGTTGCCAGCACACTTGCTCATAGGTTCTTTAGGGTTTTTTTTTCTTTTTTGTTATTTCTTAGTTTAGTGCTGTGTTTCCCTGGGGCACATTACTCCTTGTCTCAGATGAAACATGCCATGCAGCTTGCTCAGTTTCAGCTCGGGGCCTTTCCACTGCTATACAGAAAACAGTCACCCTCATGCTTTTCCCCATCCCTTTCAGAAAATGTGATTAACCATCTCAATTCAAGACACATATCATCTGGGAAAACATAGAGAGAAGAAAGAAAAAAGGTGCAGGTGATACAGAATGATCTTATGAGCTGTGGACATCTAAATTCATACTCTGGGCCATTGGTGTTCACTGTTACTAACAGTGCAGGAAATCTCATGCTCTTCCCAGTGTCCTGGGTGCTAAATAACTACCAAATTCTGTGTGAGGATTCAATCAAAAAACATGGGCCAAAACCTTTCCTAAGAGTAGCAAATGGGAATGGTTTGCAGAGACCTCCCTGCTGACTTTACCAAAGGAGAAGAGCACAGGGACATGGTCAATTTCTCTGCCTTGGAGCATGAGACTGGAGAGGGTTCTCCTGGTGCACAGGTACAGGTGGGAAAGAACACTCACCAGCCAATCAAAACCAGGCTTCCAGTTCTGTCCCAAATATAATCACACTCTGCTACCATAACAAAGTAATGAATTTTTAGAAACAGCTTTTTTTTTTTTTTCTGTAGCAATCTTATCTCAGCTTTGTCTAATGCATGTTATATTGCAGCACTTAATAAATGCTTGTTCTGAGGCCTTCCTTCATTTCTCATACTGCTTCCTTTCCTTTTTGTAATATTGTGTAATTCCAGCTTTAGTAAGTGCCTCACTGGCTGCAGGCTCTTTACAGCTTCAGCTTTTCCTTTGGTAGCACTTCAATAAGTATTTAAATGAAAGAAAGTGTTCTGTTCCTAGAATCTTCTTAAAGCACATTTACTTTTCTTGATTTCCTTGAGACAGGACTACCTACACTAGTGTAGAACAGCAGTAGGGCGTGTCTATTGTACAGCTTTATTTTAATCTGGAATGAAGATCACAATCAGAGCTGCCTGGTAAGTTCCCTGATGCTCTGAGACCCGGGGCTTTTAGGAGGAGCTGCTGTGGATCCACCCCATGGCTTAATAGGGGTGCTTGGAGATTTTTCATTATAGGGATGGGAATGCCCTCAGCTGATTTTAGACTGTCCAGTTTGGAGGAACAGTACAGGCAACTAAATAGAGTTAAGCTTGGTGGAAGTGAAGCTGTAGTATGCTTGAATATTTCATAACCAATTTGTACAAAATTGTAGAGATGCAGAGGTGAAAGTCTCATGTATTGTGTGGAGTAAGATTTTAAAAGAAATGCGCATGGGTAACTGAGAAAGTAGTATACACTAACATAGGGCTGGATGAGTCCTCCCAAAGGAGTTACACTGAATGGTAAGGATCTGCTGGTTGAGTTCACAACTCCCCTCCAAAAGATTGATTGAAGAAAAGCGGGGAGATTTCTTCATTTAAGTGTACATGATAAATTTTTTGCCTATGTTTTTCTTATGAATTAATTTCTTAGACTGTACCTCTTTAGGTATTTCTCTGGGTGACCCTGAGCCAAAGACACTGAGATTGTGTACTCTACATATATAAAATATGGATAATCTTACATACTCTATTTGAACTTATATGTTGTGCAGGTAATGGTGCTAGTGAAAAATGATAGTGTAAGCTGGAACTCCTGCTACAGCAATTTTGGTTCCTTCCAACTCTGCACAGTTTATATGAAACAGGCAGAGGGCTGGCTCATTCTTAATTTCACAGATGGAGAGACAGATACAGGAAAGCACATTTAATTTAAAGTGGGAATTCTGTATAGGCGTAAGTGGCTCTAATTTCATGGTTGTGGTAAACCTAACAATAACTTCAGAGTCAGGTGCTAGATTGTTTCTCATTTGGAATGATTTTACCGTGGTGTTATAAGGTAACACTTTTAATCAAGAACACAACAGATTTAAATTAGCAAAGTGAAAGTAAAACTTGTCTTATACAATAATTAGTAATTTATGTTGCTTACAAACTGCCGATATTCTATATTGAACTCTTCCCAGAAAGCATAAGAATATTATCTATTGGAAGAGCATTCTGCTACGAGAGTGTATGCTCCAAACAAAATATTTGGAGTCAGTTTTCATTCTCCAACTCCAAGGATTTTCATTCTAGTGCCTGAGTACTCAAGCCAAGTTTTCCTCCTTCATATTTGTTCTCTGCTTACCCTAGAGGGTAGGACTGAATTAGTGACAGAATTACGCTGTTTCCTTGTGTCCTCTGGGGACTGAACTTTCAACAACTCACTGCTTTGAGAGATCTTTACAGCTGTGAGTCAGGGATGATATTTTCTGAGACAGAATGGAGGTTTCAGCACGGGCGTGAAGTTGACTTTGAATTGCCAACTAAATTTTTTCATATTGATCTCTTGTGACACACTAGCAAGTGGCTCTCCTGTGAGAGGGGTTTTCTTGCAACTTTCAAGCAAATACAGTACAACTTGTAGTAAACCTCCTATGAAGGTTAATTGTTTCCTGTCTTGACTAAGCCAAAATCTCAAGCTTTCCAGGCAAACTTCATGCCTTTGAGCAGACTAACAGGATGAAGGAAATTCACAACGTGTGTACCTGATGTGGAAAATGTAGAAATCTGCTTTTATTGCTTGGCATGGCATACAGTTTTAGTCATATGCAAAGGGCCTTGGACAGGCGATGCTCTTCGAGCATGTACTCTGACTACATTAAATGTTGGAATTTCCTAATTAGGGGCAACCTCTCCACAACAAAGCAAACCACACAACTCTTTTTGTAATTTTTTCAGTACACAAGGTTGCCATTAAATATGTGTAAATAAGTAAATAATAATGCTTCATCTGTCATGCAGTTTCTTATCTGTCAAAGCTCTATTTGAGCCTAATCCTCAAGACTTATTTTCTTTGGATCTTAATGTTACCATAAAGTCTTTTCTTGCATATTTAGGCAGTCAGTGAATCATTAAACAAAGCTACTCTTTTACTGGAATTTACTGGTGTTGAAAATTAATGCTGTATTCCCTTAATTAGTCTACCCCAGTTACTCTCTTCAAGAATTTCAGTGCAACAGCTTGAACACAACGTGAAAAATTAATTCCCCAAAGTACTTGATGGAGTAATGGAAAGTGGTGTCTATACATTTATATCCATATCTTACATTGTAATACTATGTCTTGGTAATCAGAAGTACTGGCAAGAATTTAATAAGCTCATACTTGGCACTGCACTATAAAAGCAGTTCAATAGAGATTTTGTTAAAATCAGTAGAAGAAGGAGTTAAGGATAAATTATTTATTTAAGCATTGAAAAAAATGCTTGCAATTTTGTTTGTCTAGGATACTGTGCTGATGACTTTATAACTGGAGAGAGAAAAGAATACAGCTATTGGAATATTTGGTTTCACATTAGCAGAGGGTTTTATGAAAGAAAATGTAGCCTCTAGCAAAAGTAGTTTTTAAAGCCATAATATTCGCATTTTTACTGTATCTGCCCTTTTCTGTCTGAAGCTGTCATTAACGATTATCAAAAGGTAGAGGAGACCAATAGTAAATTCTGCTTATAATAGTAAAGTTCTCCCCTCATGGGAAATAAGTTCTTTTTAGAACTGGTGCTGTAGAATCTGAGAAGTGCTTTGTAAAGCTACTTCTATACTGTAATAGTTTTCACATTTGATTTCACAGAGGGTAAGATAAGAAATCCAAGTTGTATATGATTTTCAGAGTTTGCTAAAGCATTAAAAAAAGCAAAGCAGAATTTATATTATCAGCAACTTGTAAACTAATGGTAAGACAAAGCTGAACAGGAAAAATCTTTCATATTTACAAATGTGGAATGACATTAGTATAATATTTATACTAAATTTTACTTATATAAATATAAAGTTGATTAGGATAATACCTTCATTATTCTGTAAATATAATATATATTTAAAAATTGGATTTATTGAAGCGTCACATAAAGTTTGCTAGTAAGACATATTTTAGCCAAAAGAATACAAGATGCCCAGTGTTAAATCAAAAAGGTGTGAAATCTACTCACTGGGGATTCAATGTTTCTGCTTGGTGGATAATTCTTTCATTTTCCATGGAAACTGGTCATTCAAACTGGCATAGTAATTTTCTGACTGACTAACTGAGGATACCTCACATTTCTGAGGACAGCATGACATTTTGATACTCATTAATTTAAAATGTCATGTGGAAAGAAATTGCCTAATGTTTGACACTTAAAAATATTTGAGAGTTATTTCAAGGGAATAATTCTTGTTTCTTTATCTTTTTTACTCTTCTTTAATTAATATGAAATTATGCCATTTGTAAGGAGTTTCTTTATAAAAATATGCAACAGGTAATAAATGAGGATCACCTTAGTTCTTCCATGGGTTTTATAAGTTCTTCCATGGGTTTGGATCAGGGTAAAACAGAACACCTCACTTGTGAATTGTTCTCATCATCCTTAAGGCTTCTCAGAAGTACACTCTTTAAGTATCAATTAGAGTAGGAGTGAAGACTATCTATACCCCCTCCTATTTTATCAGAACTTGGACCAATACATGTGTGTTTCCTTGTTTTTAGAATTCAAATATACAATTGATTCAACTTCTGTATGATCTAAATTATTTTTTCCCTGTATTGCATGTTTTATAGGCCATGTTCAATAGTAAAAGAGAGATGTGTTCACAGTGTTTTGGCTTGGATTTGGATGAGTGATGTGAAGAGGTCAATAAGTGTTTCCTAAGGAGTGAATGAGTCTTTACCAATTAAATCACAGGGTTATCCCCTGAAGTATTGTTGCATGGTGCTGGATTGAGACTTTCTAGGAAGAATGTTCAAATTAAAAATTTTTCAAAATTTGTGTGGTTTCCTTTAATAAAAATCTTTCCAAGTGTGTGCATATGTGTGCTGGCAAAGCTCTCAGGCTTCATTAGGTTGGTTATTCCCTCCAGATGGAACTGGGGATCACGAAAACGTGCAAGTAATTTTATTTCTGCAATATGTGTCAATGTATGTTATCAGTGCTTAAAAGCAGAGAAAGAGGCTAGCTGACTGATTCTCTCATTAATTTAGATTTAGGGTTTGTTATCAACTTGATATTCATGATGTCTTGGCCTAGCTCCATGTCTGGAAATAACAAGGCTCTGAATGAAGAAGAACCTTTGAAAATATTTTAATGATCTTGCATTAGATTTTAAGCCATGCTTTATGGTTATTTTTACCCACAATATGAAGTTTCTTTTGTTATCACAGTAGTTCAGTATGACCCCAAGGCCAAAATACAATTTGTTTTGTCTTAACTCTTACAGCTGACAGTGTTTTGTTTGTTAATACAATACCCCTTTAAGAAATCTATAATAAAACCAGAAAACTCCCATAATCTTGCAATTAAAGTTTAAAGCTTTGGGGCTAGCTTATCAATTAAGGTTAGAGTTAAAAAAAAATAGCATTCAGTGACATGAGTTGGTATCCTAGTTCTGGTTGGGGAGGCTACTTTTACATCTTTGGAGGACCTTCAGGTTATTTCAAATTATAACAATATGAAACATTCAGTATGAGGAAAGGCAGTTCTTGGAAACGATCCACAATCTGCTAATACCTCAGGCTTTTTACAAACAATCTTTTTCTTTATCAAATTTTTAGGGTAAAAGGTAAATATTTAAATTAAAAACACTCTTCTATCACAGAATCACAGTCCTTTCTGAGTTGTAAGGGTCAACTCTTAAGTGAATGGCTAACACAGGGAGCAAACCTGCAACCTTGGTGTTATTAGCACCATGCTCTGCCCAACTGAGCTCTTCTCAGGGTCATATGGAATATTTATATGAATACAGGGGATCTTAAAGGATTGATCAGCAGTAGGAAAATTCCTGAATTAATGCTGTCCACAAACCTAACTGGTTCCTATTCCCAGGTTTGGGGATGATTGAATTAGAGTCTGATGGGATGCACCCAAAAATGTTGAGGGAAGTGATGGACATCATTCTCAATCATTTTTGAAAGGTCACAGTAGTCAGGAGGGGTAGCTGAGGACCAGAAGAAAGCAAATATTACCTCAGCCTTCAAAATGGCAAGAAGGAGGACCTAGGGAGCAACAGGCCTCACAATCCTTTGCTTCCAAGATACTAAATTTTAAATTCTCTGTGATAACACAGTGATATATTTATAACTTCTTGAAGAGTCAAAGTTTTATTTCAATTTAAAAATACATTTTTAATGTAAGCAAGTCTAATGAAAATGATAGCTGTGAACAATGTCTAGATTTTAGAGCTCATTCTGATTTTAATATTTAAGGCAGCATTTCTTTAATACTTCAGCAAAATATATGTTTGGAAATGTACTGTGAATTTGTTTACTAGCAGGTTTATTGTATCTGTATATTGCTTCTACATATAAAAAAATCTCTTGAGATAAGCTGCTCATATTAAACATTTTCAGGTTGCTCCAAAGGAAGCAGAAATATTGGAAGGATAAATATTGTCAGCAGTGATGGACTACTCTGATGAAGTGATTCATTATTTCAGTTCCAGTACTTATGAGCTTTGCTGGGAGAGTGACATGCTGAATGCCCCCTAACACATTAATATGCTGATCTGCCTTCTAAACCAGTGAAAGCTGTGTTTTCATCAAGTATGCAAAAATCACATCTCTCTGCAGAAGTAAAGATGCTGCAGAATGGATGAATTTAGAGAAGTAATGCCTTTAATTTGGGTAAAAGAGTTTTAAAGTTTGCTCGCAAATCAGCAGGGTCTTGTAATGAAATAGCAGAGTTTTCATAATGAAGTGATTCTGAATCTTAAATGTTATCTTCTTGGGATTTGTAAACTCTTAGAGGGCAAAGTGTAAGGATCGAATTTTCAAAGGAGAATTACATGCTCAATTTCTGTTAACTAATCCTTTAGGCAGTATTGAAAATCTCTGCCTTACATCATAAATGCCACTGAGGAATCATCTTGTTAACATAATGGGTTCTGAAATGAAGGGAAAGAATACTGGAAAAGAGGGGTAAGAGTGGATGATTCTACATACAAAACACAGTATTAATTAGAGATTTTATTTTCCTATTTCTCTCCTTTTATGTAATTATTTTTCTTAAGGTTTGATTTTTTTACCTCATGGCAGACAGCAGTGGGGAGGAAAGGACGTCCTCCTTCCTTTGCTCTTCCAGTGGGAAGCTGACACTATCCTGTGTTGTCCCCTGTCCTGGAAGCTAGGGAACTAAGTTTCCTTCATTTTCTGGCTGCTTCTGCACACCTCTGTGGAAGAGGGGCACAGAGGTAATGTGCCCTTGCAATTTGGATATGAAGAGCTAAGGATCCTGACCATTCTTACTAATAAATTGTTTGTTGTTAAATTTGGCCCCAAGCCAAGAAGAATTCTTTTACCTCTAACTTAGAGGCAGAGGTCTTCATCTTAAAGTCAAATCAAAATTGTAGGCATGTAGGAAACTCTGTGCCCTCAGGAAACCAGATATGAACTTCGGACTTTGGTAGTCACAAAGTATCTTAGTGCTGAGGTTTTATCTCTGAGTTTTATAAAAAGCCCTGTCATGTAAGGGGCATGGTCCTTGAAGTGCTGTCCCAGGACCCATGTAGTAAATAGCCATAAAAAATCTTTACTAACGTGTGCTGGAAAGAGAATATCTAAGTGGGTGGGAGAATAGGTGCTTTCATCTCAGTGTATTTAAAAGTATGCCATATATAGAAATTTCTTCTAGTCTTCAGTGTAAATCTCATGCTTAGTTTAATGGAAATATTTAAAAATAAGCATTTAAGTATATTCAGATATCCATGTTAGTATTCTTTGGGCCCAAATTGACCTGAGAACACAAGAAGATATGTTTAGGAAGTAGATTAAGAAAAAAAAAAATAAAATAGAATAATAAAATCAAGCGTATTTAGTTATTCTTTTTCTGAAAAACTCTTCATATTTATTTACTGAAGCTGAACTACAGGAAAGAGAATGGAGAGAGAAAGTCTAAAAGATGAAAAAATAGTTCTCCTGCATTAATAGAAGAGGCAATGCAAGAAATACTGGCATTCAGGGGTGATTGGTAGTGAAATGAAGGCAAAAACGTATGAAGAGAAATGTGCAGAATGAACAAAAGATAAGTATAGCGATGATGTGAGATGAGAATATTTAACATTAGTGCTCTAATCTTATCTAGGAACCTTTTCATAGACAAATACAATTGCACAAGCAGAAATGAATAAAATGAAAATGACATCCAGGTCAACGAGGCAGCACAGCCCTCAGCAGTGTAACCACATGATGGTCCCAACATCCACTCTCACACTGCCAACACAGCCGCCTGCAGACCCTGCCAGGCAGCCAGATGCTGCTGGAAGAGGAGGACCTTCCACAGTTGGCATTTAACTCTTGAGAGGGAAGTAATAATGTTCAGGTTTTATTTTATTGGCTGAATTACATCTTGCTTTAATAGATGAATTTAAATTCTCATATTCTCCTACAACTGCTTAAGTACTGATTTTGATTTTGACACATTTTGTAGTACATCCTATTCTAAAAAGAACTTTGCTTTTTCTGTTAGAATGTTGATACCAACATATCTCCATCACAACTTCATCTACTTTAATTAAGAATATACTACTTTAATTAAGATGCATTCATTTTGTAAGGAAAACCAGCAAAGATTTGGTTTTTTTCTTACAATTATTTTAAAATGTCATTAATGATAGAAGTAATATCTAGTAGAAGTCTGACAGTACTCATCTCATGTCATTAATTTCCCAACACAGTTTCTCTCTCATCCATGTTCTTCTTTTGACTTATTTTGAAATGAGATTCTCTTGTAGTAAACATAAAAAAGTGTTCTTTCACAACCTACGGGATATTTTGTTTCAGAGCACTAAAATATAAAATGTCTTTACATCAGAGATTTTCCAATGCATAGGGACACCCACACATTATTGATTCAGATTTAGTGAACATACCTGTTAAACACTTCAAGACTTTCTCTGGGATTTGTAGAGAAACCATTTAGATTCAAGATGCACTGTGAGGACTCCAACTAGCACACTTATAACATTTCCACTGCAGATTGGTTTTTTATGTAGTTGTAAATCTCTCTATTCTTACACTTGAAATTTACAGGAGCTGATTACAAGAAGATTTATAACTATTGAAAAAAACGACAGGAAGATACTATAATTATTACATATAGAGAAACACCACACGGTGTTGGTCGTTGATGTTGGCTACCCTGCTACAAAAGGGAAATATAAGTATCATTGAAAATGAATGGCTATTTCAGTCTGGTATGAACTGTAACAAAGATAGTGTATATAATACATGGTTGTCTTCCAACATCAGCCAAGGAAAGTTGACACTCAAAAGTCACTCTATTGATATCTATGGCAACCTGCTTTAGAATATTGGTTCCTGTAAAATAAGATATAGAACAACTAAGCATGATAAAACAGGCAATATTCTGTTTCTAGGTTACTTGATAAATGCTATTTCAGGACTGTTTAAGATTGGAGTAAGGAACAAGCAGGGAATAAGGAGGAAATAGTTTGGTCTCTACTTCTGTGACTCTTGTCATACAACTGCTTGTATTAGCTCATCTCTGCTGACTCTGACCAATGTAAATCAACAAAGACTAGAAGCAAGAATAGAAACAACTACACTCTTATGTTGTGCTGCTTGGTTAGAGCTGGTGAAAACCCTCTTTCTTTTTTGTGTTTTGTTTTCGTTGTTGTTGTAGGTTTTTTTGTTTGCTTGTTTAGTAAATAGTAGTACATTCCTGTCAAAAACCTTAACTGAATTTCCTTCCTGATTTTCAATCTTCTTCATATTTAGTACTTCACTCTTTTCTTCGCATTCTTTATACATCAATTGCATGTCTAGCTAATAACTTCAGAATTTGTTGGCATCCATAGTGGAATGTTATGAGAGATACTAAGAGGCAGGTATTTTTTAAATGTCTCTATTGCCTAAGAGTTGTATATATGCAAGAGATGACAGTGATAATACTTATATTTGTCATCTATTTTCTCCAGTCTGTATGGGAGCAGGAGATACAATCAAGGAACTGAGAAGAAATGAAAATTTGCACTAATTTTGTAAATTTCAGCTTTTCCCTCGTGGTATATCCAACTGGAATAACTACCTTCCTCCACTGTATATGACCTAAATATTTTTCTGAAATTGCAATGATATGCAAAACCTAAATTAATTGAAACATTAAGAAGAAAATATGCCTCAGGATAAATAAAGGGTGAATTTTATACTGGATATCTGCTTTGTAAGTTTTAGAAGATTAGAGTTAAAAAAATATATATTTGTAATAAAGAGAAGTCTTTTTACCCAGCTACAAAAGCCTACCTGGTGCAGGACTCAGACAAAAAGTGTAAAGCCTTTTGCTATGGTGACTCTTATCAGAAGAATTTCTGACAGGTGCACTAGAAAAACCTCTTGGGAATCTTACAAAAAAATAAAATTCAAAATCCCGATATGCAGCATTAGTTTGTCACTCCCTGGGATGCTGACATTGCATTGTCCAGGTAATGTTTCTCCAAACTCATTTTCATCCCAAAGCAAGCAACTGAAGGTATTGGCAGTGGTGGTAGGCATGACAGAAGCTAAAAAACCAGCGCACCTTAAAACCAAGCATTTTTTGTAGTGTCACAGAGTAACCACCTGTACATGCAGGTTTTTGGTTTTCATTTTCAAAGTACGGGCATGTCAGATACAGATAAGACCATGCAAAGTAAACTCCAGGTTTCTGTCATCATAAATAATATGTTATTGGCTCTATTGGCTAGGAATTTTGTTGGTTGATCAACTTGGGGTATTTTTTATTTTTGTGGAACAGTTACATCACTTCGATTTATGAATATATAAAGAACTCATTTTTCAAATGAAGGAGAATTTTTTTTCCCTTCTTTTCTGAAAGCTACATATTACATTTATGGCAACAACACTGTTTATTGCAGCTTTACAGTATTTTTAACTCTACACTGAAATAAAGAGTAGTTTTACATTTCACTATAGCAAGACCTAGTTTTACCTTAGGAATCCACTTGTTATTTTTATGCAGAATGTATGAGCTGGATCTTAAAAAATCAGATTTCCCCCCCTTTTCTTCTTTTTTTTTAAGGTTTCCCTTTCTTTCAAGCAGTTCCTTTCTCTCCTCTTCCTCTTCCCCTTCCCTTTCCCTTTCCCCTTCCCCTTCCCCTTCCTCTTCCTCTTCTTCTTCTCATTGATAGGAAATCCAATTTATTTTCAAGCAAATATTGTTATACTGAATGCTTGAGTTGTACAGTGCCAGCTTTTATACTAACTTATTCAGATAAAAATAAACATGAACTGTTTGAATACAAACTAATACGATGAATTAGACTGAATAAAGAACTAATAAAAAACAGTGCAAATATTTGTTGGTACATTTAACTGTGAGGATTAAGTGAAAAGGAAGACATAAATTTATTTTTTAAAAAGGCAAATTAAAGTAAGTATTTTTCCTCACTTTTACTTCTCTAGTAGATCTATTGAAGCTGTTCATACAGGGATTTTGCTAAAGATTTATTTAGTATTCTTGATGTCTTTGTCACCATCTAACATGTTGTCAAAGTTACTCAAGGAGGCTTTATGTGAAGGTTTTTTGTAACTTGGGCTATTTTATTAATTAACTGCATCCTAACAAAATGCAAACGAGGTGTCACAAAGAGAAATTCCTGTATCATCTCATTGTCACTTGAATCTCTGTCCTGTTGTGCACGTATAGGTGTGCAGTGCTGTTTTAGATGGCCTTATTTTTAATGGTGGTTTAGCTGACCTACTCCCCAGATGCTGCCTGGGCACCAGGTGGGTCTCCAAGTCCCAAATGTGTTTTACCTATGCAGAGGACACCAACAAATGAAATATTCAAGCTCTGGATCCTTGTGTTCTCCTTGCCACACTTGCTGCCTGTGCAGTCAAGTGCTGTGGGAATTGCACACATCCCCTGAGGGGTCTCTGCAGCTGACAACTTTTCATGTGCACAGATGTTCTCATGCAGCTATGCTGTGTTAGATACACACACATGGTGGCTGCCACAGTTCCCCAGGGACTGCAATTCCCCATCACAGCTGGGCTTTAGATGCCAAGGCTGCTTCCCTGTCCCTGGGGTCAATAGTCAGGGTAGAGAACTTTACTGAGGGGATTCAGATAATAGAGGTGTATACCTGCAGAAAAGGAAATCATCTTCCTGTGGATGGTTGTGTTGGATTAGTTGGAGGGGACCCAGAAGTTCCTGTCTAAATCTGTGTTAGATTATCCATTTTTCAAGTCCTGTGAGAGAGTCAATTCAGTCAGCTGAGCAAGATTTTGTAAACAGCAGTAGCTCATGAAGAAAAGCTGAATCAGATGGGCTAAGAAAATTGCTAGAGTAAGCCCAGTTATGAATAAAAGGATCCTTCTTAATAAAGTATCCAGGACAAAGTGGTACACTGCCAATCATACCACTCAGTTCAGACTGGGCAAGTCAAAATATTAGGTTGGTTTTTCTTTGGTTAGGCCTGTTTTAGTTTGTTTGTGTGGTGTTGGGCTTGGATTTTTTTGTTTTGGGTTTGGTTGTTTTTTAGTTTTTGGTTTTGTTTTTCTTGTTGCTTTTATGTTTTGCTTTGTGGGTTTGTTTGGGTTTTTTAAGGTATTGTTTATTTCTTGGTTTTTTGGTTTTTTTTTCCTGTGAAATATTCCAGAATTCTGAAAGGTAAATGATTTATACCTCGTGGTCACATCATATAGGTGTTTCTAAAGCAGAAATATGGATACTCCATAGTCTTTCATTTAACTGATGCTGTGATTTGTGGGAATAAATGGTAGTACATCACGGTAGTCACAAACTGGGATTCTGCTGTGCTGTACAAACACAGGACAAATGCCTCTAGCTCCAAGAGGCTTCCTAAACTTCCAAGCTATCCAGAGAGGGTTCTTTCTGTAGAATCAAAATTCTCACTGTAGTTATTACTATTCTTTTATACTTCCAGCACGCTGTGCAAAATATATTTCATTGTCTAAGAAAAGCAAGAAATGTATATAATTCATAAAAAACTCTGTCACATACATAAATTTCAAAGCACACCCAGTGTTTCATTATGCCTTATCTTTTTGATTTTTAAAATCCCACCATATTTAAAGGCCTCTACTATTCTCCTTTATATGAATTCAAAGATGCAGAGCAGAGAACTATGTACAAAAATTAGCTTTTATTTTGTTTGTGACAGATTAATTGTTTGCTTTTGCCAGGCTCCAAACCACCCACAGAAAAACATGAATATTCAAGAGCTGACAGCAGCTGCAGCCAGCTTGATTTTTCTCAAGATTTCTAGTATATACAATGACAATGAATTCACTTTTGTATGCAGTGGCTTTGCATGCGCTGTTCCCTGATATGATTATTTTGGAATTTTTTGAAAAAGTCTGAGAAGTATTCATGATTACCCCAAAAAACTCTTGGAAAAGGCCATAAGTTACAGATCTTTCTGTTCAGACATGAATATTGCTGCCTTATAGACAGGTTTAGGAATATATACACTTGAATGACTATATTTTTACATCACAGTGAGCCTGCAGGGTACATGACTTAAGTTTCTTGGGTGTGATTTCAGAACAGGGTTTCAGTCTTCAGTGATTAAGTATGTGGTTTTGGAAGGAACAGTTTGTGATTGTCCAGGCACAGAGGTTACAATATAAGCATAGAATTTTGGATCAATCTGTGAATGTTTTAGATTTTTAATGGTATATTTGAGTGCCATTAATTCTCTTCATGAAGATTCTGGAGACATAAGGGACACATATACATAATGTTTCTGTTATAGTCAAGATGTCCTGAATAATGAGGTCTATGGGTTTTGTGTTGACAGAAAGTTGTAGCACCATCATGGACTTCTGAGGATGGCTGGGAACAAATCTCCAATTAGGTGTGGTTTGATTAATATGAAGACACTTTTTGGTGTGCTCAGGAATGCTGAGCACACCTCTGATATCCTCTGATATCCCAGGCATACTGCTACAAGAAGAAAACCAGCTGCTCTCCAAACTTAAAAAGGAGTCAAAAATATTCAATCAGACTTCAAACTATGATTAATATTCTCTGTAACAGCTGCTTGGATTTTCACAAGTGGTGAGTGAAATGTTGCTTTAAGAGACTGTTTAATAAGGCTGTTTAATATATACATGTTTAATACATAAGAACCTGCCTTGATTGTAGAATATGGTCAATATGAATATACCCTGTTTGTCAATGGGTACTTTTCTGGAGAACATAATTGCCTTTAAATAATCTGAGTTAAAGTAAATTGTTACTCTTTAAAATAAAATATTTGAGTGGAGAAGGTTTTATGTGGGTTTATTTCAGAATACATTCTGCTATTTATAATGTAATTCTGATTTTGGTTACTACTAACTTCCTGAAACACAAATATTTGGGACCATAAATTTTCCGTTCCTGGTAAGAATTCATTTTAAAGTGTTTTTACAACCTGGGTAACCTTTTCAGGAGTTTGAAATTACAGAGTAGTATCTCTTTTTAAGAATGCTCTAATCTAATTTTCACAGTAAAAAAAACAACTGGCGTGAACAGAGATATTGCCAGTAACAAGCAAGGCTTTTTCAAAGTCAGGATACAACATAAAGCCAATTGTAAAGGGCACCATTCCCTCCTGTTCGACTGTCCTTATTAATTTAGATCTCATAAATCCTTACTGTCTTCTTACCTCCTTCACAAGATATAACTCCCCACATGTCCTTACACAAGATCCTTGTATTTAGTTTGTTTTCAATTTAAAATAGTAATAGAAAACCCCAGCAAAGCAAAAGATAAAGAGTTAAAGACCTTGTCGCATATTCATGAAAATTCATAGGTATATGAAAAAGCAAACAATAGATTAACCACACTTACTTGTGTACTCCTTTCCTGAGGAGTCTTCCATGAAGACTGGATTGAGTGCACATTTCCCAAGAAGTCCTCTGTTACCCAGAGTTTTAATGGACCTTCAGTTATCAACTGAAGTTTTATTTGTTTTTATCACAAAGATGTAGCAGGGAAAGAGGGAATATAGGGGAATTCCAGTTAACTTTTATGAGATAAGCTGCACAAGTAAACTACTGGTGTAAAACAAGAAGACAGCTGGGATTTTTTTCGTATTGATATAACTTCAGCCAGCTTTTTCTTTCTTCTCTTTCTTCCTTTTGTATTCAATTATTCCTTGTTCATATGGGTTGGGGCTCTCTAAAACACTTCCAACTTTCCTTTAAATTGTGAAGTATGACAATAAAGGCCACCTGGAAGTGCAAAGTCTCCCACTTTGATTTTATAGAATTGTAGTACTACCTGCGCTGGGTTTGCCTCTGTAGATGAATTCCATTTCTCCACTGTTGAGCTTTCACTCACTCTCCTCATATTGCTGCTCTGAGGGTTTTAATAAATGTAAAAGAAATTTCATTATAGCAAAAATTGATTCTAAGTTCCAGAAAGCTATAAACTCTTGGGGGAGAGAAGGTGAAGAAAAAAGAAAGAAATATGGAGCAATGAAGCTATATGTTGTTTGCAAACAAAGCAGAAAAGAGGTTTAGCAATACTAATGGAAGTTAATGACCCTGAATTTATTGTGATCTTCGTCTCAAATTGCTTCTCTCTGATCCCTCTTTTGTCACCCAAATAGGTCCTTGATGATGTCCTGCTATTTCTCTTCCTCCCATATCTGTCATGTTACAGCCCTTCATCACCTGTGTGTTAGTTTGCATGGCGAATGGATCTGGTTCAGTTTGAACCCCAACAGGATTTAATAAAATGAAAAAAATTAACTTTGATTAAAGGAAATTTTTTGATGAGGACTTGGCAGGAGTAAATACTTCTAATTCTCATTCTTGAACTGTGGTTAATTTACATTACAAGTCATCCTCCTTTTTGTAGCAAAAAACTGAAAAACTCATTTCAGAGAAAGACCATTTTGAATAACTTCGGGGGCCTCTAGTCTTCCTGTTTGCCTTAAACCTAGTCAGGGCAAAGGCTGTCCAGTATTTGTGTTTGTATGGCAGTCTAGCAGTAACCTAAAAATAACCCATCTGGAACCTGAACTGTCTTTCTTAGAACTGCTACAAACCTGTGATCATATGAAGGACCTTCAGAGCTGTTTTATTTGAAAAGTTCAAGGCATCTGTAGTCATACTCGCTTCTGTTGTATATCTCCTTTTCTCATGACTTGACTTCAATAATGGTGGCGCTGGAAGTCAGCGGCAGCTAATGTTTTATTTAAAATACAAATTTGATCCCTATCTTGCTAACTTGCTGTTTAATTTTCTACTTATGCTGTGAGCTTTTTATGTCAGAGTCCTCATTTTATTTCCCTGCAATACTTTGTGGGTGCTGCCAGAAATCCTTGTTAAATACAGCCATTTTATGGCTAGCTTTTCTTAATTTTAAAAACTGCTTTTCATAATAGGTGTGCTTCTATAATGCTCTGAAAGAAATTTGTGGCTCAGGCCTCACATGAACTACACACAGATCAGTTCATATGAGAGTTTGTTTCTTAATAATTAAGTTACCCTCGTGGGGAGTGGACTAGCAGACACATGGGTGAAGAATAAACATTGCTACTCGTGTTCATTTATAGACAGAGCTTGGCATGTGGCTCCATAGTATATTGGCATAGATTTATAATTTTGTTTACTATAACTTTCTCTATATATTTTTTGTAGTTGTCTAACATAGTACCCTTTCGCAGTGCATTCATTACTCAGAGTGACACACTCTTGTGGGGCAGAGAAAGCAAAACTGGTTTTGTAAACATTTAATAAGCTGAACCTTGGTCTCCTGTGGACTGTCTAGAGAATGAGTGGTTGTTTTTGCTTTTCTGTGATGTGAATTTCTGATGTTTCTCTTGGTAGAACTAAAAATTTACCACATAAATTATACCTATTTGTGGTACAGCATACCTGACAACTAAAAAATTACTTTCATTGTAGTCTTTTCAAATAACTCAGGAGATTTATTTACAGTCTGCCACCTACCATTAACATGATGCCAAAATTTAGGTGATCTTCAATACTCCAATATTATGTTTTGGGACCAGAATGTGCTTTAAATAGCATAACTTACACACATTAGCATGAGTATAGGAGAATCTAGATTACTCTTTCAATATTAAGTCTAGTCACTTTAAAATTTCTTGCTTTTTCCATTTCTTTAAATGCACAACCTTTTTCTGCCAATAGAAGAGCCAGAGGAAAATAATTTATCAGCATCTGCAAACCTGTATGTTCTTTATTGAAAAAGATCCATTCTTTCGTTAGTGGAGAAAGAACTGGAATTTTCCATCTATCCCTCCTAAAATGGCATAACATGCTTAGGTAAGCTAGATCAAATCTCATGATCCTCTTCAGAGATATGGTAAGTTTAGACTGAACTTGGGTGTTTTTCTTTTTTTTTTTTTTTTATTTTTAAGGGTTTCATTTGAACGCTTTGGCCCATGAAGTGTTGCTTTTTGCAAGTCAAGTGTCTTCAACTTGTAGGTGGGGAGGTTCTTTGCTACTACTGTTGTATTCTAGTTCAGTGTTTTTTCCTGCTTACAAAACCTCAACTTCAGATTCAGGAAAAATAACCAACAGGCATTTGGAGAAGGCTCAAAATTAATATTTCCTTATATCCGTATAGCTATGTACTCAGTAATTTCTCTGGAAAATGTCACTTGCTGCTTTGAAATGTTTCTTACTCTGCTCATAACAGAGTGGCTCTTCTGGCAAGGTCTGAAACATATTTGTTTCTGTAACTAAGGCTTAGTAGCAAACTCCTGTTCCATACCAGGCCTTCAATCTCTGTCCCTCCGTTCCAATTCTTTCTTGGAAAGGTTTACATAAGATCTTGTATGAGTTATTGCCAGAACTTCAACTCCTACCAACATAGCTTGAAAGATCATAAAACACATGAAGTTTCTCACTGTGTGAACGCCAATAAATCACTAGATCAGAGAAATAAGCAGGAAGCTATAAATAAATTATTAGCAGAAGCAAAAATCAGAAAAATTGAAAAAAAACCCCAGTCCATAATATAAATATGCTTCTCAAAATTAAAAAATATGCTAGTATGTTTAAATGACCTTCCGTAATGGGTTTGCATGACCAGTTTCGGCAGCTGTTATTTGCTGTAGAAGTTTCACTCAAAATAACCTTATAAATTGAAGGCTGGAAAATATATGCAAACTATCCTTATGGATTTATATATTATATTTCTGAAACTGCAGCATATATATATACCTATTACTCTAATTTGTTAATTACAATTTTGCATTTCAAACATGCATGTGTTAAAAGGAAAGTAGAAAATGTGCTTACCATTAAAAGTTTTGTCAGAGGAATCTAAAGAAGTCTCTGGCATTCTGTGCTCTCTTACATCTTAAAATGAAAGCCGTTCTTTAGTTGAAATTATGTACCCTTCATTATTGTTGTATCTGGTCTCTTCATTAGGAAATGCAAGGGATGAAATTTTAGCTCCTGCTGCATTCCATACAGAAGTAGAATCTATAGACACATGCTTCCTGTCCATGTCTATTTTTCCTCTTTTCTTGATATATAAAATATAAATTGTAACATTTAGTGAACTTTTACACTAAGCAGTTTTACCTTTTGGGGGATAGCAATTTATTTTCCTTATCTTCATATGATGCACTCTGAGTGCATCCCTTTTTCCTTTCCACGGTAGGTGTTCAGTGAAACTAGCAGTGCAGGATAAGATGGTACTGCCTTTAGGGCATGAGTAGGAGCAAATTTAGGTTCAGGCAGTTTTCTCTTGTTTTGGAAGGAGACAGCCTGAACCAACCAGCATGAAAAAAGCCACAAGTGTACTGTTCAGGTGGAAATGTGTATAAAAATACAGAAAATTAGGGGCAAAAAAAAGGGTCCATAAATGAAAGAAAAAAGATCAGCTAAACATGAAAGTTATTTATTTTGCTGAGATAGATTATGGTGATGGTAAGCATATTCATATCCTGTGAGTACCCTTAGACACCCATTATTGAAGGAAGACTTTTTCTGCGTGGACAAAAGCTTGATAAAACTTCCACAATACTTTTTTGTTGCTATTTTGAATAAATAAAAGGGATTGCAATTGAACATGTACCTTTTCTTGGCCTTCTTCCACAGCCTGGCTTTTTCCCATCAAATCTGCCAGCTCCAGTTTTAAATTTAGCACAGCATGGTAGCATGGTACAGCACAGAATCATGAGTAATGGATACATTTAGGAAATACAATTATCCTGCTCCTAACTGCAGATTACAGCTAGGCACAGTTTGCAGTGAATTGAAGACATTTGCACTTTGGATGATTTTCCACAGTGTCAGTATAAAAACCCTCCTAGATTCAATGTAGGCAAGAATGTCACTCACTCTTTCACTATATAATTTATTATATGCAAAAGAGAGAGAGTTAAAGAATTTTCTAGTTGACCTTTATACATGATGTCAGGAAATCAAACAATTCCAAAGTTTCTTCTTAATGGCTGGGACAAAATGAGCCAGGAAAATGGATAGAACAGGACTACGCAAAGTAAAATTTTAAAAAATACTTATGATCTACAGGAGATGGTTGCAGTGCTCAATATAGAGTAAACAACAGTGTAGTGAAATGCTTGAGATGGAAAGAAATTGTATCCAATGCACATAAAATATGATCACCATCAATGCAGAAGGAACTCAAACAGATGCTAAGAGACATGAGAATCATACTTTGTAACAAATAGCTGCAAAGAAAATGACTCATGTACCAGATAATGGAAATAACAATTATAGTATAGCATACAACAATAAGGGAATGAGTCATAAACCACTTGAATCAGAGAAGAGAAACATAACTGACAGTTTTGTGGTGAGGAGAAATGCAATGAGTGATATTTCTGAAAAGTAAAAATAACCCCCGAGTTGTGAAAAGCAATTCTCTTGAAAGGGAAAAAGTCTGGCATTTGTTGTGTAGTTCCAAGTGCTACCTTGGTCATTCTGTGTTAATGGTTGCATGTGGCATTCGCAATTTTTCCTTACTGACCACAAAGGAAGGATGATTCTTCATTTATGCTATGTAACCCATGATCAAGAGCACTGAAATTACCTTGTAATGGCTAAATTAGTATCTCAAAGAATTGATGCAATTGACTGGATTTGGCTGAGCTCAGTAGAGCTTGGAAAACTAAATCACTGTGTGAGCCCCAAATCCTCTTCCTAGTTTCATCACTCCAAGGCCAAAGATGGTTACATAATGAATGACAAGATAGAAGGCAAAGCACAGATTCTGTGCCCTGTTTCATAATACAGCATGGTGCTGACAGATCCCCAAGCATGACACAACTCACTTTTTGACTTGCCTCTCATATTTCTGTACATCCAAACAAACATGAAGAGAAGTGAAGCCTCTTTGGCATCCATTTCTGTAATATCAGTGTCATTAAAATTTGGCAGAATTTCCAGAGAGATAGTTCTTGTCACAAACTTTTATTGGCTTTCTTTATGTTTCTGACTACACAGCAAATGAAATTTATGGTGCTTAGGCATTTAAGTTAGTTGAGGTTTGAACTTTAATGATATAAAATATTTAAAGAACTCGCAATACAGTGATTTCTTGGAGTGAATTAGTTCTCTCCTCATGCATTCAGATGCCAGTGATGTAAAGACATGTTTACATGAAGGGCTTAGGTTAATGTGAGACAATCCTCAAAACTTCACTTATTGTCATATGCCTGAAAAATACCAGGTTGAATTCCAGCTCAGCTTATTTCTGAAATCTATGTTTCCAGATAAGAGACTAAGATATTTCCATTTGGGCTTTTTTGTCCTGGTTTTGGCTAAGACAGAGTTTGTTCTCTTCTTAGTAGCTGTTACAGGGCTGCATTTCGGATTTAGTATGAAAATCATATTGATAGCACACAGAAGTTCTGGCTGTTCTGAGTATTGCTTACACTAAGGACTTTACAGTGTCTCCTGCTCTGCTAGTGAGTAGCTGCATGAAAAGCTTGGAGGGTGCATAGCTGAGACAGGTGATCCAAACTGTTCAAAAGGATATTCCATACCACAGTATGCCTCACCCAGAATATAAACTGGGGGAGTCACCTGGAACTGGAGCCTATCACAATTCTGGGACAGGTTTGATATTGGTCAGTATGTGGTGAGCAGCTTGTTTTCCTTGGGTTGTGTTACTCTCTCCCCCTCTCCTTATTACAAAAATCATCAATATATTTTGTTTCAATAATTTATTTGCTCTAATCTCAACCCACGAGGTTTGCCTTTTCTTTCTGATTCTCATTTCCAGCAGGGGAGAGCGAGCCAGCATCTGCATGATTCTTAGCTGCCAGCTGGGCTTAAACTGCATCAACTTTTCTTTTTTGTCTCCAAGTCTAACTGGACTTGGCATCCAATCCCTCTGGACTCAGGTTTCTATCTTTTCTGCTTCCATGACACAGAAAGAATCAGGATGTCTGTGGACCAGATCCTGAAAAACAGCATCACATTGCATAAAACAAGGAAACCTGGAATACTTCCCATTTACAGCAAAAAGAAGGAGAATGTGGGAAGTCTGCAATGTGAACCAAGGTGTAAATGAAGAAAATGAACTTACTTGACTCTGGTAAACTTTGATGAGCTTCACCTTTAAAGTCCTAAAATCTTCCTGTCTTTTTTCATTATGTTCAGAAAATTATTTTATTTTCTTATAGTGCATACCAGTTTAGAAAAAATCCTGCAGCTTTTTTCACTTAGACTTTTTGTATTTATATTAAGCTGCTCATTTAAGTCTTTTGATAAAACAAATAATGCCTGGAGCTTGGCCAAGTCTTAATTCCAGACAAGACTAACCACATTAGCTAGAAGTATTGAAATAAAGGCTGAGAAATGCAGTTCCAAAAGTCTTTCAGCCAGTGACTAGACCTGAAAGAGTTTCTTTGGACCCCTTCAATCTTTTCAAAATATACTCTGATTCTGTTCTCCAAAATTCTATAAAACTCATGAGAATTTGTGTGTGAGTATGGAAATGGAAAGTAGTGTGAAAATGAAAGTAGTGTGAGTTTTGTTAGACGCAACCTAAAAAATTGGACCAATTTCTCCTAACATACCATGCATTTCTGGAATACCTATTTTTATTTCAGCAGCAATTGTTTTTATGTGAACATACACAGCATCTGAAGATGATTGAACTTATTTTTTACCTGCTTCTTTATTATAAAATATTATCATCACACCAGGACTATCAGAGAGAAGAGAGGAAAAGTTTCAGAACTAAATTGGTAATTGATATATTGTAATTTTTTCTCTGATGATATATTCTGGCCTTCTGGTTGATTCCCACTGTGCTTATAGTATTTTATGGAATGAAACCAGATGAAGTTAATGCAAATCAGTTTTTTATTGCAATAGGAATTAAAAACTGTATGAAACTGGAATATATTAACTCAGGAAAAGCTAGGAAAAACATTTTCAGACAAAGTCAATGCAAGAGAACATCATACAATTTTCTTGGTTAGTTTTGGGAAAACAAAAGATAAGTAAAGTGAAATAAGTTGTTTATTTTTTTATCCCCCAAATAAAGTACAAAATATTTGTTTATTTATTTGAGGAAAAAATACAACATCTAAAGTGAAATCAAGGAAGACAAGAAGTGAATATTCACAAAAAAAAAAAATCTCTTTCCTAACTATAGAGTCACATAAATTTTGAAATCATGTGTTTTCATCTTTGGTATTTTTCATCAGATATATTACACCGTGTAGGCTATATTACACTGCCTGCAAATGTCAGGAAGTAAAATCTGTTGGAAATACAACTGTTAGGTTGAAGACTCAAAAATTATCTTTGATTCCAAAGCTGAGGGTTCATTTATTTCAGAACCTTTCAATCAAAATGTTGAGGTACTAGCTGAAAAAAAGTACTAACCGAACAGAAGTAGTTAATGAAGTTTGGTGTTACAGGAAGTGACATGGCAAACTCCTGTTGGGGTCATGGGCTTCAGTGTTCACACTTTACAGGGAATAAAAAGAATTAATAACTGTGAATTTCTTGGCCTCTGCAGCCTACTTAAAGGTAAAATCAGCACTTTCTTTTAGTCAGTCATATGGGAGAGTCCAGAATTACAGAAATGTGTCTGATGGGGAAAATACCAGGGACTACAGATCTATAAATTTTATCCCATGTAAGCTTCCCCCTCATCAAGTGTGTATCAGCAGAGCAGTTTGAGAGTGTGAGAACATACTAATACTGTAATGCATTGCTCTCTTCAAATATAAAAAGGAACCTGAGGCAGTAAAGCAAGGTGTCAAAAATCTAAGAGAAACATAAAGATAAGATAGAGTGCTAAGCCACCATGGCTCAGCTGACAATGAATTATTGCAAAACTTTTACATGGATTTCATGATTCTTTATAATGTCAGAATTTGAACAGAAACCAGATCTTTCCTTACTTGTCCTTTAGTCTTTGTGCTGTGAATGATACCAAATTACAAGGAACTGCAGACAATATAGTTAATGGAGGAAGCACAGCTGAATTAATAAAGAATACAAGCATGAGTGGGAGGTAGTTTCTAGGCACAGTAGGAAGTCTGACACACATCTTGTTTTTCATAATTGGATGAAAAATAAATCACTCGTGCATGCTCCATGCTGGTTTTCAAAACACTTGTACTGAAGCCCCATTTACCTTTATGGACTAATCAGGAGAAAAGAATTGCAATAAACTACCTTCAAAACGCAGCTGAGAGAGATCTCAGTCTATGTAAAAAGAAAAGGGCCTATTGCAGGCAGTGGAGCTCTGCTAGGCAATATGGCTGATAAAATTAGCTTGTATTTCTGGCTATCCTAATTTCCAGCTTTCTGCCCTGAACTAGAGCATTTTCCTGTAAGACTTGGGGACACTCAAGGCCAGACTGGATGGTGCTTTGAGCAACCAGGTTTAGTGGAAGGTGTTCTTGCCCATGGCAGGGAGTTGAAACAAGATCATCTTTGAGGTTCCTCTCAACCCAAACCATTGTGATTCTTTGACATTCTTGAATACAACTTTTTAATAATTTTCCTGTGAATGTCAATGTTTTGACACCTAGTAAATGAGAAAGAAATTCTTATTCAATTTTGCAACAAAATATTAAACCTTTCTGCAAATGATCCTTTCATACTGCCATTGCGAAGCTTGGAATGAAAATCAAGGTTCACAGAAAAAAGAAAAAGTATTAGATTTCTAATTTTCATTTTAATCCATAGAAATTTCTCTACCAATGTTGATGGCAAAAACACCAGGCTTATAGTGCACTCACAGTGAACATTTAAGGAGAGATAAATCAGTGAGAATTTTTTCCCAATACACTTAAGATTATAAACCGTGGCCAACTCTTTGCTTTGAAACTGATTTGACATCTTCAAATCTTTATAAAGTATGGAAAGAAAACATCCAAAAATTAGGTTAGTTTCTGTCTCATGAAAAATAGAAGAATTTGATCACAAATCTTCAATCAAAATGAATTCTCAATAGAGAATATGTTCTCCATAAATCTGGCTGTACTTTGATTTTATCACCCTTTTATTGCTTTATCAATTCTTTTCCATGAAAAAATACTCTTCATTTAGGAAAAAAAAGTCTCAGTACAAGCCTAAGCAAAGCAATGTAAAGGATTTATTTTTAATTCATTTTGTAAAATCATGTAAGCAGCATGATTGAAAAATGCACATTAACATGCGATTAGACAGTGTTATGCAAAAATTCATTCCATGTCACTCTTGCTGACATTGCTAACAGAAGTGCTTGGCTGTACATACAAATTCTCTGCTTGGTTAGTCATGTCTGAACCTGAAAATCAGAGATGAGGGACAAATATCTGTGAATTCAACCTTTACAAATAGTTGTACTTTGATATCTAAAATTCAGTGAAATTATTTTCATTCCTCTATTATCTTACTGTGTATTCATTTCAATTACACTTTATAAAGAAGAAGAGGGGAGGTTGTTTGTTTGTGAAATTCCAAACCTAAATTTTGCAAAATTTACTTTTAAAATAAATTGTACAGAAAAGTATTTCCCCGAAACATTGAATTTGAGCAATTCTCAGGTTTTGATGAACAAAAAACAATAAATATTTGTGTGCACGATATCTGGCTAGCTCTAAAGAATGCTGCTATTATTAACAAGAATGTGTGTGTGCACTGGTGTATGTATGTACAAACAATTGTGGCACTTCTGAAATCGATTAAAAGAGATTACACTCAGAATGGAAGTACTAGCAAAGCACGAACTATATTCAAGACAGCTTTCAAAATAATAAACCATTCCCTGGAGCAGGAGGGAATGATCATATTTGTGTGACTCCTAGTAATGTATTAAAGAGAAAATGTAACTTTAACAGCCATCAGACCCGCGCTGCAACTTGATGACTGGGCCGTCTAGCCCCACCAGACTCCATCAGCTATCAAGAAGTTGCAGGGTTTGTTAGAAAGGCCAGTTGCTGTCCATGTAAACCTGCTGTAGAAAGCTGAGTTCTCTGTGAAATAAACCTCTTTTTTTAGTTTTTGAGATTAACTTTTAGTGACTTGTTTCTGTGGTAAACAATTAGTTACATAGGAGCATGAGCCACCTCTGCAGTCTGCACTGAGATGGGGGCGTGGTGCACAGCCAGCTGGAGAAGGGAGCTGCAGCACCTCCTGATGTATTTTCTGGCTTGAGGCTATCAATGGCTCATGATACTTTTAGTAATATGCACCACAAAGAGAATTTGTCAGAGAGGTAGGAATGGCCAACTGATTAAAGCAATTATCCTAAAGAGGTCTATATTGCGGCAGCTGTAAGGAAAATATGGTGGCCTTAAGTCTTCTCATGGTTTTGCATTGTAAAACAGTGATCTTTCAGGAGCTATGCAGACAATTATCTACAGAGACACAAACTTCCTTATTCACTGTCTTTTCGGGCCCTTTCACTCTTGTCTGCAGTGGGATTCACACAGAGAATAAGATTTTTAGGCACTTGATTGCAAAACCTCATTTCTCCTTAGAGCTAATAAAAGATAATGCAATTCTGCAAAACTATTTCTCATGCCTTTTTGCATTCTTTGGTCAGATTTCCCACTGAATTCTTCTTCTCTTTCTGCTAATTTGAGTAGAAGAAATAATATGATACATAACCAAGAAACATCTTTCAGTAGAAAGCATATTTCATTAATTCACAGATTCATCCATGAGGTAAGAGGAATATACTTATCCTGATCAAACAACAGGGTTTTTTGCTCCAAGAGGATGATATAGCTGTCTTCTTTTGTTACATATCAGACCAGCATCTTATCTGTTTCATTTGCGACGTTACCTTTAGATTGTCACGATGTTACATTGCAATTTGTTGATTCTTCTTTAAGGATATGTAGAATGTCATTTATGTGTTAAATAAACTAAAGCCATCCAAATCCATTAAGCTTTTATAGATATATCATTTTTGTCAAATTCTTCTTTCCACTGAAACAATAGATTGAGTGTTGCCAAGTTGCTCGACAAAGGGAATTAACTTTATCAAAGACTAAACTAAATCTTTTAATTGTTGGAACCTCTGTTCACCTATATATACAAATAACAGTTCAGAAGTATTTTTATCTTTTCAAGTTAAATGTTTTCAAACATGGCTATTTCTTCTGGCAGGGAATCAAACTTTTTCAAAGGGATCAAATCAAAACATTCAGAAGCTTTTGAATTTCTGTTCTGGCACAGTTTAGGCAAATATGAACATTTAACACTCAAAACCAGGTTATAATTTGATATGCCACTTGCTGCTCACATGTCCACCATTTCTATGGCAGATATTCTCTCAAATACAAGCTTTTCCAGAGTTTTCTGATTTACTTGGTTTCAGAGAAGTCTTATAAATATAGTGTGAGCAATTTCTTCCATCTTCCATTGCTTTTTTTTTACCTCCAGTACAAAAAGATCAAAGATAGGACATACCAGAAATATTGTGAAAGAAAAATTTCTTTGTATTCAAATGTACCCATAAATGTAAAGTTATGGAATTCTACCAAGTAATCAAGTAACAAACATAAGTATTCTCTTAACATCTCTTTTATAAGTGTGTGGGATAGGAAAACAAATATAATATTTTAGAGTAGAAATAATTCAAGTGAAAACAGGTTCTGTAAATTATTGCATAGTTTTCTGAATATCCATTACTTTTGATATTCATTTCATAACCGGGGGCTGCAGGTGACCAGGAATGCTTAAAAAAACAACGCTTTTTCTTCTCCGTGAAAGGAGTTTAGGTGTTTACTTTGCAAAAGTTATTCTCTACTCCCACTTGGATAAAACCCAAAAGGTGAGTGAATCGACAGCGAAAAATGCCAACACCAGTATCAGGTATATCTCAGAGTGTCTAATTTCTACCTGAAATTATTCTGATATTTTGTTGACATCCTTCTGATTCTTATGTGCATATTTTAAAAGCCTGAAAAACCTAGAAAAATATTTCAGCACTTTACTTGTCAAAGTAGTGATGAGTCATAGTAGTGAGTATTGAGAAAACAGTGAAAGCTTTTATACAGATTTAGTTTCAGACACTTTGAAAACTGTTATTTAAAATCTTCCCAGACCTCAGTAGTCCATTGGTAAATTGGAAATTAGATCAGGGTGGGATTGGAGTGTGACATGAAAGAAAGCAGAGACTATGGAGAGGAAAGGACTTTATCACTCTTTTGATTGTCAGAGAAGGTATATAGAAGTACAGACTTAATTGTTGGTCTGTTCCCTGAAAGAGGGTAGCTACCTTTGGTGGCAGCCTTACCCCTGGATCCCTTGGACTTCCTCCCCTCTTCTCAGCAGCTTGGTGCTTTCTTACTAGTTTATAGGATTATTTTTTACTTCCTTCTGCTTTATGGATTATTTTAAAAGCTTAAAAGTGGCCCATTATTTCAAATGATGGAGTTTGAGGTGGCATCATTTAGATAGCTCTTGTCACAGAAAGCCTATAGTTCACAGACCATCCTCTTTTACAAACAGGCATTTTTGTTCAAATCTTGACTTTTAGATGATCCTGAAAGAGCAACCACTCCTACTTGAGCAGTCACAAAAGTAAATATGCAAGATTTCCAGGCACTTCCAGAAAAAAAGGTGAAATTTTTGCTAAAATACTGGGCTGTGAATTTATTTTGCAATTACCCCACACAAACTAGCCAACCAAACAACCAAACCCCACTGCCAATGAACAAACAAACAAACAAACAAAACAACAAACAACAAACAACAAACAACGGAAAAGCCCTCCACTTTCCTGTCATGGTCACATTCCTGCATGAAAACCCTAAACCCACAAATTTCCTTTCCTGGAAAAGAAAAATCTATTTTTCTTTTTTGTGCTCCTGTATTGTTTCGGTTCCTAGAGCCATTCTGTGTTCTCCTGCATTATGGCTCAGTCTCTGTGTGTTCATTTTTTTTCCCCAAGCCTCTGCCTTCTCAATAGATACTAAAAGCAGACTCATTTATCATTCCAATAAGTGAATCAGTTAATCTAAACACTGACTTTCAGAATACTAATTAGAGAATATTTATTTATAGGCATCAAGTAGGATTTTTAGAAACTCTATGGGCCATGTCCAGATGACTTAAGGAACTAAAAGTATATTTTAAGTAGCTTAAAGGTTGAGTGGGAGCTGGCAGCAGTTTTCAGCTCCTGAATCTGGGTGTTGACCCCATTCAACTGCAGCCTAAAACAGCATCAGAATGAGATCCATATATGTTCTTTCCTCCAACCTCACCATCTTGGTTTCCATGGGACAGAAACCCAAGGGCTTGGTCCTGAAAGGAGTCATGGAAGGCTCATGTAGATCCCTGGTGTTTACTATGACAAGCGGGGCTGAAGGTGGTAAGGACTTCTGCTCTTCCATGGAAATGCAAAGACTTCAGATAGAATAAAACACCTATGTCTTGGGGTGGTGCAGACCAATGGCCTGGGCTGTGCCTGTCTAATGCCAGGGTCCCATAAGAGCCAAAAGACCACGACAAGTGCAGTTAAAGTTTCCCATGCACCCAAGGATTTGTTTCTGCACAGATGCAGAAGTGCCTGAGCTTCACAGGACTGAGCAGCTTGTGCTGTCATTCTTGCCAAAGCCCCGCTTTCAGTAGCTATGACATCTTCTGCATAAATCTTTGTTGTATGTTGCAGATGAAACTGGTGTTGTCTATCACACATCAAACACCTTCTGGCAGGATTTTTTTTCCAGTGTGATCTTCCATTCTTTGGTCACATAGCATTAGATCATTTAAGTATCTGAACACCACAGTTCACACTGCATTACAGCAAGGGTTTTCTGTAAACACATGTGGGAGAGGAGATTAAAATAAGGACACACAACTGTGTGTGGAGGATGCAGGGCAAATAGAAATTAAAATCTTGATTCCAGCATTCCCTGTGTTGTAATAAAAGATGTCAGTCTATTGGATTAAGGTGATAGTAGCTATTGAAATTGATCCCTGCAGGCAGGAGAAAATGCTTTTTGAGAAATGGTTTGATTGCAAGGGTAAGGGCCTCTACTGTCTCCTATCATAGTACATCTTGCTCTGACATCAAGCAAAACTCCAAACTATTAAGAAAATGGTGAATTTTAGAAACAAGCTGTGTTGTGTTTGCTTGGGTTTTTTCCCTTGGGTTTTAGCCCAGTGTTTTCAACAGATTATGATTGAATAAGTATATGACTCTTATTTTGATCTGTTCAAAGTCTGTTAGAAATGGATCTCATTTCAATGTCCACAGGAGTAGAAACTGTTCCTTAAGTGTTTTAATATTTTTATTTTAATGAATTAATGGTGGCATGAATATAAGAGAGCTAATTAAAAGAAAATCACATTTGCTCATTTTCAAAATTTAAAATTTCTCATTAAATTATTGTTGACTTAGGAAAATATTTTTTACATTGCTGTGTAATTATAGTAAATTTAATGAAGTAGTAGATTTTGAGTTCTGAAAAATTAAACTAGCTCTTTCTGGCATATAAATCATGAGGGATACTTTCTTAAGTGCTCTATGTTGACCTGGAACTGTCCTATTTTAATCTTACTGAACATTTGGAAATGTTCAGGAATGCTTTGGGTTTTATTCTTAGGGGAAGAAGAGAGCTATTTCTTGCCGGTTGTTAAAAGGGACAGGTAAAAAACAGTAGCCCTACTTGTTTATTTTTGGATCTGTGAATGCAAGTGCATAGTTTCTATAGATACCACTGGGTAATTCAGCAAAAATTTAGGCTGCTCTGTATGGAGAGGTGAAACACAAGACAGGCCAGCCTGCTCAGAGGGGCTGCAAATGTCCCTTTTATGCTACCTTTATGACTCATGCTTTGAGAAATACATTTTTTACTGTTAAATGTTCAGTTGTTTATTCCAAATATTCTCCCCAAATGAATTCAAATCTGCAAATTTCATCATACTGAAATGTATCACCAGCCTTTGTTTCAAAAATAACAAGGGATTCAAAGAAATTTCATAAAATCTGAGCACCCATGTTTAAAAAAACCATAGGAAGGAGACTTTTGTATTGATAAAAATGTCTTGCCTTCTCTTTCTTCTTAATGTGGCCCTTTGAAGTCTAAGTTGATGACTTATGAAAAGTGGGTGATGTCTAAGAAACAAGATGAGACAACTTTGAAATTTGACTGCCCTGGCTCAAAATATTTCTCTGCTTGTCACAGAAGAAGCCCATGCTTCATTCTGAGATGTAAAAGAAAAGTGTTCATACAGTAATGACCAAGAAGAATGCAGGGAACACTTCTGAGCTGATACTCAAGCAAATTTTATTGAGCTACAAGTTTTCTGCAAACACTTTATTTTTTTTTTTTTTCTGGGCAAGATGAATTCCAGAGGTGGTTACATTCAGCGCTGAGACTTATGGAATGGGATTGTTAGGATGCCATGCTTGTTTAGTCATTTTCTTGTTCAATTTTCTCTTGTTCATCTTGGAAATATATCTCCCAGCTTTAAAGAGTCTATTAGATCTGAAAATTTGGTCGAATTCCTGCTATTAACAACAATAACAGGAAAGAAAATATTGGCAACTAACAATTTCTAAGTTTTGCAATTAGATTTTTCTTTATATAGGACAAATGCAAGCAAATACAGTCATGTCCTCTGTTAATTCAATGGCCTTATAAGTGTAGCAGTTAAAATTTTTTTCTATCAATACAGCCAGCATTAGCTGCAGTTAAATGACACTCAATAAAGAGACAATGATATATTGTCACTTATAAACATGTCCTTTTCCTGATAAGTTTTTTACTATGTAAACTCAGTTTAAGAGCTGGGACTTCATAAAAAAAAAGGAGGAATCAATCAGTTTTTAAAACACGTTGCTGGTATTTTTAGATCTACTCAGTTAAAGCATCAGAGATTCATTTGGTGCACCAAAAAACACACTGCAGATATATTTTTCCTGTTATATCAAACTAGAAATATTCATTCTTTTACATAATAAGACTGTGAGGCTGACAATGATTACTTCAAGTTTAATTAGCTTATTGATCTTCATTGCCTTAGTCTTCTGTCTTCCTTACTGCTTTTGCACCTTTCATGTGCAAATTTATCTTTAGCATAAAGACACTGGCCTTCAGCCAAATTATCTTGTAGTTTTCTATTGGATCTTTCAATTTTAAGCAGCCTGTAAGCAGTCAAAAATTGTATCAGATCCTCCAAGAATAAATTGGAAAATGTGGTACTCAAAAAAGTTAATGTTGCAATAGTGTTTCATTTTCTCCATGACAGGTTAGAAAATAGGAGGGCAGGTGGTGCTCTGCTCAATTCCTTTAGTAGCAGGGACAAAACTTAAAAGGAACAGGAAAACCTATGTTATCAATAAGTGGCTTAAGGACTGGTGCTATCAACAGAATTTGAGGTTTCTTGATGATGGGGCAAGTCTTTGGCACCATGTCTGCTAGATTCAGATGGGCTTCATCTATCTAGAAAGGCAAAAAGGACTCTAGCCCATGAGTTGGCAGGGCTGATTGAGAGGGCTTTAAACCAGGTTCAAAGTGGGGAGGAGATTAAATCAGGCTCTTAAGAGATGAGCCTAGGGGTGTTAAACCAGGGTCAGAGACAGTCTCTTCTCCCAGGCAATTAGCAATAGGACAAGAGGACACAGTCTTAATCTGTACCAGGGGAGGTTTATGTTGGACATTTAGGAAGAAGTTTTTCACGAAAGAGTGACTAGACATTGGATGGGCTGCTAGGGAAGGTGGTGGAGTCACCATCCCTGGAGGATTTTAAGGAATAACTGTATATGACACTTGCTGTCATGTTCTAGTTGACAAGGTGGTGTTAGGTCACAGTTTGGACTTGATGATCTCAAAGATCTTTTCCAGCCCAGCTGGCTCTGATTCTGTGATCCTCTGATCTTTAGTAGGTTTTTGACTCAACCATATTTTTCCTCAGAAAAATCTTAAATTCTCCCTTATTTTCCAAAGGTGAAGGATACCTACATGATATTCAGAGCTCACCCCCCAAAAAACCAACATTTTCTACCTTGAAAGTATGATGATGATGATGATGATGATGATGATGATGATGATGATGATGATTATTATTATTATATACAGACCATTTTCTCTAAATTTCACCCTGAGAATAGCAACCTAGGGATCCAAAATAAATGCAAATGAGGACAGTGGCAAGAAATTGTTCTGTAGCAGAGAAACAACCCTGGGAGTGCCTCCTAAACTGGTAGTGGCATTTGGAGGTCTCCTCATGGCCAAGCAATCTTTCCTTCTGAAGTTTCTGCACAGTTAGAACAAAATGACAGAGCAGCAGCCTATTCCCTTGTCTAATTGCTACAGAGCACCTTAGCAGTGATTTACAGTGGCATATTTAAATGCATACATTAATTTGTACAGATAAAATACTTGGCTGCCAGAGATATTTTTATTGTGGATCAGGATAATAGCCCTGACTCATCCATATCGGTGACATTTCCAAGCTTGTGTATTGTTCAGGAGTTAACATCCCATTCAGTATTTGACAACCAGGGAGTCAAGGCTGACAGTTACCATCTCTTCTACGTGGTGCCTAAGGCTAGGATTTGTCTCTGGTTTCATTTATTAGTTATATAACCCACATGCTATTTTTGAGCTATTAAAAAAAAAAAAAGAAGAAGAAGAAAAAAAGAAGAAAGAAAGAAAAGAAAAAAGCCAATGTAGAGAAAAAGAAATCCCCATCTGGGAATTACCCGCCAGGTAGCTACATACAGTGGACTGATCTACATATGCATGTATTAATTTTCATTTAAAATGTTCGTGCCAGTGAAAGCAGAGCCAATGAAACCTTTTAGGGTTACATAACACTGATAAATGTACTGCAACAGTTACAGGCAAACACAGGGCCCCTGAGATTTAGAGGTTCTTTGTCTCATTTTTTTTTTAACATCCTAACTAGGAAAGCTCAATTGCAGTGCAGCATCTGTATTTTGCAACAAGATTTTGCTTATTTTTTATCTAATGCCTTAGTTTGTATGACCTGAATCATGTCCAAATCATAAGCTGAATCTGGGTCTTATATACTACCAGTTACTGCCTGATTCCCAGTTTTTCTTACATTAGTAAAAGGGACGAAAACAATGCAGTGCCATAAGCTGCTACAGTGAAATCCACACTCTCACTGTTATTATGGTATCATCAGAGGCTGGTTTTGGGGAAAGAAGTGAAGACAACAGCAGGGGGCACGCAGGAATGAAACTGAGCTAAATAAAAGCAAGTGAAATCAAGGCAAGTGTGGGTAAGAATGTCCCCTGTGCATACTTCTGCCAGCTGCTCCCTGTGCTGCCAGAGAGGAAAGCAGCACTCTTAGCCCTGAGCTTGCTTTTGGTGGGGTGCATCCCTCAGTCCCTTCAAGGGCACCCCCTTTCCTCTGCAGACAGATTCACTCATCAGTGCTCTGAGAGACAGCACGGCATCATTTCGACACTGCTGCACAGGCAGCCCAAGGCTCGGTTCATGCCAAAGTGTAGCAGAGACATAGGCAACAGAAAGGGGGGGAAAAAAATAAACAAAACAATAAAATAAATGAGATAGGGAAAATGAAAAGCTTGTGGAGTAATATTTGGTTTAAGTAGGTAAATGGAGTCTTCTTCATTCTGCAGCTGCCAAGTGTCACTGTCCTGTGGGATCAAACAGGGATTCAGTCTGTCACCGGGTGCTGCAGCTCATCCCTTCTTAGCTGTCACAGGCACTGTCCCACCAGTGGCTGTAGAAATTGTTATTGTAGAGGAAACTGAGAAGACTTTCACCCTTTGAAAGTTCTGTGCAAGTAAACACAAGTTCAGTTTGGTTTTGTTATTTAAAATGAAAACTTGAGAGGTGAATTAAATTTAGTTTCCCAGCTGTTTATCAATTCTCTGGCTGAAGATACTCTAAAGAATACTTAAGTCAGGCTATCCAGGTAAGTTTCTTTCTTTTGTTGTAAAAGAAATATGATATAAAAAGCAGAGCCAGCAGAGCAAATCACCTTGCCTTAAAACTGCTTGTCACAGCAAGACACAGCTGAAAACCAGAAGCACTTCAGCTTTGTCAGCAGAAGAACCTATGCATTATCTCTAACTGAAACTAACATTTTTTTACTCTTCCTAATAATTAAACAAAGATGATAGCAGTAATAGAGCACTATCAGCTGAAAATAGTCTAAAAATGTGGCTTCTGCAAAACTCTGTCTTAATCATCAATATAGATATACCTGTTTCAGTGAAGAAAATAACATTTCACCATGATGAAAATGTGAATCAGATTTTCAGGTTCAATTGCTTCATTGTTTTGCTTTCTTTTCATTATTTCTGCCTATGGATCACAGATTAGATTTTCATTAAGGCATTTCTGTGTGTTCAATGTTATACTGCCTCCTTCAAATTGACAAATGGATTTTCTGCACACTTACATGCAGTAAGTTAACTATCCTGCTGCAAGCCTTAATGAAATCATCAGTTTTGCTTTGTTTTATTTTGCTTTATTTTGTCATGTTGAACACAAGTCTGATTTCACAGAATCATTCAGGCTGTAAAATACTTTCAAGATTATCGAATCCAAGCTTGACCTTGTCAACTACCACAGCACTAAGTGCCACACCCAGTCTTTACTTTAACACCTCCAAAGACGGTGACTCCACCACATCCTGGGCAGCCCATTCCAATGCTTGATAACCCTTGTGAAGAAATTCTTCATAATGTTTGACCTTGATCTCTCCTGGCACAGTTTGAGGCCATGTCCTCTCATTCTGTCACTGTTTGCCTGGGAGACCAACCCCCACCAGACTTCTACCTCCTCTCAGGCAGTTGTGGAGAGCTTAAAATCTCCCCAGAGTCTCCTCTTCTTCAGGTTAAATAACCCCAATTCCCTCAGCTGCTCCTTGTAAGGCTTCCCCATGCTCCATCCATTCAATGTCTTTCTCATCATGAGGGGCCCAGAACGACACAAGATTTGAGGTGTGGCCTCACCAGTGCTAAGTACAGGTGGACAATCCCTGCCCTGGTCCTGCTGGCCACACTATTGCTGATACAGGCCACGATGCCATTGGCCTTCTTGGTCACTTGGGCATACCTTGGCTTATGCTCAGCCACAGCCACCAGCACTCCCAGGTCCTTTTCTGCTGGGCACTTTCCAAAGTTTCTGCCCCAACTTGTATTGCTGTTGATGCTGTTGTGATACAAGTGTAAAACCTGGCACTTGGCCTTGATGAACCTCATAGCACTGTCCTTGGCCCACTGACCCAGCCTGAAAGCTGAATCTTACCTGAGATGCTAAAGCTTATGTTGCAGTATCAGAGTGATTACTTTTATACAGATAGAGATAGCTAGAGATGATATAGATGTAGTTTTAGATCACGGATTTATAGATTTACTGAGTCCACAAAACTTCCCATAAAAACTGGGATTTTATGACAAATATTCATGTCTTCAAGAAATTTAATTATGAGCACAATTTTTGTTGCGTCTTTTCCCAAATCTTGTGCTGCTATGAAATATTCCTAGAGAATATTCTATAGAAAACTCTTTTTTTTTTTACATGGGAAGACTTTTTTCTACCATTGCCCAACACACAGGTTGAGACCTATTGGTATATTCTTTTCTTCACCTACAGACCTGTCTTCTCTATACAGTAAAGAGGAAGTCAAACTAAATTTGTCAAAATCAAGAATCCATAGAATTGTAACTATGATGTGATTGATTATATTATAATATTTAAATATTATCATTTTCCTAAAAGCTATGAACCCACATAACCCCACTCTTTGGACAACATGAAGAAACTTTGAAATACAAGGGATCAGTTTAAGTTGAATAACGAGATCTTTTGCATACAACATAAGACGGAGGTTAGTCTGAGCTTATATTCCCTACGTGAAGAGACCTGATATTATTTAATTCATCTGTTTGAAATAGCTTGTCCAGTTATTTTGATTCACTAACAATTCTGCCTGAAATATATGCTGGTGATTGGCCACATGTTGTGACAAATATTTGGCAGCCCATCTGTGCCATGACCTGCAGCTCAGTCTGGCAATTTTAATGATACATTGCTTTGAGTTTAGATTGTTTTTCATGCCATTGCCTACAAGTCTAAACACTGCATACCATATGCAGTGTTTAGACAAAAGAAAACAAAATCAAACCAAAACCAATAAAACTCTCAAATCTGAGCACATCTATTTGAAATAACAGTCTATGAAAGTAGTCTAAAGAAAGTGAGTTTTTACCTTATTCCTATGGGTTTAAGCCATACTGTAATGCTATTGTCTGCCTAGAGCTAGAAATCTTTTGGCAATTTTCAGTCTCTCTAGAATTGTCAGTCCGATATTTTTGACAAGGTAATTTGCATGATTTTGCAGTGTTGTTGCATACTACTTGTTGGTGTTCTGTGGTCACCTCTCCAGTGAGAATAGAAGAGAGCAGCTAAATCACAGCAACTATACAATGCTCTCAGGAGAAGCAAAACAGCAGGGAAGGTCATTTGTAATCAGGGGTGTAAATGAGGGCAGAAAGACAACAGTTATAATAAAGCACTAGAGAAATAAAACCTAATGGAAATATTTGGTTTTTGTGCTGGCACTTCTTGGTTTTCCTTCAGCTTCAAAAGAAAAAAATCTCACAAATAAATAATAGCAACCTTGACAGAACAAAAGGGGGAAAAAAGTCTTTAGCTGAAATCAGTTTTACATCCAGTAATTTAGACAGGGATTTTGAACAGCCCATATTTATATCTTGCAGGTACTGCAGAACAAACATATAATCAGTGAAATGGTTTATCTATAGTTTTCAGGTATTATAGCTGCCTTGAAGTGTTCAGTGTAGTTCAACCTAGATAGCAAAAACACTTTACAAAATAATTCTATTCTGCCACATAACTTTACCACTGGAGAATACAAGGAACTCTTTCAGAAATTTCATAGGAATGGTTTCTACCGTGGGCTCACCTCAGAGTCTGTTCATCTGCAAATAATTTAAGGTCTTTTTTAAAGTTCATTTACATTGCTGAACTAGAAAATGCTTATAACACACCTTATCTCTGAGAGATGTAAGTCTGACATAATGAATTGGAAGATGTGACAACATTAAACATGCATGCAAGTATTTTTTAGATATTCAAGGACTATGACCTATAGAGCAAGTTTAATTTAGAAACTACGGTGCTTTCTTTTCCCAGATCTGAGATGAGTGCTTGGAATGAAGTTAGTAGGAAGTAGAAAGAAACTTTTTTCAAGAAAACATTGGTATATACAAAAATAATCAGGATTCTTTTGATGGTGAGAATGTCTTTGAAAATTCCTCATGCTGCATTAACTGTGGTGTATTTTTGTGTGCTTTCATTTGAAAAAGAAGTATAGGAAATTAGATTTTGGCTGCATTGATAGTGTTATGGCAGTATTCATTTCCTCCTTTTTTGTTACATTCTAGAGTACACAAATCCACACAGTGTAGAAGAATTTCAGCAGTCATATTGTTATCAATGCTAGAAAACATTCCATGACCACAGTAAAACATTAAAAAGAAAAAAAGTAAATTTGCCAACACTTCTGCACATTGTAAAGCTTGTCTTGTCTAAATCTAGCCAATTCTCTGATGTCACAACTTGAAGCTGTAAATAAGTGCTGAAACTAAATAGCACAATACTAGATTTAGGCTTTTGGTATGCTTAATGAGCTGAATACCCTTGTCATCTTCCTTAAAATAGTGCATGAAAAACCTGGTCTGTCACAGCAGCCTGTGTAGGTGGGCTTTGCCCTCAATAAAGCCCTACTGCATCACCACATTGTGAAAGTGACAACCATGCAGAGCTGAGTGTTGCCAAATGATGAGTGTCCCTGGTGAAGTTTGTACAACTGACTGTTGTTGGAGCCCTACACAGGCATTGTGAATAAAATGCAAGCCAGAAGGAGGATCAAGTTTCAACTTTGTCAGGAACCAAGAACTTCAAGTATTTTTTCAAGTTTTATGGGCTTATTAATACTTAAGTATGCTTGCTCCATTATCTACTTGTAACATAAGTGCCCAGAGTAGCCAGGAAATTTTATTTTCATAAATAACAATACTTTGAATAACATAAGTAACACTACTCAATTTTCATGGTCTCTTTTATTATTATGGTAAAGCAATTATGTATCTCTGTTTGATAACTCCCATAAAATTGAAAATCTGATTTTTTTTTTCCCAATCAGTGCTATGGTATCTTCCCTTTTTTTAGTATTTCAGTAACTGACCTTGCAGTTGGTACCTTGTTCTGCCCTTATCTGAACTGTTCCCAGCATGGATTTTCTCATCTATCAGGTAAAAGCTAAACTGCTCCCTATCTGCAGGCCTCGTGGTCAGAACAGGCTATGAAAATGTAATAAAGATACATTTAGAAGAGTCAAAACATTTTCAAAGACTAATCAAATAAAAGGATGTCTCCCATTTATAACTTAGTCTTAGACTGTGATCCCTGAGCTTTGGAAGAACTTCAGTTCTTCAGATGTTTCCTTGCTTGCCTCTGTCTCCCTTGAGCTTTAAGACATTATCAAAGCTTCTCTTTCACGTCTCTCACACAACTAGTGTGTTCCCTTCTGAAGCAAAGATGTACACTGTACACCTTCTGGCACCGCTTCAGCTCCTCCATGCCTGCTGGAATTGCATGAAGATCTAAGCAGTTGGGTTGGGATTAAATCAGTTTTCCTGGATAGCAGTTTTCCTCATGAAAATTCTTGCAGCCTTTTCTTTTTGTTTTGGAAACAGATAGCTATTAATTTAAAATAATTGTGTGAATTAGACAGCTTGTTAGAGTCAGTGGAGCTGAGAATTTAGGGTGAAATTATCCATGGAAATAGCTCTCAGTAGACCTACATTAGGAGGGAATATATCTTTTGGTTTTCAGGTAATGTGTTATTTTTCTGTGAACTTTAAAATTAAAGCGTACGCAAACTTGTTACTAATTCACTGGATTGACTAGGCTGCTGTACAAATACTAATGACTCCATCTCTCTTATTTCTTGTACAAGAGCACTAATGTCTTTTTTTAAATTGTCATAAAACAAAGGTTCCATGAAGCAGTCTTATGGTTATAGACTGCAACTTAATAAATTGGAGGTAATACCCATAATATCCTTTAACATAATATCCATCAGACTGTTGGCACAAATTGTATTTTCTGTACTTGTTGTTGTGGGGCTATGTTACAGGAAAACATTAGACAACTAGTGAAGACATGACGAGACAGTCATGCATTTATGAGAAATTTAACATGGCAATATGTGAAGGCTTCTCTGAAAACTTAATGCTGACTTCTCTGTTGGCAGCTCTCTCCCCTTTTCTTCCACAAGAGCTTGATCTTTCATCTTCAGGAAACGTGATATTTTTTAAAAATCTGTAATTAAGCAGGGAACAAAATGTAATTGAAATACTAATTACAGATGCTTATTCAGGTACCAATATTTCTGCTACAGGATAAGTTGCTTAAGTACCTTTGTGACAGTGGATTTCAAATCCATATTAATCCAATTATCCAGAATATACCCCAAAATAATTGGCACCTACAGTCTACTAAGCCAAAGCAAATTGCCACTGAAGTTAGTAAGAGTCATCAGGAGAAATGAGTAATGTAGACAAAATTGGAAATTACAGCTTAATTGTATCTGGATTTGTGATTTTTTTTCAGGTTTATAGAGTGTGTGCTTTGGTTTTGTTTCTTTTTTTTCTTTTTTTTTTCTTTTTTTTTTTCTTTTTTTAATATATATTAAATCCTTCTTTTCCTCTGTCTGGGACTTGCATATTAGATTTAAATGGTCTAGGATAATGCACCATGTTGAAATCCATGGCAGTAAACCAAGTTGAGTTTGATGGTGTCATATCCTGTATGATAGGTTCTCTGAAGGTGATTGCTGACACATCTCTTAGTCTGTTATTTAAGCTGTGTCATTTTGCTGTAGGTCTACAAGATATCCCGTGTGCTATGGTGCTTGGAACTGATGCAAGGTTTGGAAATGTTGAACCTGGAAGAAGGAAGGAGACTTGGAATGTGGCATTAAATTTTCAGTTTGGACACAAATTGAAAGATATTTCCTGAGTAAATTAATTGTATGTGGAAACCTATGGCAATCATGAAACCCCTTTTTCTTCCAAATCCATCCTTTGGTGGAGAGGAATTCTATGTACAAATGACCCCTTCCAGAACAGGCTTGGCATGGCACTGCCACACTCGTAGTAGCTCTGCCAAAGTTGTTACCCTTCTGCGCTGTCATGAATAAAAATAGGTGACAAAGAACCCGTAAGTATGCTCACAACTAAAATAAAATCAAATTGTATCATAAAAGAAGTTCTCTTGTGCATTAGTCCAAGGCAGCTTTTTTTCCCACCAATGTATTTCTGGGATGCTCATTCTGGATTTACCACAGAACATCTGCCTTGTGCTATGGCTGCCTTATGATTACAGGGTTCTAGCTCATGAGCTGACTGTGAAAAACAGGAAATTAAAGAAGTTAAAAAATCAGAGTGAGACTCTCTCAGTCCAATTTATTTCTAGTCTAAACATAACATTTTTGTTTATTGAGTCTGTTACTTAGATTATTTTTACTTGTCATAATTGAATGGAGCAATCTAGGAGTTTCACAATTCAATTCAACCAGCCCTTGCTTTTACAAAGAGACGAAGGAAGTCTTTCTTTTGCCCTACCTATTGAAACTTTAGGACTAAGGTTGTTTTTAACATTGAGAAGGAACAAAACCTTAGGTGGACACTAAGAAGAAAAAGATTTTGGTCAACACAGTGTACATATTAATGCATGAATTATATATTTCCACCATAATAAAGCATTCTTTCCATGGCAAGTTGTTCTTAGTGATCATAATTAGTGATTATAATTTGAAATTATAATCTATCATGCCTTTCCTCACAGAATATTAAATTGCTCTTCTGAATATTTGCTGAAATACCACATCTCTTTGCCGGTTAAGTAAAGTATATATTTCTTTTGCCTGTTTCTCAGCTAGAGAAGTAATTTCTTTTTCATTAGAAATAACTGTAATTTCCAAAGACTCAGCATCTCTAAACAACAAGGCTGAAAGACTAAGGACTTTCAGACCCAGAAAAGATTTCTTAGTGCACGGTTTATGTATTGATAAATGCTACTTAACATTTTTTTCCATTCTGAGTGCAGTACTTTGTGAGCTCTCTATTACCTTGAAATGTCATGCTTGTTTAACACCTCCTTTATTCCTTTTCTCTGCCAAGATATTGACCAATGAGTAGTACTGACCAACGAGATACTTTTCATCTTTCCTTAAAGCAGGCTGCACTTATGATGAAAAAAAAAACAGTGGTGACCTATAACTGTACTTGTCACTGACACAGAATATACAAAACAGAGGCTGTTTATTCTTTTAATGATTTTTGTACTCAGTTGGAGTCCTGGCCTTTATGTTGCAGTGAGGTCTTGCAATTCTGAAACTTGTTTATTCCCAGCAGACTAAAACGTCTTGTGGATAAGCTTGATTGATAATGCTGTTTAGATTGCTGAACCGGTTTCATCCTAATTAATCTGAATTATTGTGCTGATGGTTCCCTCTCTTCTGGGTGTCGTATTAATGCATGTGATGACTGTACAATCCCTTTTAGGTCTAAGGTTTTGGAAATCAACTTTATGAAACTCATTAGGAAATTTCTGTAAATATACAGTAAAGAGTGATGGTTTAGGTTACAGAAACTGTCTCTCTAAAAAACCCTGTTGCATGATTATTCTTACTTATCAATTTACAGCTAAAAAGATACGTTACAGATTTACTTGTGTGAAACTGAAATTGAGCTCAATTTAGGTTTAAAATTTCTAGTAGTAAGAAATCAATTAATGTAATCTGAAAGACATTCTACAATGTCACTCTTATTTGAATAAGTATAGAAAAAATGAGCAAGCTGTCACAAAAACCCCAAACCAAACCAAAGCAAACCAATCAATCAACAACAAAAAAAGAAAAAAAAAAAGAGTTTTAAATCTTGGGGGATATGGAGATTGTTGTATTAAGCTTAGTTTGATGGCCACTGACCGAGTGACTCAACATATTTCCCAGCTAGATGACTAATAGGAAATCCTGATTTACCAGCAGTATCAGTAACAGCACTTTTTTATTTGGCAAATGAGAGGTCAGATTCATAGATCCTTTTGAAACATTAGAAAGGGTAAAACTTACCTCACAGGGATATCTGTAGGCAATTTTAATCTTAAAGAATGTCTCATTTATATTGATGTTGATTCCTTTTGCTTTCTTCTGAACCTCGACATTGTCATTTTTTCCATGATTATAAAAATTAGATGTTTGATGCTGCTACAGGTGATCTAATACAGCCTTGTTATAATTCAAAATACCTTGATAAATGTCACATATATAAAAGGAAACAAAATAAAAGGTAAAAAACAAAAGGAATAAGTAGCAGCTGACCCTTGGTACAGGGTCACGATTTCCTAAAGATTTTGCAAGCAAGCTACTTTTTAAAAAGTATGGAAAGTCAAAAATTTATGCAAGTATTTAAACTCCCTGACAAAAGGTAATAAACACCCTTTAATGTTGTGGTAGACTGGAGAAAATGATTGCTTCCTCAACACAACTGAAGCTGGATGGGGCAAGACAGTTTCTGCCAAGGTGGAATGGTGCTCTGCTCCACACCCCACCCCTGGAGCCCCTAATTCAGGCCAGGATGGGTGTCAGTCACTGGCACACCTGAAGGAAAGCCCCACATGCTGCCCCTGAAGTCCAAACGGAGCACCAGAGTGGCTGGATGACCAGAATCCCCACCTAGGGCAGGTGCAGGGTGAAACAGGAGGCCTCAGAGGCAGATAAACATCATTGCCCTGATAAACATTATTGTCATGATGGCAAGTGATCATGTGCCAATTGTCCTTGGATTTTAGGGCAGCTTGGTCCTTTCTGGATCCATGGTGATAGCTATATCTTTCTTTTCTCTCTCTTTTTTTCTCCCTTTTTCTGCTTTTCTTCTCCTAATTTCCTCTTCCTGAAATTTGGATAATTTGAGATGGATGGATAGAGTTTGCAAATTCAATGCTTTGTGAAATACTTAATTTTGAATGAACGTTTCTTTAAATTTTGCCAAGTTCCTGATCTTCTAAAATTTGCCAGTAAAATTTAGTTTTAACCTTCTGGGAACTTTATTGGGGTTCTCCTTTGCACCACCTTAAGTCCCTTTTAACTAGACTTGCCAAGCGAGGACCAGGGCTTTACAAATGTTTTGGATAAATAATAAAAATAATTTCACAGAAGGAGAAAACATACACCTCTGTGACACTAGCATGACCAGCTTGAAGATCCACGCACTTTAACAATTTTGGTTTGCATCAACATCATTCTTGCTTTGTACTCAGAGATCACATCACACAACAGGAACAATTGAGACAGGATATTTAGTCTAGAGAGGCATTTAGGCAGTCTTTTGTGAACAGGCATATGTAGTCTAGTTTGGGTGCTTTTGGGGTCTATTCTTTTCAGCTTCATTGAGGCACAGAGGAAAGCAAATATCCTCAGGGATTCTATGCCACTCCAATTTCATGGTAGTGATTTAATGAATGCTTCTGATGAGGGACTGTCATTGGAGAACTGCTTATAGAGAGCATATCAGTGGCTGTTATTACTTTGCAGAAGTTCTCTTCTCACCCAAAAGCTGGTGTTGATAGTCTACTACATGGCTTAGAGAAAGCATTCATTTTCTTGTCTTGCTAAATATGCACTCTGGTTTCTGGGCTAAAGACAAGCATTCATTAAGTTCCATCACTAAAAATCTAGATAACTACTTTCTACAGAAAAAAAATCCCAAATTTTATCTTTTTGTATTGGTATCAAAATCTTTTTGGCACTTGGAATGGACTCATCACGTCTCCTTAACCGCCCCCTCCCCTCCCCCATGCTTTACTTTGTGCCATAGTTTTGGTTCTGTTTTGGTTTGATTCTATATATCCTACTTATAATGATGTGTACATTATTATTCTGGAAGGGAACTACCATCACCCTTTCAGATAGTAATTCACTTTCTCTTAAAGGTCTCATTTCCATCTGCTAGTGTTCTCATCAGTGACAATTGTCTGACTCCTGGCTGTCATACTAAAAAGTAAAATAAAGCACATAGTTATAATGATAGCAAAGCAATTAATGACAATTTTCAGATAAAAAGCCTTCAGAGTATGATGAGAAAATGGACACCACATTTTTAGCTAACATTTCTGTCAAAAGAATGATGATCACAGATGGGTTTATGGAACAAAATTTAGCAATCTTCTTGACAACAGCTGAGGACAGATCAGCTTGTCAAATCCAGAAAGAATCAGTGTTTTTTAGATTTTTGAGTGATGCCAAATTTAAAACACATTGTATCAGATTTCTTCATGGCTTTGTGAAAAATGGAGAATTGTGACAGAAACAGAATTCACTCTCATAAAACTGCAAGACTATGTTCAGCAAAACAAGCACTCTCAAAAGGCTGAAAATTGTGTTGAGCTGCCCAAATGGATCATTTAAAGCTTTTTTGCATGGATTTAGTGGTATGAAATACGCTTTGTAATCCATCATGCTGGTATGAAAGACTCGTTGTTGAGTTACTGAATCATTGAACTGAAAGCAAATCTATGAAGAAAGGTGACTCTAGCAGTTGTTAAACAGAATATCCCGTAACAGTTTTAATGACCATATTTTTCCTTGGTAAATTTGTATACTTTGTCTTCCTGCTTAGATGCTTTCATCTTTTTTTCTGGTGTTCAGTGTCAATGATTTCTCAGGACCAGCTTATACTGGAAGCACAGTTTACATTCAAGTTCAAGAATATGTAATTGTCAGTAAGCTACCAACTCTGCTTGCTTTTCTTTCAGTTTTAATACCTTGGCAGTTGGAAGGAGTTTAAAATAAAACTTTGCCTATTTTTAGCATTTTGCACTTGCTTATTAAAAGTGTAAATGAGTGTAAAAATGTCATAAGTGTAGATGAAAGACATGTTATTCTTCAATTTTATGTAAAACAGTATGATTTCACTGAGTTGCAATAATGTCATTTTATTAATAACATCTTTTTCACAGAAAAAGCACTTTTATTCTAGAAATGTCCCAAGTATCTAGCTTATACAATTCTTGGTACTTAATTAATTCTGATTGTATCACAGAACAGCAGCCAAGAACTGCAAAACCTATCAAAATAAACCAAGAAATATAGTACTTAGTGTTTTCTCAAATGCAGAAAGAGAACAGGCTATCTCAAAACATACCTCCAATACATATACCACATTTTTTCACTTCTAATAAATATTTGGCCAAAATTTTGCTATATTTTGTTTGTATGGTATCTCCTGCAGTTTTTCCAGCAAAGAAATAAAGCTGATTTAATATGTACTGTGTGAAAGAAACCATTTTTGAAGGAAAACAAGTTCACATGTCAGCTATGATAAGTAGTATTGAACTGTTCATTAGTGACAGGTATTTAAATTGCTTCTGGATCAATTTTTTGAGATAACTTTGAATAACCAGTGTTCCTGCATATTGAAAATTATACCCTGCCCTGAGCATGAATTCTTAGAATTTTTGGTTTAGGAATTACTTTGCTAAATATTGTTCATAATTTTGGGGGTATAACATAGGCTAACACATGAATTCAGGTATAAGATTTCTAGTGAAAACAAGCAAATGTGCAAAACAACCATTTAGATGACATTTAATTCTTAGTAATTGTCATTCTTAAATTTTAAAATTCACAGATGACTTCTTATATTTTTCTTTAAATTGCCATTAAATTGCCCATAGTAAATAGCCCATATTAAGATATTATTTCTTTATCATAGCTTTCAAGGTAATTTAATAACCAAAAATTGACCAAGATACTCTGATACCCTCCAGTTTTATTTATTTTTTTTTTTTAACATTCTGTACAGTTTCCTAAGCACACCAAAATACACTAGGTGAACAGTAAAAGCTAATGGCATTATAAATATGTTTTGCATTTCAGAAGAACCATGCTTATTATTATAAAACTATTGAAAATGTTTGTGTTTGTAATGAATAAAGACAAAAATTCCATGTTCATGGATTTTTTTCAAATGTATTTATAAAAAACCCTACAAAAAAGTAAGAAAAAAGGTGGAGCTCAATACTAGAAAATGACTGGCAGCCTGCTGGTGTATAGCTGTGCTTTCTACATCAAAATTATTATTTCTCAGCTTTTTTTGTAGTTCAGTGTTAGAGGAAAAGCATAAGGCCCATAAAGACTTTGGAGATTTATAGACAAAGCTAAGGAATCGTAGCTATTCTGTGTGGATAGCCATGATACGCTGCTAACAAGCTTGTGCAGTTGAGTTAGGGAAAGCTTTAGGCTTTGCCAGTGACAATGGAATATCTGACTCACAGATAACACTCACTCCAAAAGGTGCTTCTCCTACCTGACAGTTTTAGTTTATCACATCCCGCTTACCGCATCACAAACGTGTAATGCTGGCCATTTTCAGTGTTTTCTCTTTTCTCTTCTGCGTTTGTAAACCCTTTCCCAAGGACTATTTTCAGAGTTGTCAGCCAGGCCTGACAAAAATGACAGGGAAACTATATTAACTTTAAATAAGCCACTGAGCTGTGTGTTTCTGCAGCTTCAGTGGCCGTGAGTCATCATGTGGTCCCTGGGTGACTGTCACGTTTACACTCAGAACAGTCCCTTGATTATGCCATGGTTTATTTATATCAAATTGTACACAATGGCAAAAATGTTTTTCCAGATCTTTGTACAGTTGCAAAAAGGGTTCAGAAAAGAAATTTTAAAATAATGTCTGGTAATAAAAGAAAGGTGTCTAATGTAAAATAAGCAGAAGGAAAGATGTGAAAGAAGGAAAGAAAAATCTTAACGTAAATAAATTGCCTATGCTTATACAAGTACTTTTCTTGGCATTCCCTGACAATAAACTTTGATGTAACACTACTGGAAATTCATTTTGGTTTTGAATTTAGTAATTTTAAAAAAATTAGTGTAGAATTTCTGCAGTTAAATTTAATTTTAGAAAACCTGAACTGACTGGAAGTTTGAAGTTGCCAGACAAAGTGTGTATTCACTTTTTACCCTAGAAATAAAATTGAGGTCCTCCTTTTTTTGAAGATCTTCTGCAGAGCATGTAGCAGCAGCTCATCCCATGAACAGGAATTATTAATCTTGTCTCCACACCAACACCTTAGCTTTTTGTCATTAATTTTCTTTAGATCAAATGACATTCACTCTCTAGAATCACCTACTTTCTCTCTTCTAAGGAAAAGTACCGTAGAGCTGATGCTATATTGAGCAGAGAGTTCTCTAGTTCTCTCTTTCAGCTTAAATTATTTTCTGACTCTAGACACAAATATTCCTTGCCTATGCTTGAAATATTTTGCCATTGAAAATAATTTTTTTACCTTTTCTTAACCAGTAAAACTACTTTTACCTTTCTTATTGAGTCATATTTTCCACTTTCTTTTTTTTCTATCTTTCTTTCCTTTCATTCCACAGAGAAACACTGCTAATGAAAAAAAAATCATGCAGATATTTGTACAAAACCAGCATTTGTTCGTTTAGCAAAATTAATGAGGTAACTAAACTGAATGAGAACCTTCTACTTAGGCACATCTAAGCTACTACATTTCTAGTCTATACTACCTAGGTTACTAAAGACCCTTATTAAATATGACAATTAGTCTACCTACTGTTAGGACTTGTTAAAGATTTTCGTTCTTTTTTCTTAAGTTGCATTTTAATCTGTTGATCTCTAGCTTGATCTATTTCTCTACTGTTGTTGGGGGTTTCATTCATTTAATATACTTTATGTCAATTATTCTCTTAGTCTTTCTGCTTCATTTTAAAATGATTTTTTTCATTTTCTTCTTCTCTGTCTGTCTCGCTGAACTCACAACTGCTTGTCAGTCCTCAGGACTGCATAATGTGGTTCCACTTGGAATATGTCTTTGTAGAGATAAAAGGATACCACTGCTCTGGTATCAGGATATGGCTCTGTAAGTACCACCATTTTGAGGTGTCTGACCTACAATGTAAATATAGATGGAAAATCAGGTACAGCAGTTAGAAGTGAGCTTTGTTGAAAATGAGGTTATTAAAAGAAAGATTACTGTGCAAAATCTTGATTTTTACTGAACAACACTTCTTTTTGACTCTTTCAACTAGCCAGCTTTTCTTCCTTTCAACACAAACTCCTTGATGTATTTTCCACTAAATGAAAGTATTGTGCTAGGGGTTGCCTTTTATTTCCCAGAAACACTGGTGCAACACTTCTAATTAGTTTTTAATTGGTGCATTTTTTAAAACCATTTAAACAAATATGTATGCAAAACAAACCTAAAACGAAATAAAGATTGCCCAATTTTTCTTCCTCATGTCCCAAAGACTATACACCCTTAGTGTACAATATAAATCCAGTGGTTGAAAAGTCGATCTGATTTAGAAAAAAATGCATATCGGAGTATTTGTATCAGACTTTATACACAGAAGATCAGCAATCAAGAATAATAAGGCTGAGGTTTAAAAGACTCTATTTTGTGTAGATATAAAAACAAAACAAATTACTTTCAAAATTTTTTAAAAATATATAACTATTGCATGAATTCCTAGTGTCATGTAACTCTTACTGAATGAATGGGTACCCTTTTTAGGAAGAAAAATAATTTTGCCTCATTCTTGTAAGGCACAAGGTACAGATGATAGCTATTAAGTAATTTAACATTTTCTCCATTGACCTTTGGAAATTGTCCTGCAAGCCATTTAAAAAGACATTTTTAGAAGTTCTGACTATTTTATATCTCTCCTCATTACATCCATTTATATTCCTTAATCATATTCCCCACATTAAACTATTCTTGTTCCTCTCTTTCTATAAATATTAAACCAAACCAGGGACCCATGAGTGCTTCTCTTGTCCCAAGTACAGATGAATATTTTCACAGCGCCCCACTTTATCTCAGAGTGATATCTGGGCAAAAATCTTCCCTTCTTCATATGTTCTTTTTCATAAGTATGTGGACAAGAAGGAAACCATGACCTACTACAGCCATCTGGACATATAATAAAGCCCCACTTAGCTACTATATTGATCAGCTGCACATACTTACCTACCCTTCAGAAACTGAATTTTAACACATACAAGATATTTGCAAAAAGTTTTAAACCAGCCTCAGGACATTCTTTCATTTTATATTTCTAATGGCAAACTTGGTATACTGCTCCAGCCATTTTGGCAACAGAATTGTATTGAATAGAACAATTTTTATGTCTTCGTTTAAGAGTTTTTGGGTTTTTTGGAAAAAGAATCCTGAAATGCAGTGGCTGAGAATCTTTTATGTAGCAACAGATTCAATCTATCAATCAGTATAATGACTGATTCAATCTATTGTCTAAGATGGGATCAATGTGAAAATTTATTCCTCTATAATAAATTGCTTTAATTTGTTTTTCACAGAATATGTTTCTAATCATCATTTCCCTGTGTCACTTTGGATGGATTCTCAATTTCCAGTGTTAAAGATACAGGAGTCCTTATTTTGTTTTTTCTCAAGATATTTCATGTTGTACTGAAATAGTTTCATTTTTATTTCTATGAAATTTCAGTAGTAGTAAAGAAGGTTCTGATTCTTCATATTCTTAAAGAAAATGCAATAGTATTTTTGTCAGCCATGTAATATGACCACAGAACTGCTACTGTGTGCAAAGAGTAATACTTCATGACTTCTACTCTGCTTAAATAAATATGATGGTTTAAAATGGAATTTGACCGAAAAGACACATTTGCATGTGCGTATAAGTCACGACTGAAACATAGATGATATACAGTCCAGAGAAACCTTTCATCACAAATTAGAATGAATCTTGCTTTCTATTTTCCTCTGCTTAAGGACACTAACTAATTGAAAAACAACGAAGAAAACACAGATTTAAGGAATTTTCCATTCTGTTTAATACAGCTTTTTGGATGGTAGTAAATGTAGCTGCCTAAGAGACTATTTGCTGGGAATCAAAGTAATTTCACTATGTCATTCTCCTTCTTAACCTGAAAATATAAAAAGTGCATGTAACAAGGAAAAAGGTCTTAACCATACACATAGAATCATAGAATAATTTGGGTTGAAAGGAATTTTTAAAGGCCATATAGTCCAACATCCCTGCAATGATCAGGAACTTTGTCAATTGGATCAGGTTGCTCATCCAGTCTGGTCTTGGTTGTTTCCAGGAATGGGTCACCCTCCAACTATCTGGGCAACCTGTTCCAGAATTTAAGCTCCTCATTGTAAAAACTTTCTACCTATATTTGATCTAAATTCTTTTAATTTAAAATTATTGTGCCTTATTGCAATAGGACCATCAAAAACTTTTGTGGCCCCATTTAAGTACTGAAAGGCTGCAATGAGCTGTCCTCAGAACCTTTTCTTCTCCAACCTTAAGAACTGTGCTGGTTTATTCTGAGGTAGAGTTCAGTGTCTGGAAGGGGGCTGTACTTTGGATTTGTGCTGAATGCAGGGTTGATAACAGAGAGATTTTCTGTTATTGCTGGGCAGGGCTTACACAGAGCCAAGGCCTTTTCTGCTTCACATGCTGCCACACTGGTGAGGAAGTTTGGGTTTCATGGGAGATTGGGAAGAAGCAAAGCCAGGACAAGTGACCAAAAATGACCAAAGGGATATCCCAGACCATGTAATATCATCTCAGTTTATAAAGTGGAGGAAAGAAGGAGGACATGATGGGGGGAAACATTTTAGGTGATGCTGTTTATCTTCCTAAGTAACTGCCATGCTCTCCTGGGGATGGCTGAACACCTGCCTGCTCACAAGAAGGGGTGCATTAATTCTTTGCTTGTGTGCACAGCTTTTGCTTTCTATATTAAACTGTCTGTATCATAACCCTCAAGTTCTCTAGGTTTTACCCTTCTGATTCTCTCTCCAAACACTCTGGCAGGGGAGAGCAGCTCCATGGGACTGCTTGGCTGCAGTTAAACCACAATACAACCCCAACTCTTAGCCAGGAGAGGTGCACCAGCCCCCTGATCATCTTTGTGGCCCTCCTCTGCACTCAGTCCAACAGCTCCATGCACTTCCTGTGCTGGGACCCAGAGCTGATGCAGCTCTGCAGGTGGGGTCTCAGCAGAGCAGAGCAGAGGGGCAGAATCCCCTCCCTCCCCTGCTGCCCACGGAGCTCTGGATCAGCCCAGGACACGTTTGGCTTTCTGGGCTGTGAGTGCCATGGCTGGGTCCCGTCCAGCCTCTCACTCACCAGCACCCCCAAATCCTTCTCAAGAGGGCTGCTCTGGATCTGTTCATCCCCCAGCCTGAATTGATTCCCGGTATTTCCCTGATGTTACACATAGCCTTGTTGAACCTAGTGAAGTTCATCCACTGATGTAATCACTCCATCATAGAAGGCCATTAGGTTGGTCAGATAGGACTTGCCCTGTATGGTGAAGTCACATGATTTAAAGCATATCTAAAGCTTTATAACATTTTTCAGTAAAGAAACAGCTACAAATTTAAGTGTGCTCTGGATTTTATGGAATACTAGCAAAACAATGAATCAATTTTACAATTATTGAGCTTACATCTTTTAAGAAAGTAAAAGAATACTGAATGTCAGAAACTGATGCAGGAAATGAGGCAATTACTTGTATATTTCTTTGTTTCTCTTTAGTGCGATATAATCTACATCTCTGGGCATCCAACAAGAAGCCAGTCATGGCTTTAGAAGTCACAAACAGAATTTCTCCCATTAGATATGAAATAAGGACGTTGCTGAGTTTACATGATATTTTCTTCCATCAGAGTCCCAGGAAGCAATATCTGCATGTATCTTCTATCATAGCTACCTGTTAAATGGTCTCATTATTTTCCCTTTCCTCTTTTGGAATAAGCAGGGAAGTACTGGAATCTATTGCACTACCTACCATTGCAATAACCAGTAGTTCCAAACCTTATCAAATTAACATTGGATTTGTACATCAAAGTTGATTGCCCTTAGGGCAAAAAGTTATGATAAAGTTATTCCTTAGTCTCTAGATCATACTGAAGTACAATTTTCTTTCCTGTCAGCCTGGGAGGCTCAGTGCTCCCGCCTGCCTCAAACCTGCAGAGAGTTCTCACTGGGAAGCTGGAGGCTGATCCTGTAGCTGGATTCCAAACAATGCTACCAGCTCAGTGCAGGGAAAAAGAAAAAACAAACAAAAACAAAGAAACAAACAAACAAAAAAACCCAAAACCCCCCCCACTTTTATAATTTATCTGAAGTTGCTAAGAATGTTTTGAAAATTTTGAAGCACATTTCTGATACCTGAGTTTCATCCAAATTTTGTTGTGCTTCTTTATAAAGAAGAGAGAATTGGCAACACAAGCATCCTAGTGGGGAAAGGATATTCACTTGGGATGTCTGAAATATGGAATTTTTTCATGCTTTCTTGGGTTCTTATGTCACTGATACTGTTATAATGTAACATACTAACACAGCAATGAATCTTTTAATTTAATGAATATAAAATATTCATATAAACAACAGCAAAAGCATTGTTGTGGCTTCAGATCAAGTTTAAATGAAGCATAGGCTGTACTGAACCATGCAGTCCATTAAATAATGGCCGTACTTACCATCCCAAGTCAAAGTCTGCCTTTGCCCAGCAGTGACATGCAATTAATATTATCCTATTGCATCAGTGAGCTGTATATTTCCTTCATCAATGTGCACCTTGGCACACCTGCTCCATGATGCACACACAGGCTTCATGATGCTTATGGTTTCAGCATTTCATGCTGAAATGCTCTTAAAGCTCAAAACTTTGATTTATTTCACTTGAAATGGTATTTATTCTATATCTTGCCACATGTTATGAGTAGAAATGCAAAAGACAATAAAGAGAAAGGAGAAGCTAAAACGTGTGAAGAGAAAAATAAATGACCTATTACATTTTTCAGGGCAAAAATTTGTGTGAGATCCACTGTGAATATTAGTCACTCATAGCTGAAACATAGAAGATCCAGAAAAGAGGACTCTAAAAACCTTCTTCAGCTATAATTTACATAAATTTACCATTTTTTTAGCTCAATTATTTCTTACAATTGACCTGTGAGTCCGACCTTGTGACACAGCTGGATTCCAGGAGTCATATCAGAGGTACAGTGAAATAAAATGTAACTGTGTGTCAGTAAGTGGGTGTGATCCTAAGGGAGACTCACTGAAGCTAAATGAGTAATTGAGGCTGAGAGTTGGAATAGGGTGATGTGCAACCAAAATACTCCAAGAAGAGATTTTTGCAATTCTCGTTACTTCTGCCCTTAACAGACCATAGTACACACAGGATATATTTGTCTGTATGTTAGGTGAAATACTTTTTTGCTTATGAATGCTAAACTTCAAACTGCATTTGATTACAAAATAAAAAAATCCATTTGATTAAATACTATGGAAGTGATGAACTCAAACTGAAACCCAGGAGCTGAAAATTTTAGGTTCAAAAAAAAGTTTTTTCTACAGAGTACATGGAGCTGACTGGAAAGAATGGAAAAATACTTTGAAAAATATGGAACGGTTTAGGTAAATTGATATTCCAACTCTGAAAATTCCCATGACCCGTGCTGAACTGGATTAGCATCTAATAAATAAAACAATGAGAATTATTATATTTGAGACAAAGTGCTTTCTGGATTAAAAGAATTTTATACTTCCATTATTTTGGAATCACTCCACAATACAGCATAATCCTGTAAAAGGATTTCAGTACAAGGTACATAATTTTCTCATTGTATTTGGTCATAGAAGAGATCCTTCATTAGGTCTAGTTGCAATATTACTTGAAATACGTACATATATACATATGTTGAGAATTTTAAAAGTGTTGATTTTAGTGGTAAATGAATCAAAATGTGATAAGGGTGTCAGTAACAAACAAAGACAGAACAGAAGAAAAATCATGAGTTTTAGACATTTTGAAATTTATGATGTAACCCAAAAAGAATTAAAATAGTCTTTTCCAACAGATACTGTTTTAATCTAGATGAAGGAACCATTACATCCAGGAGCCCTCACTGCAGAGTTTGCTTTCAGAAAAAAAAAAAAATTAAGAGAAAAGCCAAATTCCAAAACCTCAGAAACTTTGGGAGTAAAATTAACTGTGATTTTCATGGTTTATGCAAACTGAATCAACCTTTATTTAGCTCTTTGGTAGTAACTGCACCTAGATAATCAAACAAAAAAAATTATGCAGCATTTTCTCTTACTGATTTTATTTTAATCAGGATTGTTGATTGCATTCCCAAAAATTAGGGCACAACACTACTTCACTCCATGGTGTTTAGGCTTCTAGAATAGCAGTTGTACAAGAAATTTGCCTCCACAAAATGCTGGAAATGTTAAACTCCTGGTCCATATATATTTGATATATTATTAGCAGAGCAAAATTTGAAATTCGTATCCATATTGGAAGGAATATATTCACAAATTCAAGTAACTGTTTTCAGGTATACTGTAAGCATGCATAATTGATTGTACATGGTAATTTACAGGGAAGATCTCAGGTAGTTCAGTGTTCTTAGGCTAGGAAATATTAATGTTGAGAAGATAATGATGGCTACAACCCAACATCCAATTGAACTATGCTGGAAGTTAGAATATCACAGACCAAGAACAAATGGTCAATCCTTCCCCATGTCAGGTGTAAACAAGCCAAGAATCCATGAAGCAAAAGATATGATTTTGATAGGTGAAAAACAATTAATATTTGTTCTGTAGACAATTAGCAACCATGTAGAGGTGCCTATCAGAAAGCAATATTCTGTGTCCAGGAAACTGTAGCTAGGACCTTGGGATCCCAGAAATTGGACAGGCAGTGTTTAGTGTTTGTTGAGCAATGTCTCTTTACTCTACCTTGCAGCTTGCTAAACTGCCTCAGGACAGGTAGGAAAGTTAGCTTTTGAATTTGGTATTAAACTGAGTTTGTGTTTAGGCACATCAGGAATCCCCAGCTAACAGGAAGGACAAGCCTTCAAGAAAGAGTGAGAGACTAATTAGCCGTTGCTTGAGTCATGGTGTCAAAGCATCCATAAGGATTTTGAATAGATACTAAGAATTCAATTTACTCCTGACTTCAGTGAGGCCAAACTTGTTCACCATGGTGCTACCTAAACAGAGACAGTCATATTTGTTTTGAATGGTATTTGTTTTTTCTGCATTCTTGTGTATAACATTCTGTAATATTTCCTTCAACCATTTATAATGCTTGTCTGCAGAAACTAAAATTTCTCTATGGAACAGTAGCTATAATTCTAATCATAGATTTATCTTTTGGGTTTAGCTTAGTATTTACCAGTTTATTTCAGGTTCTTTTAAGAAGACAGTGAAATGTTATTACCTTTATCACTCTCTGTTTTTCCATCAGTGATTATGCCATAATTCATTTGGTGATTCATTCTCAGGTATTTTTCCTTGCCTTTTTCTGAATTTTATTTATTCTTTAGGGCAGAGAGTTAAGGCAAAGTAATCATAAGATAAAATAAAGAATTTTCTCTCCCATCTTCCTTCAGCTGAGATTAAACAATCTGTGTTGACTGACAGGATGGATTTTTCATTGAGTGCAGTATGCTGTTTCTTGAGACTACATTTATACATAGAATATTTTTATGTTATCAGAATAATGATGGCAACTGCAAGCAAGCCTCAGAACTTTGCAACAAAAGGAATACATTTAATGAGTTTACTTTCATAGAAATATATTCAACAGTGCAATAGATTTCTTAATATACACATTTTGAGTCAATATACTATTCCTCTAAATATTCCCCAGATTTTAAATGCATAGTTTTCCATATTTAAAATAATAAATGAGAAATACTTTGCCTAGATATATATTTTGTCATAAGCATAACAATTTTCTACTGTACATACACATGAAAGATATTAGCCCACATTCCAGTCTTTTCTGAAAATAAGAAACAGTTCTAGCTTCTACAATATATCAGCAAAAAGGCTTCCTGGAAATCTAACTCACTCAAGGTACAAATAAGAAAATTAAAAAGTCTCATTAATTTATAAAAGATTTAGTTTTAGATCCAGATCCTCAAACAAACTGTGAGTCTCATTAGAGTTTCATCAGTTTCCAACAGCCATTGATTAAGTCTACAATAAGACAAATGGAAAATTGTACATTTAAACTGGAGTAACCAACTATGTAAACAGAGACTAGAGAATTAGATAGATCATTATTCCGAAGAGAAAACCTGAGTGACATTCATTCCAGTCCCATCATAAATACAAAATGACATTCTATTTCTGATAAAGGTAATACTTTTCCCTCTGATTAGTAGAATAACCAATACAATACATGCTGGAAATAAAATACTTAGCTTTGATAAAACTTCATGGGTGTTTTTGTCCAGGTTCTGATACTGCACAGCAGAAAAGTTATGACCTGATGATAAAACCGTGGGACAGACCATGTTTTGAAAGAGATGATGTATGAGGAGATAGTGTGGGCATTGTTTAGCTGTAGAATAGAAGCTCGCAAGGTGATAGAGAAACCATGTTTAAATATTAAAAAGATAACTGTGAAGAGATGGAAAATAAATCCCTGACCACATGAAAGATGATGGAATGGGGAGAAGGTTCAAACTAGGCAAATAATCAGACAAGATAATAAGAAAAATGTCCAATATCATAGATGGTGATGCATCCAAGTAGATTGCTGGACAGGGCCACGGAGTCTCATTGTTTGAAGTCTTAGAAATGACACTTATATCATAAACTGAATATAAATAAAAATAGTATTCTACTTTCCTTTGTATTGATGCCATACTGGGGAAAGAATATTGACTAAATAAACTTTGTATGGGACTGCCAATCAACATTTTTTTGGTTATCCTGAAATATATCAATGGAATGACAAGAAATAAGAATCAAGGGAAGTTTTTATTGCCATTTGTCCACAGAGACTTGCAAATGTTTAAGGAAGCATAGTCCTGTGAAGTATTAGGTTATAACAGTAATGGCATACAATGCAGAATGTTTAATAGCAAGGATTTTTCACAGAACCCATCAACATTTTTCTGCCTGTAGAACAGATGAAGAAAAAAAGGTGAAAGTCCCAATTAGGTGACCTTACTATTACTCAAGATTTTGGAAGAGATTCTGAAGGGAAGCTCAGTGAAGGATGTGGTGATAAGAGGAGAATGGGATAAAATGCAACAAAGCTCTCTTGCAGGTAGATTTTTTCAGAACAAGTTTAATGACTACAAATTTACTGAACCTAATATATCTGTAGTCTACCAGTGAAAGTACCTGATATGGTGATCTTGGACAAAATATTTTAGGTTAATTAGCTATAGAAGAAATGTAAGATTAATTTAGTTTGCCCACCATTTTGTTGATTGTATTGGCATAGGAATTATCAATCTTTTAATTATCATCTGATAAAAAACAAAACAAGGATAAATGCTGAGTCTAGGTGTGTTACACTAGGTAAGAATGGAAGTTTTCAGTTCCCAATCATTTAAAGTTAGAAATACACTGCATAATAGTGCATTTAATTTCCAAGGGCTCTAGATAGAATGGAATAAATATCATACCTGTTAATGAGCAGGTCCAAGGGTCACAGTTCTGAAGAGTTTGTTTTGGCTGGTTTGGTACATGATTGGATATAATTTCTAGTTCAGTTTTATTTTTGGTCAGAGAAGGATCTTATAAAAGCCAATCAAATGCTTAGCTCTAATGTGCTGTCAAGTGGGATATAAATTCCTCAGTTAGCACTTCATATAGCATACACATACTTTACCACATTTAACAGAGAAAACAAATAAAAATTGCTTGATTTACAAATTTGCACTCAGGCTCAAATACAGTGCATATTAAATCATATGCATCCTGTAAAAGTTGTTAGTAAGCAAGTAGAAGAAAAGAAAAGCTGAAGAGAAAATGAAGGCTGGGATTTAATTGCACTCCACTATTCATCTCATTTCCACTTCTTTATATTAGAATGCTAGAAGCAAGCCTTGACAAACTACCCTTGCTTGTACACTCTTGCTGATCCTATTTTCCACCTTTTGTTTTATTAATCTTCTTCTTTGCAATGGTAACTGAATTTGTCATGTTTCAATTCTGAAAAACATTGCAATATGTGAACAATATTACTGCTTTCAGTTGCCATATTATTAGGAATTTTCACCAATCGCATAAAATTTTAGTTTTGATGAGTGCAACATAAATGAAGAGTTTATCAAAGAGAGAATGAATTCATCATCCTTTTCTTCCCTTTATTTCCCATGTTGAGATTCTGACCAAATCACCAAAGACATTTTAAAGTCCATGTTTTCCTCTGGAAAACAAAACAAGTTGTTCTTCCTGGAGGCTGTGAGCCTATACATCCTCTGGAGGATGTTAGGCTCCTCAGACTGAGCTCCCACAAATGCAGGCCCTGCCATGGCTCTCTTTTTGCCCCTTCACTCCCTGGGCATGTTGCTGAGTAGCTGCATCAAAACATCCTTTGATTTCTAAGCTCTGCATACTCCATTCCTTTAGCTACCTTCCCATTTCCTTTTCTACAGTCTTCTCCATCAGCTTCAACTCTTTGTATTTCACTTTCTTGCTTTAATTTAACCTATTTTCAATTTTTTGCTTTAAACCAGGATGCCTCTTCTACTCTGACCATCTCATTTACCAGTTAGATTTTGATCTCACAAAATACTCATTTGTGTTTTAAGATCCAGCTAATTCCAGTTAATCTCAGAATTTCCCAGCAAAATAGGAAATAGGTAAACTGAAGCCATCATCTCTTGTTTTCTCCCTTGTTCTGTTTTTATAGTCATTTGTTTATGCAGTATTAGACCACTTTTGATTTGTGTACTATTTTGTGCACTCGATGTCTTTCCAGAACAAGCCAGAATTACTATAGATCAATTGACAAAGAGCATCTGTAGGAAGAATATTCCAGAGAACCAAGCTCTCCTAAAATAGAGGTATTTTTTGGCACAATTCCTGGGTCACTCTTGTTAAAATCTAGGGTGTGACTCACAGCTGGCAGAACACATTAAGGCTCTTATGTTCCTGAAAAGGATCTGAGTATCAAGCCAGACAAAGTTACCCTGAAATTTTTTTCACATTTAGAAACAAAAATTTAAATTTAGATTTGGACTGTGCAGATGCCTCAGGAAGAAAAGAGCTGACACTGTTTAAAGACATTGATTGTCTTACTATTTCCAAAATGGTCAATAAAACTACATGAAAAGCTACCATCTGATTCTCTTTCAGAATCCATATTTTGAAAATCTGCAATCTACAACTGTGTTTTATTTGTCATAAAGTCTGAATGACATAAATTTAAAAAATAATTAGAATTCAAGAGATATTTATTTCAGTAATGCTTATATTAGGATGGTTTGTGCTATGACATTAGATTTAGAAAAAAAGACAGACAATAATTTAATTTTAAAACTGAAATGCTCAAGGACTCAGGTTAATAAAGAACAAGTATTATGCATGAACATTTTTCTATTCATACTTAATATTCATTATCATTATGGGTAGAAAGCACTGTAAGACATTCTAATTTTTTTAATATTCAAATTCATAACGAGCTGTATAAAATGCATCCCCTTATACCATTAATAGTCTAATTCCGATTGACACAGTAGACCTTTCCAATCATATCTATTTTTAAATACTCAGACTACGATGAGAGATTTATGCAGGTCAGTCTGTCATATGCGTCTGGAATAAAAATCTGTAATCACGTACTTTTGTAGCTCAAGAATGATGGAAACACTGGATGCTAAAAACTAGGCAAGAATCTTTGGCAGACCTCTGTTAACCTCTCAAATTTCTTCTGCCTTTTAAAGTAATATAAGAAAGTACATAGTTTTTAAGAAAATACCTAAATTTCCACCTCTTTTACCTCTCTCCATCTTTCTCTAGATTTAAAAGCCAACAGTTTGCTATACACCACTTCCATATCATCACACAAAAACATATTGGATCCTTTCCAGCTTCCTAATGGAATTTTTCCTTTCTAAACTGCTGGTCTAGCAAGAGACTTTTCATCCTACCATTCAAATATGACATATCTGAAAAAAAGAATTTTCAGTTTCTTAATCTCTATCTGTGTAGCTGTGCAGTTATCACAAGTATTCTGTTATTGACTGTATTTATATAGAAGCTATATTAAGCTCTCTATGCTTTCTCTTTTCTGTTGAGTGAAATTTGGCTTTCTGAGAGAAAAAGTACAATCACTCTTTAAGACTCTTCCTCAAAATTCCATTGTCAGAGGAGTTGATATTTTCAAAGAAGATTTGAAATAGTTCTTCTGTCTCCTACAGACTAGCATTTAGGAAACAACAATGTACTGCATAGTTTGCCTTGGATTGTTTGACAGCACAGTAGGCTCTAAGTGCTCAGTGTTCATACTTTTATGCAGGAACAGAAAATATTATGGGTTTGTTCTAAGTTTAACTTGGCAGCAAGGTTTTCCCAGCAGTGATGACTTCTCTAGTAAAATTGAAAGGGTATTTTTTTTTCAAATGCCATTGCTGCTTCAGCAACAGCCTGCCAGTGATTTTTTAAATTTTATTTAGTGTTCTGTGTTTCGGAAACAAGGTAAGTGCAAACTGAATGTTCTCAAGGAGATAAATTCCAGTTTGTGATATGAAGGTCTCTTTCCAGACTTAGCCAGTGCTAATTGTTTGCAATATTCTTTGAAAAAAACACTAATGTAGAACTCTAATAATGATTTCATACCATCTGCAGCATTACTCAAATGTTTTAAAATTTAAATAGAAGCAAAGTAATTGCAAAATAGGGAAGCTATTGAAGGCTTAAAATGTTTAGGGAAAACTTTCTGTCCCCTGAATGATCTTGAAACAGCTTTATTATTACACGTAGGATCAGTTAAATGTAGAGCAAAAAGAATACCTACATGACTAGGAAATCAGGATTTGGCCCCATTTAAAAGTTCTATGATGAAAAAGCTAAAGGCTGTTTTGCAACATTAACAGCAAACTTATAAACTTGCAACTCTACATGCACATTTTTAACAAGAAGCTTACCATGATTGTGTCAAGATGTTAAAATACATGAAAGGATTGGCATGGTAGGAGAAAACTATTTGCAAGTATAAACACCGAGAACTATAATGATGTTAAAACTTAATGATAAATCATCTGATCCTTTTAATGAATGACCTGTGAAAGTCCTTCCACCTGCAGTGACCTCTGGAACCCTTTGTATTTATAGCAATAATGAATAAATGCAGGTTACATATCAGAGGAAGGATACAAAATTCACAAAAAATTGCTGAATATTAAAGTACATAACATTTTCAGGTTTTCGCACAGTTTCTCTAGAGATTATCACTTTTTCCTATAGAGTACTGCACTGTAAGCATAACTTAAATGCCTGGCAACAGGAGTACAAATTGCTTGACTAAATCTTAATGGTATGTTGCTAAAATCATTATTACAATGAGAAAAAATTACTTTCCTTAATATTAGGGAGAATGAAAGAAACAGTCAAACATTTTCTGTCTGTAGTTAAACTATTAAATTCATATTTAGCCACTTGAATGCTAATGCCTTGATTTTTAAAAATTCTGAGTACCAGCTCCTCAATGGGCAACACTGAAATCACTAAATGATTGACATCTCTGGAAATCAAGCCCTCTATTTAAATTCCAGGAGTGCACATGTTTCCCAAGAGTACATACAAGATATAAGGGTAGTTATGTGATATCTTGTAACTAAGCTGGAGTTCATAGTCTCATGATCAGAATACTCAGTTTCAGGATGTAATAATGTTCAGGTTTGGATCATGCTGTGGAGCATCTGAGCTGATAACACCATCAGGTCATGATGTGGATGGGAACAATTGCTGTCCTGTCCTACACACATCTCCCTCCCAGCAAAAAAAAAGAAAAAAAAGCCCAGCAAAAACAGACTTGTTTGTCTTGTGGTAATACCCTCTGGTCCAGATGAGTCACCAAGCAGGATCCTTCCTAAAGCATCTTAGGTCATATAAAGCAAGAGAGAGTAAAGTAAAACAACAGCCTGTCCAGGCTGACATATTGCTGTCAGTGCAGATGAATGGAGAGGCAAAAGGGATCATTGCTTCAGCAGACTTCAACCCACTCTTTGACTCAAGCAATTTATGACTTTATTGACATAACGTGGCAGTTAATTTAAGGTCCTGCATGTGGAATGTCACTTTTTAGTTTAACTCCTGATTTTAGTTGTGGTTTGGTAGCTCAGATTAGCCAGGGTAAGAAATATGTGTCAGATTTTCAGCAGTTAACCTGATTAAAATAATCACCTTTATTAGTCATTGTCTTGTGTTACTACAGTAGGCAAAACAAAAGTCTAGACTTAGAAGTAGACAACCTGAATAATATTTTCCCCTTTTTGTGAATACAAATCATGAATTCAACCTGAGGAACAATAAATAAGATTTAATAATAATGTCTGGTTTAAGTGGGGGAAGTTATTCCTGTGTTGGTATTCTTAAAATATCCAGCCACAGGATTGGTTTTAAGCCCTTTAAATATACCAGCAAAAAGTACTTATGTAATCCTTCAAGCAGAAAGAAAAATGATATATTCTGTTTATAACACACTAAGTAGGCAGATGTCTCTAAAGTAGATTCCACTTCAATGCAAGACTTTGTGATACCAATTAGAAAGCATATGCTGTATTGCCTTGACATCCTGTTACTAAATGCTGATGAAAGTTTATTATCATATGTGAAACATGTAAAGTAGGACTGAAAATAATCTTTCAAATTAAAACTGTTGCAATATATACTGTGCAGAATATATACTGAGGGTTGTGCAATGAAGGCTCCAAGGATGTAATTCTGTGGGGATTTGTGGAGTACAGCAACAGATTTCAGTGCTGCCTTAAGTACTGAGATACATCAGCTTCCACATTTTTCCTGTGAAGATTAAGACTGATAGAAGACCAAAGTTACAGTAAAAGTTACTTACAGGTGTAGTGGAATTTGATAGCAAAGCTTTGGTTGCACCATGGTAAGGAAATTGATTTGGAAGTAGAACCTCCCAACTAGCTTTGAGTTCAAGCATACTTTGCAGCACCCACTGCTACTTAATCCATGATTATCCAAAGTGCTGCTGATGCTACAGCTTTCTTCAGCTCCTGAGAAGGTGGGAGCCATGGGGTCCTCAGGCTACTCAGGACATATGATCATCCTGTGTCTGATACTGGCATGGAGAGCAATTTGGCATGTACTGAAACCTTGAAGCTGAGACTCTGTTGACTTGAACGAGAAATGTGCATAGAAATTGTTGAATACTTTTAAAGAATGTTGGCTCGATAAAGACTTAGTGGATTAAAGAGAAAGAATAGGGAAAAAAACCCAAAATACAGAAGCAGCATCTTATCTCATGACAATTGCAATAAAATCTAATCTTAGTCTGTATATACTGTCACTGCACCCCATAATTATGTGTTTACTTTCTCAAACATCTGTAAGCCTCTTGATTTGGATATCAAAATCCAAGGAGAAAAATGTTATTTTCCCTACAAATCACATCAATCAATCAGGACCTGCATGGTTTTGATAGATCTTGGCCTTGTAATAGACATAAAAAAGAAATATGGTGTTTATAGCCAAACATTAAGATGCATTCTAAAAACATTATATTGATTATATCCACTAATGAGAATTGTGAGTTATCCAAAATCTCTCTTGTATACATTCTGTATGTTTAAATTTGCAGCAGTCTGAACTAATCTTGTACCATCTGTAATCCAATTTATAACATTTAACTGCATATGATTTGAATGAATATTTCTAAAGCATATACATACTTTTTTGCCATCAAATTGATGTGTGTTACTTAGGTTTTCCTCTGATTACTTATAAACAACTGGAATTATTATCATTTAAGTGCTCTGCACAAGATTAAGTAAACATTGATATTGCCTAATGCATGTTCACATTTACATATTCCTTTAATCTGTTTTAAAATAATTTTCTCTGAATCACTGATAGCATTTTTCTACATGTGTTTGTTCATGTCATTATGGAAGTATTCATTTGATTTCTGATATAATTTTCAGGAAAAGAAAGTTTTATTCATATTCAAAAAACACTGCTATCTTAGGTTATATTGTTTTCTCCAATAGTCTTTTCCCCTCTCATCTGCTTTTCTACTTCTTTTGATGACAAGGATCATATAGACTCTGTAAGTTAGTGATGGAAGGCTTGAAAATACTATTGGAAAAAGCAGCGAATTAAATATGAATTCTTAGTGGGACTGACTGAACTAAACAGATGAGCAGCCAGGAGGAAGGTCTGCAAATATGGTTGTTCCCTTTGGTTACATATATAAATATATGTAATGGCTTCGTTCAAGAGCTATGTATTTCCATTACAATGATTTGCCAGCCTCATACATATCTGGAATATGCAGCAGGAATTTGTACTTTTCTGTTTTGTGAAGAACATATGATCTTGTGTTTTTACTGTAAACTCTTTTCTGGCCATTTTCTCAACTAGTACTCTGTTTAATCTCTGTTTTTTTGGTTTTTTTTAAAACATATATGTATGTTCTGCAAAGTTTTACCATAAGAGTTTTTAAGTCTCCTAGATTTTATGCAAGGCTGAGGCCAGTGAAGGGCACAGAAGATAAAGATTGGCTTGATATTTCACTGTTTGAGGAGGAATGACAAGAAGCCAAGATCCATGAGGTCTGGTATATGCTTTCGCTCATTTGTTTCTCTTCTGCCATGGCCTGGTGGCACAGATGCAAGGAGCCAGTTCTGTTGAGACAGCAGGAAAGATTTTATTCTCATGGAACAAAGTCCACTGCTGTCTGCTCACAGTCTGATGACAGAGTAAAAACAACTGATGTTAGGCTTCTCTAATCTTCAATGAGAACAAAACTTTAGAATACCCCAAATTGTATAACAAAGGAAATATGAAATACAGAGTCCTGCTTGAAGTTTTGGATGGATATCATCACCCAATCTAAAATACCTTTTCAGTACTTAAATAGCATATTTTTAAGCAGTTGAAAAAGTGCATAACATGTTATTAGAAAAATAACTGTGTGGTAGTCTCTGCAGCAACATAAACTTAGATTTTCTTCATTCTGTTTGGGTAACAAAGATTTCATGAAGCCACAGAATACTTCAGCTAGCAAAACATAAGTTACATACCAGCACATTATCAACTATTGTATCTTAACATTTCTGGACAAGCCTTATTGTGCCTATAAATGTCTTATTTATTAATTTATGGCAATAGGGTCATATGCAGAGTTTGCCAATAAATGACTAGAATTTACTCACAGTTAGTAGTCAATGAACTGCTGAGTTACTGCATGTTTTTCAGGTCTGAAGCTATGAAGCTACACTGGAAGGCAATGGAAGAAAAATTTTTACAGTATTGTTGATAAAGGCAATCAAGGCATTTCCAGGTATCACAGGAGTGCTTCCTTGCTTCCCTTTATATTTCACTTTTCTAAGTCCTGCCTGACTGTGCACAGAATACTGAATATCTTAAGCTTTTCACTCCTGTCAAAGCAAAACTATTTACCATTTACCTAGGGGATATGAACCATCATCTGATCAATTTTGCTGGAATAAAAGAGCATTTGCTGATTTAGAGCAGTGCACTGATGGAAGATGAGTCTTGGTGAGATAGGTTGCTAAGACATTTGCTCTTACTTTGAACATTGTTCTTATGGGAACATATGCCTCCTCAAATGCAGTTACACATCTGTGCTTGGCATGGACTTGTTTGGCTTTTTGTCACTTGTGTCCTCTTGTAGCCATTGCTACTTCAGGGCAATGCTGTGGGAACACAAAAAGGCATTATGGCATAGAAGTGCACAGTATTTCAGTATGATACAGAGGGAGGAAGCCATAAAAGGAGAAGGTGCTCTTTGGGACACAGTTTCAGCATTGAGAAGCCTCAATAATCTCTAAGGTGAGAGGGACAGCTTGTCATTTTTAAGAACTTAGATGGAGTGTTGAATTATGATCCTTCTGTAGGGCCAGGTCACTGAAGATCACTTGTTTCCTATTCCTCCGTCAAAGCGTGATAGATGCAACCATTCAAGGATCTCTTAGTTGCCCAGGTTTCTTGGGCATGTGGTGGCAGCCTCAATAGATCCTGTTCTTAGGAAGCTTTAACTTCCTCTGTACAGTGGTCTTTCATATTGACTATATTCTCAATTAAAGATTTAAAGAACATTTTTTCCCTGAAGGTACAATACAAAACTGGATGACCACATGCATTTTCTACATGCACATATTTTTTTCAAACAAGTAATGAAGTAGCACCATCATTACTTTCTGTTAGCAAAATCAGCCATCCTTCTTTCTTAGAAAGGACTTTGTTAAAGAGAAGTTAGACCTACATAAGCAATGTGGACTAAGGTCAATACCAGCAAAATAATATCTGTGGAAAAAAGCCCAACTTTTCTGTTACTTACATTTTTAAAATGAAATTCCAGGCTCATCTTTTTTTTTTCATAACATTGTTCAAGAAAACAGTAGCTGCTAATCCAAAAATCAGTCAATCATTCTACCACATGGAACAAAACTCACAGGATATTGAGTTGCAAAGCAAAATAATGAAATCCAAAACATGGAAAATTTACAGATGCACTTCTTCAAAGAAATGTTTAAAAAATCTCACAAAGAATATTGTCAGACAAGTCTTGACTCTAAACAAAGTCTTGTGAAATGCTGAAGCAAAGATTATTATGAATTCTGGTAAAAGTTATTTACACTTAGGGCCCGGGTTTACCTCTGGTGTAGAAAAAAAAGTAAATTGTAAGTGCTCACTCCCTGTGTTAATGTGCTAGTAAGCTATTTCTCACTGCCTTTTTTTCTTGTGTCTTTGTAGTCAATAACTTTTGTTAAAATGTTTTGTGAGAGAAGGGCTGGAAACAATATGGAAGCACAGAACTAAAAATAAGCAAATATTTTTGGGCATCATCAGGAGACAAATACCTATAGCCTCAGATGTAGAAACTGGTGCTTTAGTGAATCATCATCCAGAGGGCAGAGCACATATTGGGCTCACTTTCAGGGGAAAGGTAGAAACTGTGCACATTGGATGCCACTGCAGTTATTTAGTCAGAAAGAGCTATCATTTAACATTAATTCTGTTTCATAAAACAGCTGGGGAGAAAAGCAAATTTATAGAGAAGAATAACAAGGACTGTAATGTATTAATTAATCACTTCTGCCAGCAACATCCTTCCCTCTCCAGCCCCACTTCCAGCCTGGTTTGCAGACCTGCTTGTCTCCCATCTGAAGGGCAGGCATCACTTTGATTTCTGTATTTGTTTTTTCACATATTGCTGGGCTGGAAATTCTCAAATCCAGTTGCTCCTAAATTGGAGTCTCCATGGCAACATTCACAGAGGTGCACATTGGAGCCAGCTGCCAGAAGAAGACAGTTACATAATACAAACAGGAGGATTTCTGCTTTTCACTTTTACTGCCCTTACATAGACAGACAGACAGAATGTAAATAATAGTGTAAAACTCTGGTAGAAGAGTGGATGATAGCACAAAGCTATTTTAAATAATTTCAGGAGTTGAGAAGCTAGATTTCAAAAGGCGAAAAGTTAGGCCGGATAAATTACTTATATTCATCCTTTGTGTTGTTTTTAGTGCTTAAAAGTAGTGATTGCACCAAGTATATGAAGCTGAGAAGGTAAGGTGGTGGCAACATCAGCTCTATGTCAGTTCACTGCCAGCTAAATCCAATCTCTGTGTCAGTCAGGTAATGCCAGATGTACATCAGGACTCTCATGTCAACTACGCAGTGCAGAACACTCAGAAAGAAGAGATTTTAAAGAATGACATGTTGGTTTCCCCAGAGTGAATGCAAGGAAATTGGTCTGAAAGATCAGAATGGAGACTGGATTTGAGTGTGGAACTGAGGAGCCATTAAATACAGAGAGAATAGAGGGTCCAGCTTGCTTGCCATCCTATTTGGAAAGGCTATATTATGTTCATCGTTAAAACAAGAAAGTTAGCAAGCAGCAGAAAATGCTTAAGCTTTCCTTTCACACACTATGATACAAAACAGGTCTTTTTCTGGACTAAGAGCAGATATTGCAGTCATTGCCTATTTACTTCTCCAGGAATAATTTTGACAAGTCTTTGACCACAACCGTGTATCTCCATACAAAAATACCATTCATCTTGATGTCAGCAGAATCCTATGAAAACCTAAAATGTCTTCCAGGCCTTTTCAGGAAAGAGTGACTAAGAATTTTTAGGTAATTTTATAATTAATTTAAGGACAATTTTCTTTTCCTCCTCAGAAATGACTGAGAAATGCAAAATTTTACCTATATGTTATATAAGATTTCAGACTTCATATTTTACTTAGTTTCATGTACAAAACACGTATATTTTTTCACACAAAACCCCAGCCTTCAGAAAGGTTTTGAAAGACAGCAATATTTTTTGGGACAACTGCACAAACAGTTGTCCACTCTGGTATTTTGTCATTCAAGTTAATGTTAACACACAAGGACTGGATCTCAACAGTCATCCATTAAGACACATTTGTGATTCTTCCTCATGTCAAAAGTAATGAGAAAATAGTTCAAGAGGAACATCTACAAAAAAAAAAGTGAATCTTCTTTCTTTAGCTAGCACTTTTTCCTCTGTTAATTCTCAGAAGGAATGTCCACATCTTGGTCCAATCTCATGTTTCACAACAGTTGAAAGCTTAATTTCTTCTGTGCTTTAAAAATGCAAGAGAAAAAAGAGAAAAGTGGAAAGCTGGCACTGACTAAGTCTCTGCAGCTGAGCTGAGACACGGAGTTTGAGTAACATCAGTCCCAGCAAAACATGGGTTTTTTTGCTGATAAAGCTTGTCATGGGTATCTGCCTGTCACAACTTTGAAAAAATCCTGATTTTTTCAATTTCTTCTGGTAGGTTTTCCTAGACATTGTGCCATGTCTTGTGCAGCAACAGTAATTTGTAAAAACAGTGAAAATGCAAAGTTCAGAATCAACATTATGGAGAGTTACAATCTTTAACTACAACCCCACAGGCATTGCCACTTTCCTTAATACTTTTTTTCAAGTAGAAGATGTACGATGGTTGGCACTGGGCTTCTTAATCACCTGATTATATACAACATGAAATTGAAAAATAATTCTGAGGGAGAGAATTCAGAAAGAAAATAAGGAGACAAAGATATAGGCCTGAAATTCAATTGGAATGTCTGCCTCACTAAAATTCTGAAATTCTGACATTTCAGTTAACTTCTTTTTCAAATTCAGTCAAGAAAGACTGAAAGCAGATGTACCAGAAGTGGAGACTAATGGAGAAAACATGAATTGTGAAAATCTTGGGAAATAAATCTGACCAACTTAAAAATAAAATAACAATAAGCATCTATAAATAAAATGTGAATAAAATCAGTGTTTATTAAATTCAAATTTACATTAACAAGTATGTAAACATGTTGTGCTCAATACTCTTGAATAACAAATGTTCACCATTAAATCATTTCGTAAATCTAGAAAAAGAAGTAACCTGAAGAGCAATATTATTCTTAGTTGAAACTGAATCAGTCAATACCAACAGTCAAAAAGAGTAGAAAATTTTTGAATTATATTTTCTAACATTCTTATTAACAAAATACTTTCAGTTACTAAATTTTTTCACTTAAAAATATGTTTAAAGAAAATTTCAAAAATATCTATAGGGATATGGTCTCCCCTTACCCTCCTTCCCCATTTTGAAAAATAAAATCCTCGAAACTGATAAATCCATAACTTTTCTGTTATCCCTAACTAAATTTTTCCTATAACTTCTTTGTTTTATCAGCTAAGCAGAAAGAATCCTCTATTCCATGTTTCCTCTGGCAGCATTTTATAAGTAAAAGAGCAGAGAATAACTGTAGGCACTTCCCTGCTGCCTGAATAGCTTTGCAATCCTTTGTGGTACTGTTCTGGAAAGGATTTCTCATCCAAGTTAGATTTTGACATTTGAAACCTCGAGCAGCAAATCCCATGACTGGCCAGGAAGAGAAAAGTGCCTGAGGTACTTCCCAGCTATGTTTTGCCCACAGGGTGCATGGACAACCACAGTGCCTTGTTCTTCCAAGGGGAACCCATGGGGACCACAAACCAAGCAGAGGGACAGACTTGGTCAGGGCTTGGGTCTAGTGCTTTGCCCAGGCCAAACCTTTACACCCCAAGTGGATATTGAAGCCATAGGCAGACTTTTTTTTTTTTTTCTGCAGATATCAGATGTGTTGTTACCACAGTGAACAAAGAGCAGAGAGAAGGGGAATGGGAGCCTGATAATGGCAAGATGAAAGACTTGCACTGGTCATGTGAGCTCACGCATCCCCATGGTGCTTCAGTGAAGCTGGCTAAGACTGTGAGTTCTTATTTCTTTTGTTTAGTTCTAATTCATACAGATTATGCTGTTAGCTTTCACCTGCAATGAATTACAGCCTCTCCTGAACGTACCAGCTCAGCTGACCAGTACAAGAACTACAGAGCATACATGGAAAGTATCTGCCACAAATAGCCCTTCAAGAAGCATCTTGTTTTCACGCCTTTGTACTCCCATATTCCCACAGCTGAACCAGAGCATAGCTAAAATTGCATCTAAATGGCAACATTTAAGCACCTTGCTGGAACTCTGAAAGTAAAATTTATAGGCTTTGTGTTAATTTGGTGAAATCATAGTAAACATCTCGTGCTGGGATAAGATACTTAGTGGGACATCTGTCAAAGTCAGAATTGGATGCAGGGCTTCAGGCTGCCATGTTTGCCTTTGGCTGCTTCCTGCATTGAATTTCAGCACATTAAAAATTCTTCGCCTTACATCAAAAGCATTAGATCTTTGTGCAGATTTTCTTTCCAAAGGCTACAGCTTGTACCTTCCTAAGCACCAATCTTCAAAAAGTCTCTAGTGAAGCCTTCTTTGTGAAAGCGATTTAATTTTATCTAACACAAACCAGGAACAATTTATTATGCCTTTAGCTCTTCAGTTGCCTCCCCGCTTCTCTGACTGTCAGTGTTTAAACCAAACTCAAGAGTGACATACGGAGAGCAATTTTGCTGATAGCTAGTCCCAGAATTCTGAACACCAGCATCCCTTTACCTGTATTTTTATCTTATAGATGGATTACCAATTGTACGGAAAGTGCAGATCCTCAATGAGCAATCTTTTTCACCCTTATAAAAATTAAACCTTCTATTTCTTATTCCTGTGTCTTGAATGCAGATATCATTTACCACCTTCCCCTGAAAGTATGTGTAGATTTTTCCAATTTAATTTTTCTATATTTAGTTCATTTGAGCAGTTCCACTTTCTGGCAGTTGTGAGTAATAAAGCAACAGCTTGTATGGTAAACCTCTATTCCAGTTTTGAATTGGAATTGATCTTCCCACTTTGTCTTGTTTGTAGTGATCAGTGCACCTCTCTCTGGAGTGCCCTACTTCCACATACCACTTTAAACAAAAAGACACTCTGTTCAAGTGGAACAAACATTCTAGAAATTTTGAAAAAACTATTCTACCTTACAAGGGAGAGTGAACATTAAAATCTTAATGTCTTTTCATCTCTATATTTATTTATGTGTTTAACTTGCATTTTCTAGTATACGCTTGGAACAATAAGCCTGAATAGAACTCCAGCAAAGTCCTGAAATATCCTTGGTTTTGCTCTTGACACGTATCCTTTCTCTAAATCCCTCTCTTGAGAAAACTTGAAATTAGTTTGAAGCATTCTGTTTGCTTCACCTCCAAAACATAGTTTACTATAAGTCTTAAAGGGAATATCGACTTTTATGTAAACCTTTATGGTGACCTCCAGGGACAGGAGAGGAAACATCCATACTATTTATAAAGAAATAGGCTTCGTATTTTTCTATTTATATATTTTTCATTATATTAGAAAATTTCAATATACCAGGAAAAAGTTCCTCATCAAAATTTCAATAAATAGATCAATAAAAAATACCCAAGCACATTCAGCAAAAGATGTCCCTTTCAAAAACAAATTATACACCTTATATTTATCAGGGAAATTCTCTGTAGGTGTATTTCATGATTATTTATCTGAGTAAACACAAATACGAACTACATAATGTCTCTAATGCTGTAAAGATAAACCTTTTTCCTAAGGTTTATCCAAGAGGAATAAGGTGCAAGCTGAAAATTATTTACTATTGTCTGAACTTTTCCCCATGAACAGGAACTAAGCAAATACATACTGAAGAAAGAATGCAAGGATTTGAACAGATCTGTTCTAACTATCCAGACAGAGTAGTAGCTCTCTTATTCCAACATCATGTATTGTAACTGCTCTGATTAATGTAATTTAGTTGCATAGTTACACAGGACATGGCAAAAGTGTATATTATATCAAATGTCTTTATCAGTTCCAAAGTCAATTCCTCTAGTATGTAGCTGGTAATGTTATGGCCAGTTTTTCAGGAAGAAAAAAAACAAAAACCACACACTTTTCAGACCATTTTGGTGCTCTTTTATTTTCTTAAATTGTTTCCCAAAGAAAATGGGCCCCATTATATTCTCAGTGCATTCTTGAACATAGGAAGGGTGAGCTGAATTGGGTAATTTTTGCTGTGTGGGACTGCTGGTTTTTTCCCAGTGTATTTTGGATAGTGGTCAAAATGAACTTAAATAGTATGAGATATACAATTTGATGGCTACTTAACATTTGCTGTACTTTGGGGTTATAGCAACGTAAGTATCCAGTGATTGACACAAAGTGGTTGCTAATTGCTTTAATTAATTTAATGTCCTTCAACATTGAGGAACTATTGATATCACACGCACGCACACAGGGAAATCCCTTACCCAAAAGGGTCACAAGTTCAGAAAATGCTATTTATTTTTATACTTTCTCCTTTGCCTGCTGCAAAGGCAAGGTTCCACATGCTCTGAGAACAGTAGCATGACAGTGGGAAAATCTGCACTTTGGCTTCCATCAGTAGTCCCTAATTCAAAATGCTTCCAGGGTCCTCAGCAATGCTGAGATACAGCAACTGCCCAATTAAATGGGGAATATGGCAGCCAGATATTTTTTCTGCTGGACATAATTGTTGCAAACACATACAAGATCTGTGGTAAGGTTTTATGCAAGAGTACACACTGATAGCTGGGCTAACAGCTGCTGTTCAGATAATATAGAAAATGGAAGTGAAAGTTTCATGTAAGGTCAAATCACTAATATTGTAGGTATTACGAGTTACATGAATGTATGAATAATGTCAAGAAATTCTTCCTGTATTTATTCACTTGCTTTCAAGGTTATGTGAAACTGGTCCTGAAATTAAATGCATCTTTGGTTATTAGGAGAAGATTTTTGCAGCAACTGCAGAAAAGTCTTGACAATATTTGCTGATTATTTCTTTTTCTACTTTTGCTACATGTATGCTGCTTTTGCACTGGCTCTCTGCAGTCATTCAAGAGCTAACAGGTGTATTTGAAGAATATTTCAAATTATTTCTGGCTGCTACTGGGATTTTTTCTATACAGTGAAATAAAAAAGTACAAACAGGAGCATCTTAGGTGTATTCAGGGACCAAAACCCATTCCATATGATAGATGAACACCTTCTTTCAGATCCAAAAAGTCTTAAGATTCCCTCCATAAGTAAAATGTTGCTGTCCTGTGGGGACAGATATTTATCAATTAATATCATAATGTTCAGCAGCCATCTTTGGGATTCTGTGAATGAACAGTTATAATCAGTGTGCAAGGCAGACATGCACTGACTGAGAATAGAAACAGTAAGACAACTACTAATTTAAATAATGTTAATCACTTGCTCAGGTGGAAGTAACAGTCGGAAGAGAAGCAGAGTAGATATGCTGGGAATGTGCAGGCTGCATCTGGGTGCTTTTCACTTGATCTATGCAAGCCTTTGGTGGCCGAGTCCAACTAATGTCTCCTTGGATGTATATTTTTAGTTTTTATTTCATGTGACACTTGAAATACCACTACTTTTCTGCTGGAGTTGGACTCTGATGATCCTTTTGAATCCCTTTCAACTCAGGATATTCTGTGATTTGATGAGATGGGCTCTTTCTAAAACAGATCTACACAGCTCTGGAAAAAATGCCTGGTATTCTGAACAGCTCCATCTTGTTTCTCTGGAGGTTTCTTTTCTTCTTACTGTCATTATCAGGTTACTTGTGCTGTCCCTTTGCAGAAAGTAAGCTCATATAAGAACTTCTGGGCAGGGCAGAGCTGACCAGTTTGGATTTTATTTGATTTGTTTTTAACCACTGCCCAGAGCAAACATCTGATCTCAGTTTAATGACAAACTGGCAAGAGCTTCTTTGTTTTCTTTCTCAGCCAAAAGCAGAAAGAAAAGAATATATTTTTTATTTAAAAAATCCCCAACTGACACTATATAATTATGCATTTCTCACTATTACAGATTTTGAGGGATTAATATAAATAATCAGACCCTGTTCTTCTCTATTCTCTTACATAACTAAGCACTTGGGTAGAAAACAAAGTTTTGTAAACACTAGTAAATATTTTCAATTATTTTTATTACATATCAGTAAATTGTTCCAGGTTATGAATTACTTGAAAAATACATGGTAAGGGAGATGAAATAAGATGTATGCCAGACACTATAGAGTGCCACTTGGACTCTGAGTACTTTGTTGTTTGAAGAGGATGAAAAACAGCAGAAGCCGTTTCATTCTACCACTGGAATTCAACCAGTGGGATTAATCTACCTAACACACTTGCAACAGCTTAATTTCCCTATGCTGTCCCTGGTGAAGATGTTATCTGCAATACATGCCAACAATATATTTCTCCTGGGAACATCCTCAGATGCAGATTTTAAAGCTGTTTTCAGTTCTTGCCATCTTGACAAGAGATGGAATTTAAAAAAAAAAATCATCATTACAAGATGAGAGCAGAATGTTACTCTTAACATTTTTACTTTTAACATTAGTTGAGTTATTGCATCAATTAACATTCTGAAATATAGTATTTTTCTCCACAGACCTATAAGTTGTAGTGAAAAGGTCAGCTTTCATTTTAAACACCAGCCACTCAATAATACTTTATATTAACAGAAGTGGTGGTGATAGGATTATCATTAAAACGTGAAATCCTCAAATAATTTTATATTTATTAACAGACTTGGAGAAAACTTTGTCATACTGTTGACAGTAAGATGTATGTGATTAGTCACAGCCTGAGAGACATATAGATTGTTTTTGATACTGTATTTAAACATAATTATTTAAAAAAAATTTATATATGCATGCCCAAAATGTGTATATTTGAGTGCACATCCTCTTTTTCTGGCACGCTAGTTGTTTAAGAAAGGATGGATTCTGCAAACACATTTATTCTTAATTTTATTTAAGTACATAACACTATTAACCAAAAATACCATGAATATACAAATACACTGTTTTCAACATGCTTATATTTCATCTAGTGTAATACAGACACAAGACTGACTGAAATATAAATTAGTTTACTGTACTAGCTATAAAAATAATATAAATATTGTAAATAATAGTTTGTACTTCCTTATGTATATGCATGTTGTGTACACGTATGTATAAAATAATAAATTAACACTAGAAAAAACTATTGTAATCAAAAATATGCAATAAATTATTCTATTTTTAATACTGTAATCATACTGGGAAAATCCAGAGCAGGAAATTATTTTCTTCTAATTGCACTTTCTGAGTGCAAGAGTTGTAACAAAACAACAGATGTTAGGCATCACCAGAGATATGAATCTTTGATTTGTTTTTATAACTGCTCTGACATTTAGGCTGTGGGCTTTAAGAGGAGATTCCAAGGCAAAAGTTTCATCATCATCTGACTCATTTTTGCCTGAAGGAAATACCAATTAAAAAAAGAGATAAATAAGCAGCAGCAGCAGATTATTGTGAGTCAAAATTTCCCCCAGGGATTCTGCTGTGTTTACCGTGAAATGTCTGAACACTAACTTTCACTAAACACTACACACTTTCTTACTCTCACACACCACATTTGTCTTGATTTGTGTTTGTGGTTGTACAGAAAGGTTCCAACAGTCCTTATAAATCATTTCATTTGTCTAATGTTGCCCTTATGGGGAAATTACATGTTCAGTGGAAGACAGTAGCAACTAATAGCAGAAACCAGCAAAGAAAATGTGTAAAAAACTCTCCAACAAATCACAAGTAAAATGTCATTGCGTTTAATTACTCTCCCCAGCAATGTAAGCACATGATGGTGCCTGCATGTAGTGATGAATATAGCATGTGATTAGCACTGAATGTAAAGGCAAGCACTACCAAGGGGAAAGTGCTCATATTCTGTCATAAATTCTCTACTAGGTTTTGTGAGAGACTATAGACCCTATGTACATAGGGCCCCAGATAAATTCAGGACCAGCCTTTCCTTCCAGGTTACAATTTGATTTTTTTTAAATAATTGTCTGTGCTAGATCTTCAATACTCTCCTATGTCTGTGCTTTTCAGATCAGTTCACTAAAGAGCATGAAGTACAACATTTTCTTTGAACACAGATCTTAATAGATGATTATTCTATAGTCAATGATGGACATTTATTAAATATAGCTGTGTTTTGTAAATCAATTCTGAACTGGAAAAATATTTGTAGCCCCTCACATATATGTAAGGTGAAAGATAGAAATGTCTCTCTGCTTAGAGGAAAAAAGATCTGAAATGATCTATCTAAATAAACTGAAGTCTGTCTAAGTTTAGCTCACTGACTGGGCCTAACACTTTGTATATGACAGGGTGCTCATACATTCCTCCCTTAGCGTGGCAGGAATCTTCAGATCTCTGTAATGTGAACACAATTATTTAAGAGATACAAAAATGTGGTTTTTTAGATGAAGAAACTGCTTCATTTAGTGATCCACAGGGAGCCTTTAAGGCAAGGAGTGGATTACTAGTGATTACTAATAGATCAGCTGCGTTTAATTTTTTAATTAATGTCAGTGTTTTTTCAAGTGTTACAAAACAAGAAAATACTAAAAGGTGGGGGGTTTGAGTTTTGAGTGAAAGGGCTACAGAATGGTCACATGAGATGGAGAATGAGAGTTGTGGTCAGTATATTACACGTTGTCTCTGTCGTTCCTTCTTCCTCAGGAATAGGGCTCCTCACACCTTTCTACTCCAGCATGGGATCCTCCTGTGGAACCCAGTCCTCCATGGACTTCTTCAGTGTAAGTCCTTCCCATGGCCTGCAGGTCTTCATTAATTGCTCCAGTGTAGGTCCCCTATGGGGTCACAAGTTTGGCCAGCAGATCTGCTCCAGTTTGGGCTCCTCTCTCCACAAACCCACAGGTCCTGCCAAGAGTCTGTTCCAGTGCAGGTTTCCCACAGACATCTACCTGCTCCACTGTGGAGTCCTCCACAGGCTGCAAGGGGACCTCTGCTTCCCCCATGTACCTCCCTGGGCTGCAGGGGCACAGCTGCCTCACCATGGGCTGCTCTGTGGGCTTCAGGGGAATCTCTGCTCCAGTGCCCAGAAATCCTCTTTCCACTCCTTCTATGCCTTGGTGTCTGCAGAGTTGCTTTCCTCAGCCTGATTCCACTCTCCTGGCTGCAGTTGCCATTGCACAGGGTTTGTTTTTTTCTCCCCCCCCCCTTTTTAAATATGTTATCCCAGAGATGCTACTATCATCACTGGTGGGCTTGGCTTTGGCCAGTGGTGAGTCCGCCTTGGAGGTGGCTGGCATTGAATCTGCCAGACATGGGGGAAGCTTCTGCAAGTTTCTGACAGAAGCCACCCTTGTATCTCCCAAAATCTCACCATGCAAATGCAACACACATGTATGTAAAATATTGGCCAATTTTCTCTCCTGCTTACTTCATGAGTGAAAAGCTATTATGTAGTAGCTGCAACTTTGGGAGTCCTTATTGGTAAGAATATCTTGCAGTTAAGATTGTGCATACCAGAACGCCTATTTCATATCCTTTGGGAATTTTGGCTGTCCCTTTCTGCACAGCGTGCCTTCAGTCTCTTCTCTGGGGGCTTGAAGTAGAATCCAGGGATGTCTATAGACTCCTCAAGCCATTTTTCTTGTGTGTGACCTGCAAGAATGGATCTCTTAGGAATCTGTTTGGAGTTTAGACTAATTTTTATTTCGCAGATTAAGATCTTCCAAAAACAAAGCAAAAATTATTTCAGTATCCACACTGTTGATGAATAAACAGAAGCTAAATAAAGCAGACTATAAACACTATCCCTTTCGTAAAATTAAAGACACATTTGACTGATTTTGCACATATAGGGTAATAAATATCTTGGCTGATTCTGACAAACAAGTACTCTAGGCATTAACAGAGGAAATGATCTTTCATGCTGTTTTTTATGGGTTTTGTTTTCTTCCCTCTTTTAATGTGTTTTGTCAAGAATTTCACTATATAACTCAGAAGAAAATTCTGTATCACATAAGGAAATGTAGAGCTGTTTACCCGAAAATGACATGGATTAACTTGCAGAATGAAATCTGTCAGTATTTGTGAAAAATAAATGAAGTTATATGGTAAAGTTCTTTTATGGAACTGTCGATAGCTGAAGGCACAAGCTCTTTATACTTTGTCTGAAGAGCTTCAAGAAGGAACCACATCTTCAAATTCCTGTTCCTAGCATTTAAGATCTAACTTACAGGCTGGAAATAATAACATATTTCTAATGATTTTTCAGAAATTATTTTGACAAATAAAACATTATGACATCCATCTGAAGTGGATTTCAAAATGAGTTTGAGCTCTGATTGTCCAGATTTGTACAAGATCTATTTCTATAAATGAAATGAAAACACTTCAGAAGCCTGTTATTTATTTTTTAAAACTTTTCTTTTATTTTAGGGTTAAAGTACTAATAACATGCATGTGCATCCTTGTTTACTCTCCTGGAACTTTGAACTGTAAAATTACATGTTTATACAAATGTGGAAAGTAACCATATTTACATAGATTAGAAATGTGCCCAGATAGATAAAGAAGTAAAAATTACTGATAGGCATTATAAAAAATACTAAAAAAGAAGAGCTTATGAGTCCTGTAAAAAAATGCAATAAGGTCTAATACTCTTTTGGAGCACCAACAATAATAGAGGCTTTCTTATTCAAATTCTTATTTGAGTTTAGTGAGATTTTACTTACGCTCTCCAGATCATTTTAATATAGAGCATCTTTCTTTGTTCATCTGCTGTTTCAGTAGTTTACAGCTATGAAAAGAACCCACTTATTTTCCAGAATAATGAATGCATGAAATAGTGTGATGACAACAGGGCAAGCTAAAGTCTGTTTCATTTTTCATTGTTGAGCATTTTGTGGAGTCGTTTACAAAGTGAGTTCCAATTGCATATAGTCATTCTAATTTGGATTTGATAACAATTTATACCTGTTTGCATAGCTGTAAATAACTTCACAATATGCTAGCCAGTGGAGAAGCAAGCTCAGTACCTTCAATAGAGCCATTCATTTCTTACTTTTCTATGCATATCTACTGTCTGTCCTTCAAACCAGCTTTTTTTCTCTTAATTTTTAAGGATGTAATTTTGTCAGTATATTCCAGAAAAATAATTGGAGGAGTGCAGGGGGTTAGACAAGGTTAATTCCTTGAAATGAATGGAGAATTAGAAGTTTCCAGGCTGTTGTGGGGGCAGCTAGCAGGCATATGTCTATTAATGTTGAAATGATAGCTGTTAAAGCAAGTGACCTTTAGAGCAGTGAGAGAGGGAAAAACAGCGCAATTACATTGAGGTGGATGGATACACACAGTCCAAAGAGCTGATGCTGCAGATGTCACATCCTGCACATTTTGAATGGATTTCATTTCGAATGGATTTCATTTCAGACTAGCCCTAGTTTGGTCCCTTAGGTAGAGTGGCTGCAGCAGGAGAGGAATAAATGCATTCCTGGAGCATTTTTAGGTTCACCTTAAAGAAATCCAATTCCTTGAGACCACTCCTCAATGTAAACTGACCACCTTTGCTAGAAGGAGGAACATTTGGGAGATCCACTGCAAAAGGGTGTGCTGACCACACTGAAGAGCTACAGCCACAACAGCACATATCCTGTGGCAGAGCTTTGCTGCAGAAACTCACAGCCTCACTAGTTTTCAGTATAACTGGCCCCTCCCAAGCAATATATGAGTAAAAATGTACATTGCCCATCTGAGGCTATGAGTACCAGCAATATGGTCCAGAGAACATAAATCAGTTTCATCTTTTCTTCTGTTAGTCCTGAAATAATGACTGTACCCTTCAGCCTCTTCAAACTTGTCACTTCCCAAAACACAGAGAGAATTTTCTTGGAAACTTGATATCCGACACTGCCACTTTTTATTTTTTTTTTAAGGTGTAATATTGTCTGTGAGGAAAGGATTACAATAATGAAAGTATCAAATGTAATTCTGCATAGCTCAGCAATAAAACATCACAAGTTATGTCTCTGGAGACTGAATTAAAATCCAAATAATTAAAAAATAATTAGAGAGGGTGGAATGACAGAGATGTCACTGTTCTTATTGTAATTAATTCTGTAGAGTTCATATTATGAATTTTCCCTTATTGATCTCAGAGCTAAAAGTATAAAAATCTGGAAATCTCATGTGGTAAAAGGCTTTCATGCAGATGGGGATTGTTTTTGGAAAACACAAAATATTTTCATTATTAACTTATGAAAAATTGACTTTTGTGTTGCCCATGATTTATAGCACTAAATTGATGATATTTTTAGTCTATTCCTTAGAAAAATAGTGAAGACAAGAAACAGTTAACACTCTACTATCATATATGGCTTTTAAACAGCCAGATACTTGAAGTATTGAACTGTATATGTAAAATTTCGGTAACTATTTTTATTTATATGAGAAAAATTTCACTTTTGCTGTGGAGCCGATATATGGTCTTGGAAGTTGTGTGAAGAGGGAAAAAGAGGGCAGTCAGTTGTGTTTAAGGAATCTGAATTATTTGAAAAGCAATGCTTGGAGCGCTGTAGTTGCTATTGCTACATGAGTTGAAAACAGAACATGGATGTCTATTTTCAAGTGTTTAATAAGAAATCACAGTAAATAATTTATCATTGTCTCTTTTCAAATCCTTTGGAATTATATTTATTAAAAATCCTTATGGTTTGCACATTACAATTCAAAGGCTGTGCTATGTCTTCATGTAGATATCCATACTTATCCATCATACATGGGGGTTTATCAAGTGGTTTTCTGTCATTATCTTTGACTGTTTGATTCCAGGGTAGCACAGTGTCATTGAGTCAGAAGAACAGCTGTTCATTCCTGCAAATAACATGTCTCAGACAATTCATGTCATGCCATGTGGACTTACCCTGAAGTTCCTTGTTAGTGTCTACACAAATAAGGAATACAAATCCCACTGCAAGACTATTTCTGTCAGAGCAATTGTCACTTTATTCTATTTCTTTTAATTTCTCAGCTGCACAATGAGCACATCATTCTTATGGCTGGCTGACAACTGGATATTTTATGATTTGAATACAATCTTTCCAAATCCATGGGATAACAACAATAGCAACAAAAGTAAATGTAACTAGCTTATATTCTTATCTTTTTTCAGTCCCACTCCACCCCAATAAACAAGTTTTACAACAACAGCTAGCCTAGATCACCCAATCTTGTGTTTTAACCCTAGCTGGCAACTCAACCCCACACTGATGTTCACTCACTATACCCTGATGGGATGGTGGAGAGAACCACAAAGTGTGAAAACTTGTGTGTTGAGTTAAAAACAATTTAAAAGGAGAAGCAAAAGCCTTGCATGCAAGCATGGCAAAGCAAGGAGTTTATTCACCACTTCTCTTGGGCAGGCATCTCTAGGAAAAGCCAAAATCCATCACATGTAACAGTGAGCCACCACAGCTGGCCATGGTTCTCAAGAGTCCTGGTTTTAATTAGAGCCAGGAGTTGGACTTTGATGATCCTTCTGGGTCCCTTCCAACTCAGGATATTCTATGATTTTACTGCCTCTCTGTGCAAGAAGTTTAAAACTAAACTTTTCATAAATTCTTCCAGTTTCTTTTAAAACACCCAGAATGTTGTCAGTGCTCCTCATCAAAACTAAAAATTTTAAATCTTGAGTCAAAACTATATGACTGCAAGAAATTGAGAGCCAAATCACAATTTTCAGTGAACTCACTGGAGCTAGCCAGGATATAAGTAAGGATGTGTGGTATCCTGACTATACGAGTCTTATGGTCCCAGAAAGTAAACAGATTAGGCATTAATTATTTGCATGTATGAACACTCAGTAGGACCAGTGCTAGAGGGAAGCATAATATTTATTCCTAATTTTATTATTTTTTACATAAAAAAATAAACATTAGTTTTTGAAACTTTACAATTATTTTAATTTACTTTAGTTTTTATAATTTATTTTTCATGTCCAGATTAGAAGAGTGAGTTAGAGAAAGGAAAAATTGCAGACTTGCTATGGGTTAGAACTCTCTGCCACATGTTTGTGTGAGTGCTGCTGTAGACAGGCAACCTGATTATAATGAGATATCAATTTAAAGAATTAACACATATATTTTCAAACCTATTTATAGGAACACAGGTAAATTCTGGAGGTATGTATAACGATATTCATGCCCATATTTCAAAGGATGTCATAGTTTAAGCCCTGATGGAAATTAAACACTACACAGATGCTCAGTTAACCCGCCTCTCCAGCATATAACCCAATGGAATGAAGTGGAGAAGCAAAGTAAAGCTTGTAGACTGAGACAGAAAGAGTTTAATAATCAAAAATAAGGCAAAAATACAATAATAAAAGTAAATTATAATGATAGTTAATAAGTGGGAAAAATCAAGTGATGCACAGTACAATTTCTCACCACTCACTGGCCAATGAGATGCCCTCTTCCCAAACACAGATCAGCTCCCCTTACTGGTAACTCCCCCCATTTTGTATAACTAGCATGACATTCTGTGGAATATCCCTTTGGTCAGTTCTGGCTGTCCCAGCTCTGTTCCCTCCCAGTTGTTTTTGTGTACCTGTTCACTGGCAGAATATGCAAGAAGAAAAAAATTCCTTCACTCAGAATAAACATGAATTAGCAAAAAACCAAAATATCAGTGTGTTATCAGAACCATTCTCATTCTGAGTCCAAAACCACAGCATTGTAACAGCTACTCAGTAGAAATTAACTCCATCTTAGCTGAAACCAGGACAAAGCATTATGGTCTGGTGCCCAGTCCAATTACACTTGATTGCCATGAAGAAAGAATGCATGAAATAAAAATTTAAAATATTGTCCCTCAATAAATATGATAACAAATAAAACGTTTCAAAGTTGTAAATACCCAGAAGGTCAGCAGTGTTAAGTGCAACATATCACCTTTACAGAAAGACTTTAATCCAATACTCTTCAATTTCTGTACTAAAGACAGAAAGAGTTTATTGTTAATCCAGCAGAAATAAGTGACTGGTTTAGCACAAGAAATGGGATTCAGTAGCATGTGTTCTTCTCTTTATTTTCAAAATTAAATTGGATGTAATGAAAATTATGTTTTCTGTTCCTGTGCAACTATTTGCTCTAAATTGTAGGGCATTTGGGGGAAATAGGGTGGCAAGGGAGGGTACTCACCAAAAACACAAAGCTGCTTTGCTCCTTTGCTCTTCTAATCCATTCATGGATTATAACAATTAGAGCATTATGAAAGTTGTTCTTTTGATATCACTTCTGCTATTCTAAACACAACCTACCTAATATACAATATTTTATTAACTGCATGTTACTGTGTTGATGAATATGCAGATATTATAATCTACTGAAATGCAAAACTTCCTGAAATTTCAGTTAATTGATAAATTAGTCTGAGATGTAACAGTTAGAAAAATTCCTCATTACTGTATTTTCATCATCTGTCTTCAATTCCGTATTTATGTGCATACTTTTTTTCTTGTATGTGAGTAGTAACAAATTCAAAGGCTGATATTGCTACTTTCACCAACTCGTTTCTCCAGCAGGACAAATAGGAGAACAAGCAGAAAATTATATACATTTTTTCTACTTCACACTTGTTAGAATACTAATGATGTGAAGCTGTCAGAGCTACCAGCATCTCAACTTGCTAATGATTTCTTGTACCTTAGCTGGGACAAAAGGGATAAGCGACAAGCTGAAACTCCAGTTTCCAAGGAGACCATCTCGGAAACATGTAAGAATTGTTTAAGTAGGTACAACACGTCTCCAAGAACTTGAGATTTTTTTCCTCACACAGTGACATATATAAGCTATGTTGAGGAGGAATCTGTGCCCTCCAGACTCCATTCTGAAGCTGAGGTCTTGTGAGTTAGTGCGACTTGCCATCCAAATGGCTTGCACAGGAGAATAATGAGTTCCCTGGATTCCAGTAATGTTTCAGAGGGTTATCAGTCACAGGCACTGAGCAGAGCTATGTTCTCTGCTTACTTACCTGTCTGTCTAACTCTCTGTCTAGCTATATGTGTGTTCATTCTGCTGTTTTTATTTATGGCCACAAGAAAGCACGTCTTCTTCATTTAAATTTTAGTAAGACATTCTGTGTTATGATATAGTGTGCATGAAAATAGAACCAAAGTGTAGAGGGATGTTAGAAAAATATTTGATGTTACTTGAAGAAACTAGCCCATAGGATTATCATCCCTTAAATCAAAATGTTGCATATAAGAAGAGTATTTTAGGATACTAGATCCTGCTTTTCCATTCCCATGTTGTCATGAACATCTGGTGTTTCCTGCTAGCCTACTTTACAGCTGATATTGCAAAAAAAGTAGCTCTGTAATGAAAACTTCCTCAACTATACCATAGAAATGATTTTTTCCAACTTTTCCATGCTCAAGGAAAACATAAAAAGGGGGAGAGAAAATTTCCTTCCAATTATTCAGCGAATATGGAAAAAGAAATGCTGAAGGACTGATATGCTTAATTCAGCTTTAAACAGCTGCATTGACGTCAGTGAGTTAGGGTTCTTTGCACATCAGAACTCTGTTCTCACACAGTTCATATAAGCAATTTTACTGTATTTACTTTTCCAATATATAAATATTACAAGAATTAAATAGATGAAGTTTGTCTCTACTAGACCTCTTCAGAAATTTTTTCATTTTTGATCCTGGATACTGAAAACAACTGGGGTTAAACCACAACAGCCAGCAGCTAAGGCTCAAACAGCTACTTGCTTACTGCTTCCTGGTGGGATGGGGAGAGAATTGAAAAAAAGGTAAAACCTAATTTTTATGATAAAAATAGCTTATCAACTGAAATGAAGTAAAATTAATAATAATACTAGTAAAAAATGTTACAAATAATAATAATAAATTACTATCAATAATAATAATATAGTAGGAGTAGTAGTAAATAATAGTAGTAGTAATGAATAGGAGACAAAGAACAGCAAACCCAAAGAAACTCAAGTGATACAAAATTTAGTTTCCTACCACCTGCTGATTGATGTCCAGCCTCTCCCTGAGAAATGACTGGCATCTTCCAGCCAATCTGCTGTGAGTTGTGTATTATGGAGTATCCCTTTGGTCTACTAAACTAAATGGGAAACTAAAACATCCTTGACTTAGACTGAGCCCTATCCAGCAAAAACTAAAACATCAGTGTCATCATAATGTTTCTCTTATTAAATCCAAAACACAACCCTATTCTGGTTACTAAGAAGAAAATAAAGTTATGTCAGCTGAGATCAGGACAATTACCAAAAGGTTCTGATGAAAAATCAGTAGCAAAAATCAAACTCTGAAAATGCCACTGATCAAAGAAAATCTTATTGAAGAAACAGGATAAAAGACTGTGAACTGTTAAAGACTTTTCATTCCACAGAGAAAAACTCACAAAGAAAACTCCTACTTCCCAATTATCATCACTGTATGAGAGGAAGTACCTCCTTTTTCAGTAGATATATTATTTGAAGGATTAATATTGGCAATTGAAAAAATGTTTAATTTAGGTACCTTTCAAATGTAAAGACAGATAAGATAGCATTTAAAGATGAAGAGGTGTGTTTAATAGGTGTAAGAACTCAATTTTAGCAAAATACAGTATAAAACAGGTCAACATTAGACATTTCATTGGATGTGTTTGTTAAGGTTTTCTGGGAAATGGAAGACTAGTTCCACACAGTAAAGAAAACAAAAAAAGAGGATCTAAAAATTGGGAAGTGCTGAAACAACTCATGAATAAGAGTTGCAACAGTAAAATCATAGATAAAATATTTGTGATTTCTCACCAGAGAAAAATACTAACTTATACATTTCTTTGAATCACACAAGAATTACAAAAAATGTTTATTAGGTTTTATAACGAGGAAATGCGGCACAATATCTTATCCAGCTAGCATAAATCTTAGCATTTTTGAATATAATAAATTAATATAGAGAATACTTTCCTAATTATAGGGTCACTGACGGTGAGATTCAGTTTGCAAATGAGTTTTTGTAAACCTAGGAGTCTATTTTTAGGCCTGCCTCTGTAGGGTAGGTGTCCTTTGCTGAGTTCCCTGTGGTCACTGGACATCAAATGCTTAATTTAGCTGCTTACCTACTTGCTTTTCATCACATTTGGAGAAGTCTTGCCCTTCAGCTGAAGCTCCAGAAGGGCAGTTTCTCCCAGAGGTTGTGTCCTACCTGTGAGTGCCATAGAAATGTCTCATATACCCTTTAGGTAACCCTAGACTTTGACAGCATGGAGTGTAGGAAGATATCCAGCTGAGCAACCACTTGGGAACAGGATGCAGCTGCTTAAGCACTGATAACACTTGAAATGACCTATAACATTTGTGATGTATGACACATGGCCTGTAGAAAAATAATTGTGTCCTGGATCAGTCATGACGGGCCAACGTGGGCAGTGTAAGATATTTAAAATGGCATCTGAAATTCTTCTCTAGGTTAGGCGAATAGCTCTCCTTTCTCTCCTGACTATGTTATTTGGCTATCACAAGAACCTGGACACCAATTCAAATGTAGTTTTGATTGAATCCCTACTTCATGGGTGAATCTCACTTTAAGACATAGAACAAGAGTTCCTAAAATTTTAGCAATCATTCTTCAGCTTGTGTTACTTTCCAAGAAGACTTTGGAAAAGCAAAAAGAAAAAAATCCCGAAAAGGTTTTCTGAAGCTTAAAATAAACATAACTAATTGGAAATATTAGTTTAGTGTAGAAAAATTTAAAGAAAAAATAAGGTTTGTTCATGGACTCAGAAAACACAATCCCAGAACACTAAAGAACTTACTACTTATGAGTAGTAGTCCAAAGCTTATATGAAAATAATAATCATAAAAATAAAATAATAATATAATAAAATAATATTAAGAAGTAGTAGTAAGGGAAGCTAAAAGAGACAATATATTAAGTAGAGAATAAATAGGGTGAAGGCTACAAGCAATTTAAAACATTAATATTGTTTCATTTAGCTACAGCAAAATGCTGATTAAATAAATTGCTACAAGTATAAAGGTTAGGGAATTAGTTTTCATATTAAAAAGAATGTAGGAAGACACATCCACTCCATCTGATGAGGACAGAATTTACCAGTTCCGACAAAGGAAAAAGTGAGGAAAAGTAATTAAAAACAAACATTTTCAAATATTCAAGCTCACAGTTCTTCCAAATCCTAAAATTAAATAAACTATTTGCACTAGCAACATTAATAACTGTGTTAATGTTTAGCAAACATTGGAAAAATGCTAAAGGACTGAAAGACTAAAATAGAAACAAAAAATGACACCAAAAGAAGTCATCTAAGAGTGAAAAAATAATCACTCAAGCTGTATAAATAAAGAAACAGTGGATAAAAAGCTACAGAAAAGTTTTATGGAAGGCGGGCCTTTTCCGATACAATAGTTCTCTTCATTTAAATGAGATTAGGTATTTGAGTAACAAAGATCTGCATGCTGACATAGCACTTAGATTTCTCCAAGGTATTTGGCCGAGAGACATGCTGTGTGCATTCTTAAATAGATTGTATTTTATAAGAGGAATTAAGTGGTAAACATTTTCTTGTTTATCTTGCACATTTCAAAGGCTGATTTTTTTCTAAAGGCAAAGGCAAGAGGTTGTTATAAAATGATCAAAATTAGCTTGCTAAATGGTCTCAATTCACTAAAAAGTGTTTTCATACATTCAGAGGCAAGGTAATAGTTCAGAGTTTCAGTGATAAAAATTATATCAGCAGGAGGCAAATTCTGTTTTTGAAAGTAAAGATCTGAAGAAAACTTGATATCAACATTTATGACTAGCAGAAGAAAAGTTCTATAATGACAAAAATATTTCTGTGATAATTCAATACTGATGAGGATAACAGAATAGGCATATCTTCACTTTACATATCATTAGTAAAATATACTTTTATGCCTATTTCAAACACAGATACAAAAGAAAATAACTCAAGGAAAGTTAACAAAATTAGTCAGGAGGCAGAAAAAATAAAATAAATTTTAAAATCACATTAAAAGAGAAGGTTGTGACATTACTTGATCTCTGTGCTTTAAAAGGCAATTAAAGTAGAGACAGATAACTAAAAGGCTTTTCAGTCTTATTTAAAAATGCATAAAACAAAATAAAAAATAAAGGCTAGAGAGTGAGGTTAAATAAGTACAGTTTTCAAAACAGTTGCAGGTTCCTGGCAGTGATGGCAATTACTGTGGGGGTAGGGGAAGAACTATTCACCTTGCAGTGATTGCTTTTAAAGTGAAGTATGATACTGGTAAAAAAGGTCCGTTTTAACTCCATTTCAAAAAGAAATATTAGTGTTCCTGTGCGTGTGGTTTGAGCTGGATAAACATGGCGATGGCAGCAAACTTCAAAATTTGTGAGTTTGGGAATTTTTCTGTTCAGCTTTTTTCCTCCTTTGTCATGGGAAGAATAAAATTGCCTGTATTGTCATCCCCTCACTAATGAACCTCTAGTCTCCTGATCAAGGTATTCATTGAAAGTGAACCTCATCTCTCAGGATCTCAGCTGATCAATTTCAATAATTAAGAAGGGTTCTTTTTCCCTAGGCACAGCTGATCACACATTTTGCTGTTCCTTTGGGGTTTTTATTTCTACTGAGTATCAAAAATAATTTAGCCATAGATGGAGACCATACATGAGACATATGTCTTAACACATCTTTGAGAGTTTAAGAGCTGTCACATTCAGGCTTGGGACATTTTCCTGCTAAGTAGGAAAATTACTTTCTTTTCTTATACATTCACCTTTGTTCCTCTGCCAGAATTATAAAAGCAGCTTTTTATCATTGCAGGAGTTAAGACAGTGACATCTTAGTCATTCCTCTTCCCTGCCAAATCACAGTTAGGTCACCTAAGGACTGGTACAGTTCGCTCTCAGTACAGTAATTTGTTATCCCCATAAGGGGATCTCCATGAAATCTAATATCCTATGAAAAATCAGAACAAATGATCTAATCAACATTTGTGTCTTTCTCTTTCATTAGAAAAAAAAAAATGAAAAAGGAAAAGAGATAGAGACATCAAAATTTAAATATTCGATATAAGAATTATTTATGTGTAGGACAATTGCTATTTGTTTGCTTTGCAACAGCACTTGAACAACTGTGATAAACACTTTCCAGTTTTAATGTTTGGGTTTCCTATACATAGAAGAGATATGCAATACCAAAACGTATTTATTCTTGCTAATAACAAAGGCATGACAAACAAGACCTGGTGACTGGAAGTTTAAGTGTATAATTTTCAATCTTGAAATTAAGATGGAGTTCCTAGCACTGAGGTTAATTAATCATTGAACTAACTTACAAGGATAGGTAATAGAGTCATCAGCGTTTGCAATTGTTCAAAAATGAAATTAGATATATTATTAAATGTATTTTTAATATATTTTTAAATTTAAGTCTTCTGGGGAGGGCTGTGGTCATGGTTTTTCTTTTCTCTGATATCTGGGAGGTTTTTGCCTTGCCTCATTGATTTTCCACAGAACACAATATTATCAATCCTTCTATGTGTGAAGAGGCAAAGGGTATACTGTGAATGTGTTTATGACTGAGTACTGATACAATATTAGGATCCCACCATATCAGCTATATTTCAGCTGAAGAGTAGGATTTTCTCCTGCTGAGCTTGGAATTTAAATAGAGAGGCAAAGAATTAGTGGAGTGAATATCTGAAATTGCCATTTTAAAGCCACCAATTACTGATTGAGAGTCTTGATATTTCATTTCAGAATTCTGTAGTGAGAGGATTTGCTAAGGCAGGGAAAGAAAATATCAGACTTGATCACAGAAACCAAAAAGAGGATGAGGATGTGAAGAGGGAGTTAAAATATGGAAGACTTTTAAATGAATGCTGCAGAAAGGGGGTTGAGGGCAGACTTGCTCGGTGTAATGTCACGGTTTTATTGGCCTAAACTTCTGTCTTCCGGACTTAAATATGTTCCCATCTGAGCTCATACATGTGGTGCTGATTAGGTCTTGAACCCCTGAAGTGGGTAAAACTCTCCAGTGAGAGGAAAGGTGATGTGATCCTCCCTCCTCAGCTCTCTTCTTTCTCCAGCCACAGGACAAGCTTGAACGTCTGTCTAATAATCGTCCTTGCTCTTTGAATTGGAAAAATTGTTAAGTTCTGTGGACATGTCAATTGCAACAGAAAGTGACTTCACTTATTCAATACCATGAACTGTGTTCAAGACATTTTACCTTTGTTTGCAGCAGAGTCTCTGGAAACTGTGTTGCCATGGAAATGTGATTTGCTCATCTCTTCTAAGAGTGTGTGCTTGGGGAGAGCTAGTGAGCTGCAACTTTATTTCTAACAAATAGGGTTCCAAACATAGTATAGTATATATAGTATGGAAGAAGCTATCAGAAAGACCAAAATTGTTTTTCTGAAGTTAGTATGACAGAGGAATGTGATTGGAGTCACAATGACCAGTTTCCAGGCCATGACTGGAATCCTCTAAAACACTTGGGCGTCAGGAATTGAAGGTCCCTACTCCCCCTTTGAAGATAATGACTCAGATACAGGAGTAGCAAAAGCTCATCATTAGGAGCCTGAGTCTCTTTTCACCATTGCAGCAAACAGCCTGTTTTGAGGAAACCTGTGTTGTAGGCACATTTGAGCATGAACTAAAGAACAAATTCTGATGACGCTTCCTTTGAGAGCCCAAGTGGAACCATTCTTTGGGCTTTGTGAAAAAGGGAAATGTTTGATCCTGTCAATGTTTTGAAAAACCAGACCCTATTCATAAATTATTCAGGAATATTTTATAATGGGACTTGTAGGATTCTTCCACAAATAATCTGCCTCCTTTCGTTTACCCAGCTGACAAAATCAACTAAGATGCTAAGGCAAAGCTATAAAATGGTTCTACATAATCTCTGTAAACTCTTCCAAAAACACTTCAGTCTTTTGTTGGGGATGCAAACTTTCATTTTGCAGAAGAATTTTTTTCATTCTTTCAGATAACTTTTCAGTAGACATTGTGAAATTTATATTGCAGAATGCCATACAGTTAGTTATCAGGGTGCTTGTGCTTGGAGCTTTCTTCCTTGGCTTTTGATTCCACTAAAATCTCTCATTTTGAATTCTTGACCTTTCCAGTTTGCAATAATTCATATTTTGTTTAGCTTTAAATCCTTTTAACAGCAATTTGAGAGGAACATCACTGTATACTTCCTTACTGGGAATCTCTCAGACCCTTTCTGAAAGGTTGAATTTAAATGGTGTGACTCTTGGGGATATCCTGTGCAGGGCAGGGAGTTGGACTCAGTGATCCTTGTGGGTCCATTCCATCAGCACATTCTGTGAATCTGTGAAATTACTATTTTTGTCTCCTCTACAACATTTGGGAGTTCTCTTGGCAGACATAGAATGCAGCATGATGCACAGCCGTGTAAAATAAAAATCCATATGTTTCCCATAAGTATTTTGCTTATGTTTTTCTAGTTTCTTAAACTGATTTGTACTTTTACAAAATTCAATTTTTACATGCCATGATTCATTATAAATACCTTTGTATAATTAAGGTCTTTAAAGATGTAAAATAATTTTCTTCTGTTTGCAGTACTTCTTTTTCCTTTAAACAGAAGGTCTACCTTTGATTTTCAAACACTTGTATTAATTTTATTGTCGTCATCTCACACACATCTCCAGGTTAAAACTGTATGTGTTAACCAGATGGCAGGTAGCTGATTTAGGAGTTCAGGAATATAAGCGCCTTGCACTCAGATGTCGATGCATTCTGCACGTGCACATTGTAGGTCTCAAGGTACAATTTTACTTCGAAAAGTGAGATCAAAAATTAGGGGGTAAATCTCCATGCTGGTTGTGTTTTTCTTTCACCAGTAACTCCTGCAGGCCTAACCAGATTTCTCCATATTCCTGATCAATAGTTCATGCACCATATGGCACTTACAGAGATCAGGGAAAGCCCCCTCCGTTGTGTGAGGTGTATGTGCATTGACAGATGCTCTCATTTCTCCCATCTTGATTGATGATAGAGCCAAAAGTTTATCTGAATTGGGTCATGCAAATGAGCAACTAATATGACTTTAGGCACTGAGCCTACAATAAGCCATTCTGCTGTGCATCAGCAGAAAAATGAAACAGTGGTGTGAATTTGGTAATAATTTTTTTCTCTTTATTTCTCTGAGAGAAAAGTGACATCTTCAATGTGCCTTATGTAAGAGACAGAGCATGGATTAGAAGTATAGTTTATTCAAAAGCATTTCTATACTCTGTATTTAGAGACATGGACAAGACAGGTAATAAAACTGTAATAGTTGATTGAGTGAAAGCCTGCACTAGTTCAATCCCAACTTCAGAAACAGCTATAAAGACTCAGAGATTCAGAAACATCAGTCAGCTTGCCCATTGTACACTGACAGACAACCTCATCTTCTCAAACACAGGCAGTGCCTTAAGAGGATGGTAAGAATTAAATCAGACATTGACCAGTGTTGCTTATTCTTTCCAGTCTGATCCTTTTCCCCCAGCTTTTTCTGGGGCCAGCACATCAAGTGTCTTCATTTCTGATTCTTGAGGTGCCCTGGTTTTGCTCACCAGAGGAATATTCCATAAAGCTCAGCAGTAATACCAGGGAGAGCATTGGTAGGAGGTACACTACAAGGGACACAACATAACAAGATTGCTGTTGATAAATTCCTTTCATTTGCATCACTTACCTTTTTGGGTTTTATTTCTCAGTCTTCTTTACCTTTTAATTACAAGTGAGATGTGCTGCTGTTCTTATTGCTATCATTATATTATTTTTGTTTAATTACAATTTTTAAACTTTTTATCTCAGTCTGTAAGCTTCCTACAGTTCTCCTCCCCCATCCTGCTGGGGCAGGGAGTGATTGAGTGGTTGTGTGGTGCTTAGCTGCTGGCTAGGTTTAAAACACAGCAGGAGGGAAAAGATGAACTTAAAGACAGCAGGGAAGTTCTTATGGAAAATACTTTAAGGTGACAGCTATAGCTTCCCAAGTGGAGTAGCTGATAGCACATTATTTGATTATGGACCAGAGCTAATTCTGGCACTGGTCCTAGCATTCCTATACCCAAAGCTTCCAGTTTATGCCAATAAATTATTTAGTATCCATAAGAAATGACAGAGATGTAAAAGAGCATGTTGACTTGAAATGATTGGGAGTGTGAGAAAATTCCTCAGTCAGCTCTAAGGTACTCCAGAGGCAAACAGAAAGGATGCAAGAGGGATATGAAAGATGACTTGCATTCTAGGGCTTCCCCAGCATACAAAAAGTAGATTATAGTTGACATTTCTACACTTTTCTGCAAGTCCATTTACAATAAATATTTAAAAGCAAGAAAAAAGTATTCAAGAAACAAACCCTGAAGGAAAGAGATGGATTCATAATTCATCATAAGACTATGTCTTGTACACACAAGATGTGTGCTCTGAATGTGAATTGACAGTAGTATCTTGCCAAATACAATGCAGAGTTGAAGAAGAGTGATACTGAAAAACGCTTTGTGTTGAGTTTAGAAGACAAGCATTGTTTCTTTTAATGATTAGTAAAATTCACTGTCTTTCTTTAATTTTTTTCATTTTTTTCTTCCTGAGTACAGAAAAATGGTTTCCTCTCTCTTGCCAAAGACATCAGAATGTTCTAAGACTGAGTAGCCTGTCCTATTGAAAATGAACTTAAAGAAACTGCTTTACTGGTAGGTGAGTTACTTATACAACATATGGTATATTATTCTTCAAATAATTTTCTAATTCAAAAGGTAGTTCCTCTTCCATTTTCTTTCAAAAAGGATTTTATTTTCCTTAGTGAAGGGATTGTGCTTTGCAATATAATAATCAATAATTGCAAGATACCAGCTTTCAAATTAAAGCTGATTTCCATGATTGAAAACTTGGGATGGATTTTTGCTTGGTTAAGTACAGAATCTAATGTAATCAAATCTAATGTATTTAAAATCAGCAAGAGGAAAAAGGCCCTGAGGTAGTCTTTGGACTTATTCACATTTGTGATGCAATATTCATGGAGAACACCAGCCCTTCAGAGGAGGTCAGAGTTTTTTTCTATCAGTGTTCAGTGCAGGAAAACCTGGGGAGATTCTCATGTTATTTTTAGGGATTAATAAAGGATCAAGCTGATTATCAACTGAAACAGTGCTTTAAGTGAAAGGTGATCACAGTAAATAGAAGTAGAATAAAACTAGCAAATGACCAATGCTGGATGGTATTCACCCACAAGTCTCAACAGTACTCAAGAATTAAATAGTACAGCTATAGATCCACCATGTATCTCATCTACTCCTGGCATCTGAAGATATGACAGTGGCAAATATTGTGACAATCTTTGAAAATAAACATTTCAGGGGAACACAGGGAAGCACAGTCCTGTAAACTGGCAGGCAGATGAATAAAGTATTAACACTGACTGAAACCTGAATAAATGAAAGCTACCTGAGAAGAACACATGCAATTTCCACAAAAGGAAGTCCATTATTACAAACCTCTCAAATTATTTTAAGAGGTCAAAATCCTTGTGGGTAAGGATTATACACTTGGCACTCACTGCTTGGATTTTCAAATGGCTTTTCATAACGTCTTGTGCAAAGCACCCATGAAGAAAACAAACAGAAAAGGCAGGTCCCAGCATCGGTAAATAGAGAGTTAAAATTAGGGAAAAAGGTTAAAAGAAATAAGTAAATGTTACATACAGGAAAGTTCCCAGTGGTTTTCCACAACAGCTGGAACTTGTACCTGGAAAAGGTAGTGAGAAGTTACATGACCATATTTGCACCCAACAGAGGAATTCACAGATCAGGGTGTGAGAGCACAATTTCCTGTCTCAAACACTGTTAGCACAGAAGGACTTTGCCATGAGATAAGCCCTGGATGGAGTGACAGGATGGTGCTGACTCCAGGCCTGGTGGAGAAAGATCTGGTTAGCACATCCCTGGTTAATGCATCCTGGCAAGAATTCCTGCTATGACAAACTGTGTAAAGGAACTTCTCCTATTCGTATCACATGTCAAGGATCACCCCAAGTTATGGGACAGACAGAATCTGTGACTACCAAAGCCCCACCCCCAAAAAAGCCTCTGTGGATTCCTGGAGCTTGGACTGTAAGTTACAACGCCACAGTAGGAACTTGAGGTAAAATAAAGTTGGTGCTCTTGTCTGAGTGTTGCCTCAGACCAAGGGGGAGGTAAACAAAGCTGGGGGAGAAGAGTGTATCATTGATAATGGGCGAGGAAAGCTAACACAGCAACTGTTCTGAAATCAGCTCACGTTGTGTAAAAGGCAATTCTGGCAGGGGGAAGATCATAGCCCTCCAACTCAAGAAACCAAATGACTCAAAAGAGAAAGACTGAGCATGGGAATAATTAGCAGTAGAAGTGAGGGAATTATTTAATGAATAGAATAAGAAAATGAGCATTAACTCCTTTGTTTGCAAGAATGTATAGTGAAAAGTTTTAAATTACCTCAGGAATTTGTACCTCCACTACCAAGAAGCCCAGAGAGAGGAAAGACCAATGGGACACCGCTGGATCCAAAGGTGGTGACTCTCTTCTGCTTCATCTCTCTTTCTGTCTCTCTCCCCTGACCCCCTTTCTATTTATTTCTATTTCTCTACCTCACAGTTACTGTTAAATAAAATTTGTACTATTGATTTGGCATGAGGTCTAATTTGCACCTCAATTTGGGAAGAGGCGTCTCTCACTAGTAAGATCTTTACACAAGGCAGTGAGTTTGAGGGCTTACTGGGAAGCAATGCAGCCTGTTCTGAAAAAAAAGACTGACTGTTAAAATAGCAGATTAAATTTTGAAAAAGAGTTTGTTCTTTTTGCATGTAGGGTAAAACAAGCCTAGCTCCACACACAAAATTATAGGGTCTGTGCTGTCTGTTGCCATTGGAATGAGCCTTTGTGTTTGTGAGAGACGAAAATATCAGCTGAGTGCTTGCTAGAAGTTGAAAAATGAATCATGTATTTAACTTTATGAGGAAATGAATAAAGAAATAAAAAAGAGCATCATTATGCCACTGTACAAAATAATCACAGTTCATGCACACTCCCAGTTAATGTGCACGGTTCTCATCTCCTCAACAATGACGCAGAAAAGTTGGCAAAGGTTCACAGAAGCAACCATAATATGGAATAATTATCTTAGAAGGATTAAGAATTTATTTTGAAGGAAAAGATAAAAAATCATGCCTGATGTAGAGATTGTAGGTAGGGATTTACTGCTCACTATTTCTTCTTATACAAAAAGTAGGACCAACACATGAAGTCAAGAGAGGTGTTTCACACTGGATTGGGAGGGGGCCGGGGGCAGAGCTGTGGGATGGTTTACAAGTGGAATTTTGGAGGCAAAATGTTTACATATGTTCCGAATAAACTGCACCAACATGTTGATGGGAGATTCCGTAAATGTTACTAGGGAAACATACTTCTTCAGACTCAGAAAATCCTCTGAGATGGAAATACGCAGAAGCTAGTGGAGAGTGTCATATATGTTCTAACCTGCCATCCATTTATAGGTATGTGTTCACACAAGCTTCTAATATGGAGCCATAAGGGATAGTTTAGAGGAGGGAAAGATTAGACACAGCTTGAAACTATTGGTATAACAATACCACAGGCTTTTGTTTCTCAAGTCAAAAACAAATATTGACATACTTTAGATGTGGTTTATGCACCTGACTGTAATAGAATTTGGTAGGAAACATCAGATTGTAAGACTTCATTGCACAGTTTCATGGCTCCACTTTGCTGCATGCATTCAATTATGTCAGGCTGAACTCATCTCACCTATCTACAGCAATCTGGAAGTGTTTATTCTGAACTGACACCAGATTCTCTGGGTGAGAAAATGGGAACTCCAGAGTATGAGTCATTCCATCTTAAAATAGATGTTGAAGAACTCATAAGAAAGTGTGAGTCTTGTTAAGTTAAAAAAACCCCACAAAATACAAAAAAAAAGCCCATCTTAAACAACTACATTTCTATACTACTCTAGCTAATTATAATTCTAATTAGAGAATTCGAAGTTATATACTGCCTAGAGTCAGGTAATCACCATAGATCATCTGAAAGAAGTAAGGAAATCAAAAGATTTTCTGCTTGCCAAGAATTTGTTCATCTGGCTTGAAATGTCTGTGTATGTATATCAGGCATCTAAGTGACAGCCGCAGGAAAGCTGTTCTTGGTGTCTGTAACTAACAATAGCTAGCCAAGAGTGAAGTTCTATTTCTGCAAGTGCTCACAATTGTGACAAAGATCTTAAAATCTAAACTTGATTTTCAATACATTTAAAAATTATATTTAGGCAAGTGAACAGTATTTCAGCATACATTCAAGTCCAAGTGAACCTGAATGAGTAAGAGAGCAAAGTGCATGGCTGACTTGTGTCTTAAGACTTCAGGGATTTTACACAAGGTGAGAATGTAAACTCAGCATTTGTACTCATTTCATTGCTCACAAATAGAGTGGAGTAACATTGATAGTGCACTGCATTTACACTAGAATATTAATGCCATGGCAGCTAAATGCTTCCTATACTTAACAAGAATTCTTTTAAAGAGGTTACAGTCCATTTCTGAAATTTCTTCTCAGCCTGGCACCCAGGATTTGGAAGAGAGGAAAAGTGTGCAAAGATATTCCTTACTACTTCACTTATTTCTAAGTTTTAAGTGTACCATATCTGATTGTATATCATTACATTTTGTCCACAAGCTTTAATATATAAAGGATGATTCAGATATCTAAGCATAGACGTAAGTCATTATATGCTTTGCACTATCCCACTTGGATTCCAAGAACAAATTTACGAAACCAGTACCTCAGCATATATGTGCCGTTGTTGTCTAGATGTCTGGTCCAACTCAAAAAATCTTACATGGCTTTTGATGCCCAGGTAACCAACCAAGATGTTCCTGTTATTTGTTGAAACCTAGTAGTGGCATGAGGTACATACACAAAGCCTTCTGTTGAGTCAGTGAACAACAATTAATCAGCAAGTTACTGCTCTCTTGTTTTCAGGCAGGTAATCCAGAACCAAAGGAAAGAAGAGTTTCCCTTGGAAAGGAGGATTGAGTTAGAGAATACACAGGCAAATATGACATCCACAAGTCCAAGGGGCCCTGACAGGATGCATCTATGAGTGCTGAGGCACCTGGCAAACACCACAGATAGGCTGCTCAAAGTCATCTTTGAAAGGTCATGATGACCAGGAGAAGTGCCTGAGAACTGTAAGAAAGCAAATGTCATTTCAGTCTTCAATCAGGGCAAGAAGGAAGACCCAGGGAACTACTGATCCATCACTCTCACCTCAATTCCTGGAAAGGTGACAGAACACCTCATGCTAAAGGCCATCTCTAGCCGCACAGATGACAAGGAAGTGATCAGGAATAATCAGCATGGATTCACTAAAGGTAAGTCATGCTTGAGTAGCCTGATTGCCTTCTACAACAAAACAGCTCCCTGGATGGATGAGGAGAGGGCAATGGATATTGTCTACCTCGACTTCAGCAAGGATGTCAACACTGTCTCACACATCCTTGTAGGTAAAGTCAGAAAGTGTGGACTGGATGAGTGGACAATGAGGTGTTGAGAACAAGTTGGATGGCAGATCCCAGAGGATTCTAATCAGTGGCACAGGGTCTTGTAGGAGGCCCTTTTGGAGTCCCCCAAGGTTCAATACTGAGCACAGAATTGTTTAACTTCTCCAGTAATGACTTGGATGAAGGGGCAGATGCCTCCTCAGCAAGTCCACTGATGACATAAAACCCTCCCCCAGAGGGCTGTGCTGTCCTTCAGAAGGGACTCGACAGGCTGGAGAGATAGGCAGAAAGGAAATTCAGTGAAGGCAAGTGCAGGTCCTGCACCTGGGGAGGAATAACCCCATGCACCAGCGCAGGCTGGGGGCTGACCTGTTGGCAAGCAGCTCTGCAGAGAAGGATCTGGGGGTCCTGGTGGACAACAAGCTGTCCATGGGCCAGCAGTGTGTCCTGGTGGCCAAAAAAGCCAATGGAAGAGCAATGTCAGCAGGTTGAGGGAGGTGATTCTGCTCTGCTCAGCTCTGATGAGGCCACATCAGGAGTGCTGTGTCAAGTTCTCAGTTCCTCAGGACAATGGAGACATGGAGCCCCTGGAGCAAATCAAGTGGAGAGTAACAAAGATGGTTAAGGGACTGGAGCATTTTTACATGGAAAGGCTGTGGGAACTGAACCAGCTTAGCCTTGAGAAAAGACGACTGAGATGGGACCTCATCAATGTCTGTAAGTGTCTGAAGGGAGGGTGACAAAAGGATGGAGCCAGGCTCTTGCAATGGTGCCAAGCAACAGGAAAAGGCAATGGGCAGAAACTGATGCACAAGAAGTTCCATCTGAATATGAAGAAGAATTTCTTTACAGTGCAGATAGCTGAGCACAGATTGTCCAGACATGACAAGCAGTCTCCCTTATTGGAGAGATTCAAGAACCATCTGGACACAATCCTGTGCAAAGTGTTCCAGGATGACCCTGAGAAGGGAGCTTGGACTAGATGACCCATTATATTCTCTTCAAAACTGACTCATTCTGTGATTCTGTAACAGTCAAAAAGTGAAAATTTCACTGTAGCTGCCTGATTTCTTTGCAAATCAATTAAGAGAGATGTGTAGAAACTGTAATTCGGTTTGTTTTGTTTTTTTTCTGTGAAGAAGTAACTTTTTTTTTCAAGTATATTTGACACAGAAAATGAAATTCAGTGTTCAGCCCTCAAGGAGCCAATAGGCCAAGAAAAGTTTGAAAATATATTACTTTTGCATGTCAATATCAAGCAACAGCTTCTTGAATTTGTGGATTTCTATCTCTTTGCAGTCAGTGCTTGCTTAGATTTTTATGAGGTATTGGTACAGCTATCACAGATAACAAAACAATTCAATTGAGAATAGAAAGCAATCATCAAAACACTAATGAAAAATTCTGTAGTTTGCAGCCCTAACTGTTTATGTAATATTTAATTCTGAATATTTATGCAAGTAGCATCAAATACAAATTGAAAGAGAATAAGTCCCACAGATTCAAAGCTGATTGTAAAGGCCCATAGCATCCAGTGTTGCTGAACAAATACATCCTGCATTTAAAAAAGTCAGCAACAAAACCCGATACATGGAAAATCCATGTGACTCAACACTTAAGTACATCTACAAATTATAGAGTACTTTCTTTACCTTTCTTGGTTGGTTGGGTGTTTTTTGTTGTTGTCTTTTGCTCTGGGTTTGTTTGGGTTTTTGATCGTTTTTGGTTTTTTTTTATAAAGTATTGGTAGCCATCATTAAAATAGTAATTCTTCCATTCAGGTTTCTATATTCCTCAGTCAAAAAGTGTCATAGTGCCCAGAAATCAAATATGGTGGAAGTTAATGATCCTAGATCTTACCTGGCACCCATCTAACCTCACAGAAAAATTAAATTTTAAGTGCTGTAACCATAACATTAGTTTTCCTCATCTCTTTAGAGTAAATGCCAGCTTTAATTGTGTTATGCAAGATAAATCAAACATGGATTTTGGGGTATATGTACCCCTGTAGCTGCTGTGGGGATAATAAACCCTGAAACTGAATAAGTGAGCAGCAAGGTCCCCAGAAAACAATGTGGCTACTGGCTTAATCAGTTCTGGAAGCTGTGTCTCCTGTTTTCACAGCGCCATATCAGATCTAATATCCCTGCAGCCCCATTAAACTCATACCTTTTTCTGAGCACGTGGGGGTAAGTGTTCAGCTGTTCTGTATAGGCTTACCCCTGGAATCTCCACAGGTTGAAATATTCAACAGAACATTAGTTTTCTCCATGTAGAAATATTAATATTCTTCTTTGGAAATGGAGAATAGTTTCTCCATTTCTCATATCACAGTCATGGTCCTTTTCAGCACCTGAATATAATTTGGACTCACCTACCCAAATGTCAGGAACAACAGAGGGCACTGCACACCATTTAAGGACTTGTTATTGTGATATCCAGCTTAAGGAAGAAGTTTCTGTTCTTTTTAATATTTTATTTTGGAGGAGTTAGCTGTATAAAATAGCTTAACTTTGAAAATTTCATTTACTACATAACTGTGCTAGATTATCCATATTTCATAAAAGCAGAGATATTGCAATGGTATTTGAAGAAAAAATCATGGTGGGTGGTAAGAAAATGTTTCTTATGTTTTATATTGGCCTTGTCTGATGAGCATATAAGAAGTCTCACAGACTTCAGATATTAAATTTGATGAGATTACAGAACAGCATCGTAAATTATTATGCCCTGGTTGTCTGATATTTGAAACAAACAAACAAAAGTTTTGGTTTCTGTCCAAACAAATTGTTTTAATTTCTTATTTCCAGAATATAAAGTCCTTTTTGACAAGTATTTTTTTAATTTCAGCTCTCCTCAGGGGTAGTCTGTTTTTTTCATAGATATATACTGTGCTTGTCTTGTGATTTAAAAAGAGAAATAAGTTTGGTAGGTAGATCTGAGATGCAAGAATAAAAGATGACATTTCAAAAACCCACTTGTATTAAAGGTTGATCATTATTAAATAAATATAAAATTATTAATTAACTCAGTCATACCTTCCTGAAATGCAAATTATCACTGAACATTAACACAAAATGAATGTGATAGTAACTGAATAATTTTAAGATGATCAGACTTTATAACAATGATACATTTCTAAATAGTTCTTTGAGATTGTAATAAAAGGTCAAAAACTGTCTGTTGAAGCAGTTCATATTAAAGTAAAAAAGATGAGTAGGTGGTTCTTAAATGAAGCTTTCAAGCCGCAGTCAGATTTCAAGCCACAGTAAGATTAGGGAATATGTTTTCTCTGTAGAATCCTTGTAAGATTGTCTATAATAAATAATTAGTAAGTCATAAACAAATACATAGAATAGCTTTTGACATACTGCATAACCTCCTCATGTGCATTTATTTTTCAATTTAGTTGTATAAATCTTATAAAAATAATGTTCTCCAATGATTGCATATGTGCCCTGTACCTATAAAACATATGTACCCTGAGTCCATTGGAGAAAAAACATGGTTTAGGTTATTGCCTATAGTATAAGAGCTTGAATTTCTTGCTTAAATAGATCAGATCTGGGCAGCTCAGCTTGGCTTTACAGTAAGGTTCCAGTGTTACAAGCGTTTGGTATAGGAAAAAATGCAGAATGAGTCAATAGATTTAAATACTCTTACATTTGTTCTTTCAACATATAATTACAAAGAAGCTAAAACAGAATAAGAAATGATGTGCTCGATAACTGCCTTAAGCGTGACACCGCCGCCTTGTATTAGATTGCTATATCCAATCAATGCTTATGCTGAGACAAAGTCAGTACAAAAATTGCTCTGGTGAGGCCCTGCCTACACTACTTTCAGAAACTTACAAAATTCCCATCAAGTGCAGAGGTTTTTAATAATCCCTAAGACATAATGGTCACATATAACCTTTCTGAGAGAACTGTCCTTCGGTCTATGGTTTTGTTACGAGTAAAGAATCAAGGTTGTTCCAGTCAGATGGGTGGCATAATGCTCTGCACTAAGAGTTGCTATCAGATGTACAGATAGGCTCTTCCATACAAAACACCCTTTGATTTCACATCCAAGAAAAAGAAAATGATTACTAGTTCAGCTATGGCATTTTAAACCACTCGACAAAACTAATCATTACAGTAGAGGTTTTTCTGTGCAAAGAATAAGCATAAGGGAAAGGAAACGAACAAAACTTATTATTTTTATCTAACAAGCACCAGTTACATTTAAATACTTAAACTACCATCAAGACTTATATGTATGTCCACAGCTAATGAAGGTTAACCACTCAGCTTTCATTTTGCATATTAATTTCCTCTTGAAGAAAACATCAGCTTTGTTATTTATCACTTAAATGGTTACTGCTGACTGCTGGAAGCATATTGTATCCATACTGCATTCTTGGAAGCATTTTTTCAACTAGCTGGCACCTGGAATGATTTAGAAAGACCCATAATAGAGGTATCACTGGCTGCATTTAAAGGAGCACATGCCACAAAGGATCAAATAGTTCCCATTAAAAAGGCAGACAACTTTGAAGAGGAAAGAAAAGATGTGGACCTGTTGGAGTGATACAGAGAAGGACTCTGAAGATGCTCAGAGGTTCAGAGCACACCTCCTATGATGATAGGCAGAGGGAGTTGGGGCTGTTCAGCCTGGGGAAGAAGAGACTCCTGAGAGACCATAGAGTGGCTTTTCAGTAGCTAAACAGGGCCGATAAAAAAAAAAGGAGAGGGAATTTTTAGTAGAACCTGTTGTGATATGATAAGAGGTAATGGTTTTTAACTAAAGAGGTTTGATTTAGGTAAAATACAGAGAGAAAGTTTGCCCAAAGAGGTGGTGGGACACTTTCCCTCCCTGGAAGTGTTCAAAGTCAGGTTAAACAGCGCTCTGAAGCACTGCTTCTAGCTGAAGATATTCTTGCTCATTGTAGGGTGATTGGAGTAGATGACCTTTAAATATCCCTTCCTATCAAAACTACTCTGATTCTATGATTTTTCTATTTACTAAATGTCAAAATTAATTAATGAAATTATGAGACCATTCCATCCTCCAGTGTAAGAGAACTTTTATTTTAAAAATATGAAAGGAATACGGCTGAAAGCAAATCTGTCAGGCACTTCACACACTAATCACAAAAGACCCCCCCCCATTTCCCAGAATTAAAAATAAAAATCCAGAAAGATACTGCTGAGAGATGAATTTGCAAAATATGCCATTTATCCTGGAAAACTTGTCACTTGTGACACATTAGTAACACACAGCGACTGTTGTGTGTTATGGGAATGGTCCCCTAATTAGTTTTGTCATTAAAATTAATTTTAAACCATTTTGTTCTTGATATTTCTTAATTATTCCAACGACACATTCAGATGCCTCCAGATGGCTTGGAGCAGGATAAATAGCATTGAGAAACTTCCCTAATAGCATCCTACTCTGATTGTTAATATCATTCATGCAATATCCAGCTTCTCTATATTAATTTCAACATGATTAAGTAACAAATGGCAAGAAATTCCTTTGCTGATGTTTTGGGTTTGGAGGAAGTACCTCCAACTGCAAAGATGTGCAGTCTGAAAAATCAGCAATATCAAAGTCTGCATAGAGAACAAAATTTCTACTGGGGGATTTGGAAAGAGGCTTCCAATAAATGCAGATGGCTTGATTACTTATTTCCATATTCAAATTGAAAATTTTAAAGTGATATGATACTATTTTTCTTTCCAAAAAAGTTTTCAACCAACTTGCCCAATAACAATTGTATTGAAATGATGAACCAGATTCTATCAGGCCCATTAGTTTCTCAGCACTTACCTTAAGAAAGCTGCATCTTCATTTCAGTAAAATGAAAAACACAGATGAAAAATGTCAACATCATGAAGCTGAGACACTGTATCTCTCCATAAGGGAAAAACCACTACTATTTTTATGAAATTGGAGTCAAGTGTAGCATCATTTTCCTATAGGAAGAGTATTCCATTTCTTTAAAGAAAGAGTATTTCTTTCTTTAAATCCAAAAGTATTTTGGATTAACTATGACAGTATTTTAAAAAATCCTATATGATGGGGAATCTGTCAAAAATCTAAGCCTCTGTTAAGCAGACAGACTGATTTGATCACCAGTCTTTGATATGCACACAGGTACTTTGACTAGGGTAATCAACATAAGGTAGATTTTAAATTACATATATTGTTAACCAAACTGCCTTTCTCTCAATTCCTTTCACATCTATCATAGTGTTTATCTGAAGATTTTCTGTGAGACAGGAAGTTTCTCAGAGTATTGAGAAACACACTGATTTACTCATTCTTGAAAAAAGCTAGAAGGGAGGTTGAGCTGCAACTTTTCAGCTGTTTTGCAGATGCTTCAAGAAATGAGTCGTCAGTATGAGGACCTGATTCTGTGTCTTCCTCAAAGTAAGAAATCAGTGACCTCAAGTGTCACTGTATTTGAAAGCTTTCTGGCTGAACAATTTCAGTAGTCCAGCATGCTTTGTTGCCTGAGCACAGAAGAGGACTTGTCAATAGTATTACAGTTCTATCATTCTATAACTTCTGCTCTAAGCATCTCATAAAATGATGAGTTTGGGAGGAGTTTCTAAGAAATCACAGATTGAAGAAAAAGTATAAGGAAAGAGACCCACAGAAAGCAACAGGTTGGTATGTTTTCTGGTTTCATTTCCAACCGAACATTTTGTCATTAAGACCTGTGCTGCACATTATCTAATTTTCTTTACAACTCAACAACCTAATATTTAACTCAACACTTTCCACGAGCTCCAACACCTCATTCTAGGAAAGGTCCCTTTTACTGATAGTGTCAACACACACCCAGTGTCCAGACCTGAGATAAGGTTCATCTGAAATCTTCAAGCAACCTCCTTTTCAGTTTGAGCAAGCACCTAGTATCCTGTGAGGACAAAGTGAGCACATAGTTCTGATGCATTTTCAAACCATTTTTCATGTCTCCTTAATACAGAATCACAGAATTATTTAGGTTGGAAAGACCCCTAAGCCTGAGCCCAACTTTTGACTGATCACTACCTTGTCAGTTAGACCATAGTGCCACATACAGTCATTTCTTGAACACCTCCAGGGATGGTGACTCCACCTCCTCCCTGGCCAGCCCATTTCAGTGCCTAAAAACCCTTTCCATGAAGAAACTCTTCCTGATATCCAACATGAGCCTCTTGTCCTGTTGTTGGATGTCTGGGAGAAGAAGCCAATCCCCATCTCTACAACCTTCTTCCAGGCAGTTGTCGAGAGTGGTAAGTTCTCCCCTGCGCCTCCTTTATTCCAGGCTAAACACCGGCAGCTCCCTCAGCCACTCCTCATAGGACTTGTGCTCCAGACTCTTCATCAGCTCTGCTTCCCTTCTCTGGACTTGCTCCAACACATCAATGTCCTTCTTGTAGTGAGGGGCCCAGTACTGGACACAGGATTTGAGCTGTGACTTCACCCAGTGCTGAGTACAGGACACACTTCTTGTCCTGCTGGCCACACTATTGCTGATACAGGCCAGGATGCCATTGGCCTTCTTGGCCACCTGAGCATACACTGGCTTGTGTTCAGACAGCTGTTGACCAGCACTCCCAGGTCATTTTCTACTGGGCAGCTTTCCAGCCCTTCTTCTCCTAGCCTGTAGCACTGCCTGGAGTTGTTGTGACCCAACTGCAGGTCCAGTACTTGTCTTAGCTGAACGTCCTATTGTTTGCCTTGGTACACCAATCCAACCTGTCCAGAATCCTGTGCAGGGCCTTCCTACCCTCCAGGAGACCAATGCTCCCAGCCAACTTAGTGTCATCCACAAATGTACGGAGGGTGGTCTTGATCCCTGCATCCAGTTCATCAGTGAGGACATAAAACAGGACTGACCCCAATACTGACCCCTAGGAACCATGACTAATGACTACCTGGCAACTGGATGTGACACCATCCACCCCCCCACTCTTTGAGCCCTGCCATATAGCCAGTTTTTAACCCAGCAAAAAGTGCACCTGTCCAAAAGCTAGCTGCCTACTTTTCCTGGAAACTGCCATGGGTGACAGCATCAAAGTCTTTGCTGAAGTCACAGTAGACTACACCCACAACCTTTCTCACCCATCAGGTGGGTCACCTGGTCCTAAAAGGGAGATCAGGTTGGCCAGGCAGGACCTGCCCTTCTGAAACCTTTTCTGACTGGGCCTGATCCCCGGTTGCCCTGTATGTGCCTTGTGATCACACTCAGCATGATCTGTGCCATAAACAAACATGCTTTCAAATCTGAGTTCAAATGCACACTTAAAAATTAGGACATTGAAGAATTTGCCTGGGAGTTGCATGTGGTGGCACAAAACTCAGGGACAGTATCCAAGGAACCTGTTATTCATGAGTCATATGTATTACATTCAGCATAAAAGGGATCCCTCAGATGTCTGAGAAGGATCACAGCATGTTATAAAGGATGATGAAAGACTTCCAATGAATTTTAGGGAAGTACAAGAAGGAGAGTAAAAACAGAAAAGTAGACGCATATACGGTTTCATTGCAAATCTCCTATTAAAGTTAAATATGGATTCATATTGTCCCTGTAAAAATCTCATATTATATATTGCAATGAGTTAAAAAGTGAAGGCTACTGAAGACACACATACACACAAGAATGAGATATTTCCTGCAATAATTTTTTTATTGTAAAAAGAGGTTAAAAGTGAAAAGTTATAAGCAGATGTAGTTTAAGTATATTGACAGAAAATAATTATAGGAAAGCTTATTTGCATTAATAGAAGTAGAAATAAGGAAATTTTGAAATGGTGAGTAAAGTTTAATAAAAGATGCCAAAGACGGGTAGATATTATAATGAAAGTAGTGTATCAGCTCTGAACCTAATATGTCATAATGATGATATTGTTAATATTGGGAGAGTTATTCTAAACTGCACAAGCATTTCATGTTCTAGATTATATTTAGCTCTTTAGGGCACAGACCCATTTTTGACATTGTTTTCAAGAATTTAATAAATAAAAGAAAGATACAATATGAGCCTTCTGAAAAAAAAAATAGAAGAATGGAGATAGAAATGGCAGCTCTCAGTAATTTTACTGACTAGATGAAATTCAGCACCTGGTGTGGAACAAGAAACATATCAAGTAGAGAAACAAAAATTGTCATTTTTGTGAAATGGAGTTTGTTTACAGCCTTTGGGGCCACAGCTGCAATTTCAGTGTTTCACAACAATAATAAAATTTGCCTCAGCTAAAAAAGAAAAAAAAGGGAGGAAATTAATCAGGGGTGGGAAGCACAGAACATAGTGAACATAGAGTTAATCTGATTGTCTACATATTTGAGGTCAGCCTGACCAGCTCTAACCCAAAGCAGAACTATGTTATGCTCTTCTCTGTTGGGTCAGGAAGCCCCAGAGGAATCCACAGGCAAGGAATTTTCTATATTCTCTTCTTCAAAACACTCAGGAATTCATCTGAGGCCTAAAAGATACAGAGACAGGGTATTAAGTCAAAAAATGAATCAGTGGTAGAACATATTCCTCTAAGAAGTTTTAGGCAGTGACTTTTCACAGAAAGCCTTAGAATAAAATGACTGGACATTTCAAACTGAATTTTGTGTTTATTATTTGACACACAGACTTCAGGATATGATGACTTTCCTACCATGCAAATAATGGATCTTATTTAAAAATCTTAAGCTGTGATACACAGCTACTTATTCCACTATCTAAACTTCAATATTTTTAAACAAAGAGTATCTATTAGTTTTTTCAGCAAGAACTACTGAGATACAAATTTCCTCAGGATTGATGGCAAATTAATCAGATGCAGCACCTGAATTCTAGAGCATTTTACATCTTAAAAGTTATTAATGTCCTCAAAGCAATGCTGACAAAGTTACCCCATTCAAATATAATCTACAATTTTGCCACTCTTTCTCCGGATACCAAGAATCACAACAAACAGAAGGTCTGCTTGAACAATAGAAGATAAAACATGGCCTCTCATCTGTCTGAAATAAAACATTACACCTGGGAAAGAAGGCAAACAGATATTTGAACTAATCATGGGGCAACCCATTCAACCTTTTCAAAAGTGAGCATATTTTCTCAGAAAAACTCTATCAGGCTCTTGACTTCTAGTGCAAGTCTAGTGCAAAGCAGAAGAGCTAGAGCCAGATGAAAAGCCTAGAAATTTTTAAAGAGGATAGATTCTGATTTTTCAGGGTATGAAATCCATAGAAAAATATTTGAGGGGGTATTTTTGCAGCTAGTTATTTTGAAAACTAAAAATGTTACCTGAATCTTTTTTTTTTTTTTTAAGATGTAATGGCTCAGTAATAATAGAGAATTAATGAAGCCCAGTTAAGTAGTTAAACCATGCCTCAGCTTCTAACATGCTCAGTATAAACAATAATTATAAGAAAGGGCACCTAATTAATCAAATGTAATTCTTACAGTCAGTTGCTAATGTAGTTATGCAGGCCAGGGTTTGTTACCCGGTCTGTCTCCCAAAACTTATTATGCCAGTAAAGGAAATCAAAGAGAACTGATACCTTTATTTTTTTTTATGCCTTGTTTTCCTTTTATGTGTTAAACTTGTAAATATTGCAGACTTCAAGAGCTCTACTTAAGCAGAGTTGGTGGGGAGATACCACAAACGAAATAACGCTAGGCTCAGGGTTATTTTGAGGCAGCTTTTGGAAACCACTACCTTGCTTTTGCTGCTCTGACTTGTGTTTCCATGGAAGCAGGACCAGACATGGACACAGTCACTAGCAGATGAGGAAATTTCTGCCAGTTTCTGGTTCTCAGCTCTGTTTCCATGACAACTGCTGCTGGCGCCCTGAAAAGGAGGTGAGGTATTTAAAACACTACAGTGCTCTTAATAAATATCTGCTGCTGTACACACACAGCACAGACCCCTTACATCTCCAACAACAAAAATGCAGCTCAAAGTGGCAGTGAAAATACATCTTGATACCAACCACTACTATTTCCCTGGGCAGGTGTCAAGGAGAAAGAATGGGTGGTTTCTGAAAGCTGATTCCGTCCTGACGTCCAGGAGCTGGGAAGAAGGACTGTTCTCTCCTTTCAAAATGAAGATGGAGATAGACAAAGATACTGTGCTAAATATATGTTATTGTTTCACAAGGAAGAGACAATATTTTTCTATATTTGATGCCATTTTGCTATAAAGAATTAACCAAAGTCCTCTTGAAAAAGTGACAATGTGGTAGATGTGAAACTGAAGAATTCAAGACAGTTGTCAGGGTACACAGAAATTTTGGGGCAGCAACTACCATTTTCTTGGCTTAAATTTTTTACACTTTTTTAATAGCTACATACATCTTTGGTCTTGGGAAAGGATAGTTGCAGTCAAGGGCAATCTTCTGTCTGCACTCTTTGGGAAAAGGGTGCAGAGGCATCAGTTCTTCTGCCAGCAGGTCACAAGAAACAGCTCTAGACCAATTCTCATTCTAATCCTAGCTCAAATTTGAATCTGCTTCCTTCCCTTAAACAAAGCACTTGAGCTAGAAAGAATTCAAAAAAGAGAGGGAAAAGCTAGATTTATTTTTCTTGCTAAGAAGAGAAACCTCTGGGAATAAGGGGAGGTGGATTTTTGTGTCTAAATTTCTGCATGAAAGCTATAATATATTTTGTGCAGAGGTTGTGATGTCCTGTGTCAGAAAACTGAAAACCCATTCCTGGTCCATACCATTCCTGGTGCAACTTACAGGAAAAGGAAGAAGTGGGGATGACATGTTAGATAAATGTCACCTGTAATACAAGCCGGTAATAACTTTAGAAACAACATTGCCACCACTATATATTGCATATGCCGAGAGAAAATGCTAGAGGCTTTCTCTCAGTGATGAAGCAGAGAATAAGTAGACAACTAATAAAATTGGAATAAAAAGCCTTAAAGCAAGTATTAAAACCAGATTATCAAAAGGCAGCACAAAATTTCGTGTCAGAATTAAGAGCGAAGCTGTGCTTGTGCTCCTCTGTCTTCCAGAGGTGCCTAATTATCATAATTCAAGGATGACATAGGCTAGTGGAATTAAGTTTGTCAGTACTCTCTTTCATGGTGAAAACTTCACATTCAGATTTCCATGGTTAAAATCAAACGTACCAGTAACTCTTACATGATGAAAGCTGATCAGATAGGTCCGCAAATTAAAGAACTCGTGAAGTCTTGAATTCAGTCTTTTCTAGACACGCACAAAATATACAGTTGTCTTTATGAAACTAATTACTAATTTTAACAAAAGACTTTTTGAAGATAACTGTTAATAAAAATTAATAAAAAATCTTGCTTTGTTGAGAAAGTATAAACAGTCGGAAATACATGCATAAAATATTATTCAAAGAAATTGACATGTACAAGAAAAATTGAGGTTAAGAATGGACTTCCTTTATTCCTGTTTGAAAATTGCCATTAGTGCTTTTATAGCTATCTGGCTGTTGAACCTACCACATAAGGCTGGTACTTCAGTAGTGGTAAGAAACTCTACAAAGGATTCTGAAAACGTACCAACTCAAGAACATAAAACTATTGGGAGCATTATCAATCTTAAGAATGTATTATTTGGTTTTCCCAAGAAATAAATCATTGATTGTGTTTTTGCATGTCTGTACAATGGACAATCCTGACCCTTGCCAGTCTCTGGCACGTCTTCTAGAAGGCATCATATGTTTAAATTCTGATTCCAGACTCTTGAAATATTCCAACAAAATTGAATAAGGATAACCAAAAAACAGACATGATTTTTTTTCTTTATGGTATTTTTTAATAGAAATATTTTTTAAGATTATCAACCCAAGCTACAACAATTTTATATCAGAGGGAAAAAAATATGCTGTGCCTTTTTGATGGTTAGGAAAGAATTATGCAGAGAGGAAAAGTCAGAACAAAGCATTAATATTTTAGAGGATGAAAAAATTAAAAGTTAGAAGCCAGGTCCTTAAGTATGACAAGACTGCATTGGAGTCAGAATTACATTGAATAGTGCTCTCTATTTATGTTTCAAACCGCACTAGCACAAAGCTTGACCATTTGCCATAGAAGTTGTTACATGTGCAGGCAGGAAATGCATCCACAGGGAAAAGGTCAATGCCTATATCCTGGAAATAACACTCCTAGCCTTGCCTTAAGGCACAAGCAGGCTGAAAAAACAGCCTTAAAGCAAGGAAGCCATTGCTGAGTACACTGAGCAAACTGAGCAACTAAACCAAATGCTATTGGGAATTCAGTATGGGGAGAAGTCAAGACTACTTGGCAATGTCATTTAGGTTTAGTAGTGTAGAGCATGACTTTGCTACAACACAGAAAGATCTGTGGAACAGGAGGCACAATCCATCACCATGAACAGCTATACAGCTTTGACAGAAAGCTCCAGGAAATACAGAAATGCACTGACCAGTTTTATCAGTGCAACTAGAAGGAACAGTTCTTGCTCTAGTTTTTGCCAGGTCTCCAAACATGACAGTCAAAAAAAGGTTTCCCACATGCTAAACCAAAGATAAGCTGTGTATGACAGTGAGCTAAATTGTTTAGATGGGATCAGACAGAAATCTCAGAAGCCTGAAGTGCTGCATTTGTCACATCTGCCTATAGAAGCAGGTCCATGGAGGGCACACAAGGATGAGTCAAGCTTGAACATAAAGTAATTCAGTACCTGCTCTGAGGCAGACAGAAGGGAGATTACACAAGAACAAGAATTTAATATTTGATTCATGGTCTAGGTCAGAGGAGAAAAATTTGCTGCTGCTTACAGTAGATTATGTTCTTGCCCACAATTTATTATTTCTTCAACTTCTGAAAGGTACACCATGGGAGAGAAATTTAAAAGAGGTTGAAGGAATGTGAGCAAGAATTTCTCTCTGTAAAAATCAGAAGAACAAAGTGGTAACAGAGCTGACGTCAACTAAAGTCATAGACAAATTAAATCAAAGAGGAAATTATTCTGGACATGTTGGATCACTTCAGAACATTTTTCTATGTGCCAACTAACAAGAAACACATGTGCCAAAGGGCAGGAGACCCATGTTTCTCTTTCCCATAAATCCCTGGCAGCCTAGTGGATAAATGCCATTCTGAACAAGCAGTTTGTCACTGCTAATGTTGACCTGCAATTGAATGACCAAGTAGTTACACAAGAGCAAAAAGTAGATGGTCACAGGTCACAAAAGATAACTGCAGGTGATTGTGAGTTGCAAAATGGAGTCAAAATTCTAGGAAGACATACTCGTTCATGCATTTTAAGTAAATCCTGCTCAATGTGAATAAGAGAGGTAGAAAGCAGATTGGAAACCAGCTAATTCTCTAAATTAAAAAAGTGGAAGACATGAAATATAAGGATAAGAAATGAAAATCATATAAAATGCGCAGCTACATTTGAGTTTCTTGGTTATCGGTGCAGTTAAAAATAACTCAAAAGTATTTCAGTTCAGTTCTGAGTCCAAGGTTGACAGAGGCACAATCAAAAGCCATAGCAATAACAATCATTATAGTCAAATTTCTATTATGTGTTTTATTGTTATGCATAAGCAAGGATATGCTTCTTTTGACTCATATGTTGAAAGTAAGCACTGTTTCAGGGATCAATGGACACCATTTTTAAACAAAATTACTGTTAGCCAAATTTCAATATTTTATTTGTCCATTATTCGTTTAAATAACATTTTAAAATACATATACTCTAATTTTTGCATTCACTTCCCTGAATCATAAATAGAGGAATAATGCATTAAAACTACAGTTTTTCCCAAAAGAAATGATAGAATTTTACAGTTTTCTCTTTGCTGCCATGATGGAAAGAAAATGAGCAGCTGTCAGCATCCCAGCAACAAGAAAAAGCATAATCCCTTTATTAAGCCAGATATGTGGAATTCTATGAGATATGTGGAATTCTATGAGTTAAAATCAACAAATTCATCCAGCAGATCTTTCATTTCAGTAGTTCCTCATCACGAATCAGAAACCAAGCTGCCAGGAAAGATGTTTTTGTAATGCTTCAACTTCATGTCTCAGTAAGTCCCCTTTTAGTCTTTTAGGCTGTCAGTATTTGTGGTGGTATCATGCTGAAAGGATTACTGAATATTAGTCATCCAAAGGGAGCTTTTGGCTTCTTTCCTACACAGCACTAGCTAGGAGTAGAAGCTGAGTCAGGTAGCTGTGTCTTCCTGCAAGATCACCAAGCCCTGCGACTTAGTTGAATGTCTGTAAGGCCTGGGCAAAAGAAATAGGCTCCTTTATCAGGAAAATACATAGGTTTTAAAATTATTCTTTTCTGTCTTAATTAAAAGTAATATCCTATGTTGATAATGCTGGGAAGTAAAATGCTTTCTTCAAAAAAAGCTTCCATACTATAAAAGAGTCATACGTATATCTCCCCACATCATTTCCTTCTTCTTACAGTAGTTTCAAGGCAACCTCAGATATTGTTAGGTTTTATGATAGAAGAACTTCCTGTAACAACAATTCCAGAAAAATTAATTTGCCATGAAAAAGATGGATTTCTCAGCATTCACATATAAATTTCTGTATTTGAAGTACCTAAATTTTTTGATTATTTATAGTTAGCGTTTTTATTTTCTGCTTTAGAGATGATTGTATTTTGCTTTGCATATTCCTCTAATTTTATAGATTATTTTAGAAATTATTTTCTTTATTTTCTCATTTTTTATAATATTTCACTTACTTTTATCAGTTTTCCAATTTCCTAGGAACCTTAAATTATTTTGTTTTCATTCTTAACCATGATTAACAACTTTCTTTATAAAGATAAGAGCTTACAGTGAACAGTCAATCTTTTTTTGTCCATCACTAATTTCTTCCATCATTTCCCTGTTAGCCAACACAGCTTTTCAAAGAGAAATTTAAGAAGGGCACTTAAGAAAGTGTCCATACCTAAAAAATTACTAAGTGTCCTGATGCCTGTCATTATTCTTATTTACTTTTGATCTTTTGCAATCAGTTTTCTAAAGAGAAGTTTTCCACCATAGTAACCATAGTAATGGAGTTTTAGACCTGCCTCTATTATAAATTTGTATTTTATATATGTACAAACCAACATTACATTACTAAAGTTCTTAAAAATTATTCTGGATACTTTGCAGAGCAGTTCTCTTGGTGATATTTTTTCATTCAAACATTTAGACTGCTATAGTTGATATTTCAAGATATCCAGGACTGATATTCATTCCATGCTAATTATGCAGCAATATTTTTTTTTCTTTAAATGTTTATGGGAAAAAAAAAATACTCCATCCTAAAACAGCCACTAGTTTTAAAATATTCATGTAGTGCAAATCCCTGCCATGTCCATTTCAAAATAAAAAATTGCACACTTTGTCCCAATACCTGGCATTTCCCAAATCCGTAATTGTTTGACTGTTTTATACAATAGACTAGATTTAATGAGAACAGTTACTAATAAAGAATATTAATCTCTACACCGAAAATCAAAGTTTACAGCTCCTACCCAGCCTAAGGGAAGACTTTAGCCAGAATGTTACTGGTAGACAGATAAAGACCATTTTCTCACTCTGCTGGCATCTATTTTTGATTTTGCTCTATAACTCCATCCTACACTTGGGACTTTTTTTGCTAGAGATTTTTTTTTATGTTACCCATTTTTTTTGCTATCATATTCCTTTTGAAACAAAACATGAAAAGGAGAAAGAGAAGTAGAACGGTAAAAACCAGAAGCAACTATTGCTTTAGTACACCTAAAGCCAAAGTACTCAACTTAAGGAGGTCAGCTAGTTTAGACTGCAATTAATCAGACTTTCATTATTTAGTAAAAGAAATTCAAAATGCTACATTTATGATTGCCAGGCTATGAAATATTCTCTGCTTTCATTTATTTCGTGAAAATGAAATCTATTTTTATTAACTGATTTAAATAATGTAAAATGGATATTGTTTGTATGAAATATGCCATATTAGGCCAAAAAATTTAAAAAAATCTAACCATACAATGCAAAGGATATTATGATCTTGAACATTTCATACACCTTTAAACGTGAGCTGAAATATCACAAGCATTTGTGACTGAATTATTCTAAACTGCATAAACCAGGTAGAACAAAATAAATGGAATACAGATTTGAATAAAGATGTAATTATTCAAAATTTTCTTGTAATGAAAATGGATTGCTCTTCATTGACATAAGCAGCATCACTTGAGAACATTTTAGAAATTATCATGGGACTAAAAAGAGCTCAGACAAGGAGGTTTCTGGGTCACTGCCTTCAATTCTAGCTGTTGAAAGTACCTATAGATTATAATAAGCATTGAAAAGATGAAGTTTTCATCTAAAAATGTGTTACTTCTCTTATTACATCAGATCATACTTAATTGCACCATGCCCTCTATGGTTTAATGACTCTCTTTTAGTTTGTAACCTACATCTATTAAGGGAATTTATATCTATTTCTTTCTGTGTTATTACAATTTTTATCTAAAAAGATATTCTCTCTATGTGGTGTTTATCATTCTGGTGGATCTAGTAAGCAGTGGGAAGAGAATCAGTGCATTTTAGAATACTCAATTCTATGGCTATAAGATTGAATGCCATATATATAAACCAATATTAGGAGATCTTGAGTGTTTCTAAATCACTTGGTTGTAGAGAGCTCCAAGTACTCTTAACTCCTGTAAAATGATTCAGGAGGAGAAAATGCCTGTCCTCCTGCACAATGAAACCCTCTGAGAGTACTAAACATGGAGCTGAACTGCAACATTACATCCAGGTGAGAACTGCACTGAAATGATTCCAAGTTAAAATATTTTGCATATGATATTTCAACAGTACTCTATTCTCATCTGTATAAAAAAAGCATTTACAATTCTGTAGGAAACAAAATTTGTCTTGAAAAATGTTTTTGGAATTAAATCACAGGTGTTTCGTGGATGTCTCCAGCTCACCACAGAACATTCTTCTGTGGTTTCATGGTTACACGCCCAAAGCCACATCAGCTCTGTATTGCACGAGTTGTAATTTCCAGCCAAGAAGTGCTGCTGCCTGATGTTCATTCCCTACCTGCATCCTCCTAGTTCTGGCTACACTCAATTCTCCTCTGTGATGAAGGATGACACTGGCCTATTGCAGTTGTATGGAGGGACCTGTGGTACTTGTCCAAGGGTTCAGTCATAAAACTCAGCACAAGGAAAGCAGACTTGCAGCAGTTCAGGGAGGATGTGGAGAAGGACAGATTGTTTTTGATCAATATAGTAGAGAGGTGCTCTGCTCTCCCAAAAGTAATGTTTCCCACCAACCTTCACAAACACTGCACTTTTGTAAAAACAGCAACACGTTGCAGTGTGCCAATGCAGGGCATGGGTTTAGAATATATGAGAAGGAAAGCTGGTCTTCCAGTAGTTAGGAAACTCTCAGGAAAGAGGAAATGCATCAACAAACAATGTTTTTATCCCCAATGAAGGTGTTAACATCTTCAGAAAATATGCTGCCACTGTGAAAACAGTCCTTTATACAAAGCAGGCAGCCTATCTTAATGCCTTTTGCCATTGTAAATTCAGACCCAAATGAACATCTCTTTGCAAAACTTTTCTGCAAAGCTCATTAATCTGACATACCAGTCCCAGTGCCCCTACAGAAAGTTTCCCAGCTCCAGCTCCTTCTCCGACAGTCTCCAAAGGAATCATTCAAGTACTGTGGCTGCAGAAACATCCTTTCCATACACATCAATTATATGTACTGAAAGAGAAATTTGGCCCTATTTTTTTTGCATATGCTCTGCAATGTAAGTAGGTAAGAAACTATCACCAAAGTGCAGAACAGTAGTCTGCACTTTAACTAGGGACTTAGATAGTCCCTAGTTAAAAATCCAGATAGGAAATTTCCTATCTGACAATGACCATTCTCCTGAGAATCCAAATATGTACCTGTGCTTTAACTTGCAAGTTAATAAACTGCAGACTACTGTTTTTATGTTTAGTTTTTAATTTTTTTCAGATATATCTTTCAGGCAATTATTTTGTCTTTCCTTGTAAGTGGATTATTGCTAAAAAGAAAAAAAAAAGAAAAAAGTTCTATTCTGCATTGTGGTTTGCTGATGGCTTTTGACAAATAAAAAGGCAAGAAATCCTTCAAAGTGTAGGGGATGCACTAAGCTAGAATGTATCCTACGTCATTGCATGCAGTATGCACAGCAGAGATACTTATATAGGGGTGTCCATCAGTTTTGGATATGCCATGTATTTTCTGCTGTGTATTCTAAATGTATCAGAAACCTCATAAGTTTTCAAAAACAAATGGAAACCCAGAGAAATTCTGGCACCTATTAAATTAGAGCCAAGCCAGGCATAATTCAAGGGAGTTTAAAGTACATACAGAGGAGAGGTGTCTTGATTATGAAAAGGATCAGAAAAAAGGACAAAAAATATATGTGTGAACAGAAGAGGATCTCTTCAATTGACATATTCTCCTCTGGTATGAATGCTAGTTAATGGAAAGGCCACAAATTAAAAATAGCTTGTCCACCACAACGTGTTCTGAAATTTTCAGGAAGTCTGAGGGAGTGTGTCACGTGCTATTCAATCTAAGATATGCACATACATTGCAGGAGATTTAACTGGGAAGCAACCCCGTCTTGAGAAAGGGCCAGTGACTATGGAGTGATTATGGCACTTCAATTGACACTTTGAAATCAGTAGCCTAAAAGTAGCCTTTTAGGAGTGGCAGACAGGGCTATATCCATGGTTTCCATCAGGCATCTCACTTCCTGTTTAGAAAGAACTGAAGTCCCAGTCTTTGACAACCACTACAATACAAACCATATCTTGCAACAAAGCTACATAATCTCAAAAATAAAGTCAGAAAAGATTATGTAATCTTAAGTATAGAAATATTTGCATTACTGTTACGGAGCACCTAAAAGGAAGTGGAGGGAGAACATTTAAGAAATATTTGTAAGTATTACAGAACATTTGGCACGTGTAGTCAACCACAGGACATTATGCAACTGTCTCTCTTTAATCTCAAATAAACATGGCTATTAAGAAGTTCATTGTAGATTTATATACAGTAAACAATATGCCACATGCATTGTATTCTGAAAATACCAATTTTTATGTTGCTTTTCATCAGGAAATCTACATATGTGTAGATTTCAAGGCCGTAATGTCCCACTGCGATCATCCTGTCACACCTGTTATACAAGCCTGCTTATAGATTTTCTCATAGTAGATGTAGTAATCTTTAATTACCCCAGAGTATTTACTTCCAATGCTGAATCTAACTTTTGTATTCATTCACTGAGTCTTATTATTAGTTTCTTCCAAGGTTTAAAAGCTCCTCTTAGCTATTTCTTCTACCTGTGAGTTTATATATAACTATCAGTCAAGTCATATCTCAGTTTCCCCATTAACACATTGTTAATAGAGTGTTAATGAATTGAATTTCATCTTTAACATACTGAACTTTCTAACCTGTGATACTTGTCTTCCAGCCATTGTTTTATTTTTGCGGCCTGACAAGACTGTTGATACAGATTTTAAACTGAATCAAAACAAGGAAGATTTGCTAGAAATATGTCCCACTAGAGAATGTTTAGCCACTTACTTTATAAATAGACTTTCTGTTTGTTATGTAGTTCAATCCTTATAATGCAAGGTCTCAAATCAAAATACCGTGTGATAAAGAATGAAGTATGCACTATGATCCTAGCACCCTTTATTAAGTGGCACTAACATTTTGTTTTTATAAAGGTAACACATTTGTTGGAAAGGACCTCTTTTCCATGAAACCATGGTGATTGGCATTAGCTATGTTTTTAGCAACAAAGTCTTTGGTAAGCTAAAGTGCATGGAAATAAAAGTTTAATAGAGCTGAACAGACGACTACCTCAACATCCTCCTCCTTTTTACAAAAATAAACATTCTATAATTCTTCAAACACTGTATAATTCACAGTGTTTCACAGGTCAGTTTTCCCAATATTGAAAGTGTTCAACTTCATCAGAGATGGAAAATCTGTGCTAGAAATGCATGAGACCTGCACTGATGAAGGCTAAAGGTTGTCTTGCCAGGAAAGCTCCTCAAGATATGCTGTTTGAAACTGTAGTGATATGTTCAGTAATTCCAGGGGGGCCAAAACTCAGATCCAGGAATCTCCCCCTTTCAAAAATTTCAGTGAAATTACTGAACCCACACGCTGCACTGAAAGAGGCTATTCTTCTTACAAATCTGTAGGCTCAGTTTTCCTTATAATTCCTTGTCCTGGTTTAGGGAAAATTTTAGGAGGAAACCTCTGGGGGGGGTCTCCTCTTGAAAAGCTGATTCCAGCCACTCCTCCCCAAACAGGTTGGGGAAAAATTTCCTTAGAGAAAAGTGGAAAAAACTATTTACTTAACAAATAGAATATTCACAAGCATAGAAAATTTGTATAATACGAAAACAATGAAACCTCTCCTTAATATCCAACATAAGCAGGAGGGACGATTGAAGATACAAAGATCATACGATCAACCTGGGACATTCCTCTAGGAATTTGAATAGAATAGATGCTCTGGTCAAGAAATTGGACCTTCTTCCTTTTGCACTATCTGGCACTTGGAACAGGGACATGTCTATGTCTATGAAAAGATGTCAAAGGCAAAGAGAAGCATGAAAAGTGTTTTCTTTTACTTCAATACTTTATTAGAAAGTTGGAACTGTCAAAGTCAGACTGGAATTCCTTCCTTATGATTAATCAGTCTTTTTAATTAACTAGAAAGCATAAGAAAAGACTGGCTGTTTTTAAAGTAAAAGTAATCCTATTTATTTGGTTTTGGTTTTAAGGCTTCAGAAAGTTATCACTTCACCATCAGGAACAGCTTATTGAGTGATGTTATATAGTCACACAATATTCAAAATCCCTGTGCTCCTCTACATTGCTCTGGTGATACCCCACCTTGAGTACTGCATTCAACTCTGGGGTCCCCAGCACAGGAAGGACATCAGTCTGTTGGAATGAGTCCAGAGGAGGCCACCAAAATTATTAGAGAGAATAGAGCACCTTTCTCATGAGGAAAGACAAAGAGTTGGGGTTGTTCAGCCTGGGGAAGAGAAGGCTTTGGAGTGACCTAACTGTGGCATTCCAGTACCTGAAATGAGCCTACAAGAAAGATGGGGTGAGACTCATTCCAAGGGCATGCAAAGACAGGACAAGGGAGAGTGGCTTGAGAAGGGGGAATGGAAAGAGAGTAGGTTTAGATTAGAGATTAGGAAGACATTTTTACTGTGAAGTTGGTGAGGCACTGGAACAAGTTGCCCAGAGAAGGTGTGGATGCCCGATCCCTGGAAGTGTTCAAGGACATATCAAATGTGGCTCTGAGCAGCCTGGTCTAGTGAAAGGTGTCCCTGTCCATGGCAGGAGGGCTGGAACCAGAAAATCTTAAAGTTTCCTCACAACTCATGGCATTCTATGATTGTATGATTAGCAGGAAAGAAAAAACTAAGAGCAGCACTTTGTTTAGGAACCTCACCAGTGCTCATACATCAGCAGACTGGCTCCTCTAAATTGCTCATCACTCTGTGACGCCAAAAGGTAAAATACCAACTGAACAATTCACCACAGGTCATTATTTTGGATTAACCAACTCAAAGCCTTTCTCAGTTTAAGTAAACATTTTTTACCTTTTAAGTCGGTTCTTTAAACTATTTCTTAGTCAGCATTATTTCATTATTAAATACTACATGCAGTATGGCAAATTTGACAGTGTAGTGTATGACATCTATCCACCAAAGCAATTAAATTTTAAAAAATCTTTAAGGCAGAGAAGGACAAAGATTAGGGGGTGAGGGGGTCTTAATTAATCATTTACTTCTGGTAAATCATTCTGTTGCTTAAGAAAAAGCACATTAAAAAGAAATGAAAAAAAAAAAAAAAAGATAGAATAATAACAGAAAAAACATGCATAGTCCCTAAAGGAATAATATGCTAGCAATAGTAAAGGCAAGTTTGAATGCAGTACCTTGAACAGATGATGAAATCTAAGAATATGCTCTTGAATATACTTTATATTGATATTTTTCATATCCTTCAAATTATAACTTGCAGGGAGCCATTAAGGAAATTATAATTTATCTTTTTAAGAGATTCTTTTCCTGAGTATCTTATAAAAAGCTCTTTTATTCTATAACATTTAAGTTCATTAATCTTTAGTAACTAAGGACATAAAGAAATTACAAGTCATATACCAATGAGACTAATATCAGCACTGTGTTCAGGAATCCATGTCAACAAATTTTTATTTCTGCAAGTCGTGATTAATAAATACCTCAATGTTGCTATTCCACAGCAACCATTTACACTAATACAGAAAAAAACTCCTTCAAAAATCAAAGTTGTAGAAGAATAACATCTGCATTACCAGAATAAAATAAACTAAGCTAATATTTAACTAGATCACAGCCCACAAGGCTTTTTTAAAATTATTATTTAGCTTTCTTGAACAAGAAATATAAAATTATTTTTTGGAGAGCCTTGAACAGGAAAACATGACATGCAGTATCCCTAAGACTTTTTCTGACTTTCAAGTGATGTGGTTCCTCTCAATATCACTCTATTGTCCTGCAAAACTTCTTGTTGTTCATACTTTACACTTCTATTCTAGACCTTTAAGGTTATGCCAGAACCATAAAATAATCTTTAAGTAGAAAAGAGCTTCCAGCAATCATCTAATTCTTCTCCTTACTCAAAACAGATGCTATTAGACTGAGTTGTTCAAAGCCATTTCTAGAAAAGACTTGAATGTCTCCAAGGATGGAAATTTCATCTCCTCTCTGGGCAACTTGTTCTAGTGTTTAACCACAATTAAAGCCCTGTGACACTTTTAATTTGTTGTTCTGAAGTTTTGTTAAAATCTGTAATGACAGTGCTCTGGAAAGGCATTTAAGAAAATTCTTATATATGGTATTGGTTCAGGTGCGTAACCTGAAGAGATGTAGGTGTTCACTAATAGGGTTTTTTTAAAAACTGAAATATTATAATGTTAAATTGGTTATTTATTTAATATGAAAATCCATTTTTGACACTTGGTTATGAAAAACAGCCAAGAAAGAATGTTTTCAAATGCCTCTGAAGACAAAGTCTCCTATATCTGCCTAATATATTCCTCAAAGCAACACAAGGGAAAAAGAGAGTTAGTTAGATTTTTACCTTGTGAGAAGGATGCTTCCTTGGTTTTATTAATACAGAACATTTTCTACCTGTTTTCTGCTGAAGTAAATCCAGATATAATTTTACCAATGAATGAGACTCAGGACTCAGACAGATGTGTGAAATGCTAACTTCCCCATCTAGTCTTACTACAGGATGACTGTCAGTAGCTGAAAAAATTACAGGAATTATACCAAGAATAGCTTGATTAGCAGTAAATCACCTTTTCAGAGCTCAGAAAACTTTATTCATTCTCTATATCTTCTCTCCCTGCATAATTACTGGATGAGTGGCACCAATATACTTAAACCAACATAAAGATGTCAGAGAATCAATCAAATGGAAACTTGTAAATTCATTTTATAGTGTCTAAAACTTACTGAAGTCAGGCCCCTTGTTAGCATTTAAAAGAACAAATTGATTTAAATGGTGTAAGGTTAAAATTCAACATTGGATTTCCCAGGATGTACAATGGTCAAGATACTTGACAGCAATTGATCCCCTCATTATTTTTTTCACCTTAGCTAAGGTACTTTAACTAAAGCAAATTATCTTCCATTCATTCCAAACTACTTTTCAACATCAGTTTTCATTTTGTTTTTATTTTTCTTCTTCAGCTAGGATACCCTCCCATAGAAGAAATAGATAATTTTAAAGTGGTTTTATTATCACCTTTCTCATAATGCTACAACACATTTCCAGATTTATTGCAATGCCAAGTAGATCTTTAAATGGAGAAATTAGTCAATATCTTTGCCGTATAGACAAGGTTTCACTACAGGGCATTAATTTGTTTCCCAGAACTCCACATACTGCAAGTAATATAGAAAGCTACTAATAAAGTCCTTTTCAACTACTAGAAGTCATTTTTAGTTTTGATCACATCAATCATTAGCATTAATAATATGATAACTATGGTCTCTATATTGAAGCAAATAGATATATATATATATTCCTACTTTAATACTTTCTATTCTATTCCTATTTGTTTAAAGTAAAAGAATATTTAAATTTGCTCACACTCTTTGTAGTGCCAGTTTTAGACAGCCCCATATTTAGACACTGAAGAAATAAACATTATTATTTTAGTCTCTTACCAAATTGATTTTCCACTCAGATAATAAGACATAATTTATAACCAGCATAAAATACTTCTTCCATAAAAAACTAAAATAGGTTTGACATTTTAAAAGGATTTAACTTTGCAGTCATGTTGTGTATTATTACACCCAAGTTGCTATGTACTCAAAAATTCCAGTGATTTACCTCAAGTTGCTCTGTAATTGTGGTAATTTCACTCAGGCATGGACAACCAGTCAGAAGGAGTTTACCACTTAATTCAGGGCACTGCTGGTGACTCAGGAGCTCTGATTTATTCTGTACTCTCACGTTGCTCTGGTGTCACTTTTTTTTCCCTCTTCTATCTTGCTTGCTTCTAGCTCTAAAAGAGATCTCAGATTTAAAAGAACAATGCCCATAGCAAGCAGTGAATCAGGGACCAGATTCACTGGCACCTGAGAGCATACCTCCATGTTCAGATCCGAATTGATGGTACTGATAAATTTCCACCAAAGACCCAGGCTTGGAGTTGTTCTATGTCAGGAATTTTTTAAGATAATTTCATGATGAGGTTTGAGGGTTATCATGGGCCAGGACACTGGAGATCCATTCACTGTTTGGCATTTGTTCTTAGTTTACTTGTTTGGGAAGGGGGGAAAATTTGAATACTGCTAGCTGTCCTTAATGCTAGAGGAAAGTGTTAGTAAGAGTATTGAGGTGTTTGAAACTAGTATTGAATTGTTTGTAGCTGGAAAGGCTTACATAATTTCATTTTAGTGCAATTTAAATATCTCTATTGTGAAAAAAAATCACTTTAGTAGTTAGATGATAAACAACCCTAAATGCCTACAGCCCAAGCTTAGGCTGTTATCAGCTTTCCTGATAACAGGAAATACTTTGCTTTTTTACAGCATACTGACTTGAGATCCTGACAAGAATAAAAAAGACATGTACACATCTTTCTCATCACAAAAATTCACTGCTTTTTCTATTGCAGAAAATTGCCATAACCACTGGTAGTTCAATAGCTTGGAAGGAGAACCCCAGAATGGCCCCATGTGCCCCTGGAGTCTGTTATGCTGACTTCTAACATGATGAGATGGAGGAACAAAACGACACAAGATATTCGCAACAGATCAGTCAGAAAATAAAAGATAAAAAAACCCATCAATAGCAAAATAAGCCGTAATGAGTCTTTTCTATAGACTGTAGTCTGGAAAAAATGTATTTTTATTCTTTATAAATTCACATTTTCAGGAGCATCTTACAAACCCATATCTCTCTACTAACGATCGATGTTTTCATATGTATTAGAAGTCCATTTTAACTGTGATTTAAGATTTAAGGAAGCCCATTTTTGCAAGCTACATTCTGTGTGACATATAACCATTTTGAGGTATGTTTTTCTATGTATTTAAATCCATTTGAAGATGTGTTCTGATCTAGAACTGAATAATTTAGGTGTGGTCTTCTATAAGCTCTTCAAACATTTAAAATTAATTTTCACTGGTTGACAATAGGAATTTGAAAAGTAAAAAATATTTTTTCTTAGGAATTTTATGAATGAAATGAAGTACATTTGAATATTAGGATACAAAAATCAAGAAAATGTTGGCCCCCATAGGAAAAACAGATTAGATGGTGGATTGTAAAGGTAATAAAGGAAAAAGACAATTTGACCAAAAGCCTCTTCTGTGACTATGTAAAAATTTCTGTTATAAATGAAGAAGTTCATTTGAATATTGATTCGTATAAATGAAAAAGTTCAAAATTGAATGTAATTATAAAATTTTACTGAATGCTAGGTTCTTATTAATTACTTTATCATAATTATTAATGGTAACTCATTTTCTACAAATATCAAAGATAATTTCGAAAATACTTATCCTAATAGTTTAGTTTTTTCTTTTTAGATGCTCTATGTAGGACATAAATATCTCATTCAGACTGTACTCTTCAGAAGCTTCTAAGCACTTAAAGATATTGAACAGTGCAGGACTTACTCAAAAGCTCCTTGACATAGTAAAATCACCTGCCTGTCCAATGGTGCCTTTCCTATGGAGACTACTTTTCTTCCAGATTTCCTTAGCACTCTTTGTTTTTTTGCATCCTCTCTTCTTAGTTGAATGCTGACAAAACTACATTGGTGCAGGGTATTAATTACCTTATTTTTCCATAGTGAATTCCTGATTATCTAAGAAGTGGAAAAACTGTTCATTGTAGGTAAGATCAAGGCATAGAAATAGCTTATCAGGTAGATTATGCATGTTCCAGGTGACTTCACTTCCTATTCCACTGCCTCCTCTCTGTAAAACATCATGCAGACAGTCTGACACAAGGAGCTCTAATAGCAGTGGCATTCCAGAAGGCTTGTTTTTCTGCCCATAGCACATTAGACTACTTAAATTGTTAAAATTTGTCTTTTGTTCCCTTTTCTGTTATGGAACAAAAGCAGAATGTAATCTCCTTATTCTGTGCTATAGCCAATATGCAAAATTTACAGTCCCTCTTGTTGCTTTCCTGAACCATTTAGTCTTGCATTCCTAGGGAACAATAAGGCTGATGCAGTACACAGGTACCTAAACTACCTAACGATGTTTCCTAGAAAAAAAGAATTAAGGATTCAATCTCTTTCTCCCCTCATACTGAGGAATGTTCAGAATCTACTTCCCTATCTTTTTGTGTGAGTTCTCCAACAATTGACCTTCTAGGCACAAAGTGGGTATTTCCAGTGAGAACTAGGTGAACTGGAACTTAATATAATAGGGGCATACATTATTTCCTGTTAATTCTATGTACATTCAGTGGTAGATAGATTCATCTTTATCTTCTACAGTTAATGAAGCAAGAGAGAAATTCCTTCAGACAGTGATCCATCTCATTTTATGACCCTGTCTCAATCTCCAGAAATACTTATTATACATGTGATATATTGTGTAATAGGTAGGTAGCAACATAGAGAAATGAACATTATATATATAGATTTGGGCAACTAAAGTAAGTGGTAAAGAATTCACATCCTAAACAAAGCAGACAGAGGCACTCTGGTTATACCTCAGACACCAACCACCTTAGCGGAGGAAGAAGCACCCGGTTAGACAGATTATCTTCTCCTCCTACAAAACCTGAGAGAAAGAGAGCTTCAGCCATTATCCTAGATCGCCTGGGTTACTCCTGTTCCTTGCCTCATTTGTTCTTCCACCCCCACACTGGGCTGGGGCCAATAGCTAAGCAAAATTGGAGTGGCCCTAAATTTGAGAAACTAAAGAAGAGAAAATCAATTCTTAGAACAAAAGACCTGTTTCTTCTCTGCTTTTCTGTTCACATGTGGTGACCAAAAATGCTGGCCAAGAGTTCCACCACAGTAGAATTACTGAAGAAACTGATGATGTTGTCTAAAACAGGCTCATGAACAACCTAAGTAACTTACTGTATTCATATCACTGAAAGATTTATCATGGGCATGTAGGTCTGTATGTTCAGGCCTGGGAAACCTGGACACCCTCTTCCTTGATGGGGCTGGTCAAGGGCAGTTCTTCTGAAGGCAGCAAGAGAAATTTTGTACAACTGCCATTAGTGGGGGATGGGGCCTCATATGTTTATTCTGAAATGTCTTGCTGGGATTTATCCATTTAACCAAGACTGCTGGTTAATGACTGAAAGTGGACTGGCAACTCTTTCATCAGCTCCCTCATTGCTCTCATGTGCATCCCAACTGGGGCCACAGATTTGTGGTCATCTAATTGGCATTAAAGGTCACTAACCATTTCCTCCTGGATTATGGGGGCTTTACTCAGCTCGCCATCCCAGCTTCCAGCTCTAGAAACTGGATATCCTGAGGACACTGGTTTTAGCCTTAAAGACTAAGGCACAGAAGGCACCTCAGCCTTTTCTTCATTCCCTGACATTAAGCTACTTCCTACATTCAGCAAAGGGTGGAGACTCTCCTTAGCCCTGTTTTTGATGTCAATATAATTATAGAAACTTTTCCTGTTTTCTTTGAAATGCAGAGGCCAAATTAAGTTCCAGCTGGGCTCTGGTCATTCTAATTTTCTCCCTACATAACGTCACAAAATTCCTGCAGTTCTCCTGAGCTGCCTTCACTCCTTCCAAGATGATACACTCTTTTTTTTCCCCCTTGGTTCCAACTGAAGTTCTCTGTTAAACCAGGATGATCTCTTTTCCCACCCACTTGTGTTACAGCACAGGGGGACAGGCTTCTCTTGTATAAATAAGATTTCCTTCCTAAAGAATATCCAGCCTTCCTGGAGTCATTTTTCCTTCAGGACCGTCTTTCAAAGGACTCTGTCAATCAATATCTTAAACAGGTGAAATTCTGCCCACTCTAGGATCAGGGTGTCAGTTCTAGTGACACCTCTCCTTGCTTTGGTGAGGCTGAGAAAAGACAGGGGGAGAGGCATTGATTTTTTTGTTTGTTTGTTTGGTTCTTTGTTTCTTTGTTTTTGTTTTTGTTTTGTTGGAGTTTTTTTGGTTGGTTGATTGGTTGGTTTTTTTTGGGGGGGGAGTATTGTGTCTTGGTTTCTTACTAACCAAATCTATTTTAACTTGTAATAAATTAAATTAATTTTGACTCTCTTTCTTTTTCTCAACCCAAGAGCTTTTCCATTATGGTTTCTACCCCATCCTGAATGAGTGAGTATCTGGATGGGAGTTTGTCCCCTTAGCCAAGGTCAAACCGCCACAGCAATAAAGGCACTCTTTTATATTTCCTATGTGTCAGGTAGCTTTAAAAGTTACTGAAAATACTACAACACTCTTTCTAGACTTGTTCAAAGGAGTTCTTCTGAAACTCTTTTCACATTAGTTTAAACCATTGTCACTATGAATTTCTAAGAGGATGCAATAGGTATGAGGGTGAGTGGAAAAAAAAGAAAATCTATAAAAAGTCTGCTAAAAAAAGCCTAAGACAAACCAAGTTATCTGCACTGTCATGTTCTTGAAATAAAATTCCATCAGTCTAAGTTAATGGTTCTTAATAAATGTGGTTAATAGCTAAAAATGGAGTTGAGTATTCATTTCTTCAACATTCTCAGCAGTCATTCACACAGTAATGAAATTAGAAAGAATGACTGCGAGTTTTTTTTTCCCTTTGAATTGAGTTGTCACCTATTAACATTTAAAACATAGTTCATTAATATGCTGTCATTGATGTGTGACTCCATTATCAAAGTTCTTCTAAGATGTAAATTTTCCATTGTCAGCTGCCCATCTTTCTAAAACCTAGGAAAGGAACTCTGAATCCACCAAGTATTCAGCTTTATAATGCTGTCACATTAGTTTTATTTTGTTTTATTTATGCCTCTACCATTTAAATTTCAGGTTCCCAAAGTTGTATATAGCTGTCCCTAGACTATAAATACTTGATTTAGAAGAAGAGCAACAGCTAGGGGTCAAATTATGTAAAGTTGGTACTTTCTTATCTGAGGTGCCTCTTGTAATTCACATCACATTTCAACTGTTGAAGTGGAAAGAGTACAGCAAGAAAGAGGGCAATATAACTCAGAAAATATAAAGGGATAACACTGAATACATCTGACAATCATTATAGCAACTAGCAATTCCCATGCACTGCCATCCTCTACAAACAGGCAACCCAAATGGCAAGAGCTGTAAGGCATAAGATATATTCCCTCTTGCTGAGATGGAATAATCATGCCATTAGCTGTGGCTGCATCACAAACAGAAGTACATCAGATGCAGCAGCACAGCAACTTTATTTAAAGTAACTCTGGTGGTTTCAGTAGACCTCAGCTACACGTAGGCTAATTTTCTCTTTTGAGAAGTCAAAGAACTAACTTCTGTTACCAAAGCCTGACTATTTCTTCTTTTGGTGTGATCTTGAGTCTTTGGATGATGCCACATAAGATTGTGAGAAGAACTAGTGTTCTTCTGCAAGTTGTGAAAAGCAAGATGTTCCTTTAAAACACCTGTGAAACCCTTGGTACTTCAGGAAACAACTACTCAGTAAATTGTTTAATACTAGTGGTGGTATTTCCAGCTGAATTTGTCCATATAAGTGCATAAAGATGGGAGGTGAATCACCTGCTAATTTTGAAAAGTTTAAAGAATGCTTTGCTTGTGAATGTAAGTTGTGATTTTTTATAATTAGTAGAATATTTCTTTGGATGAACCCTTTAATTAAATGAATTGCATATTAGATTATTATTCATACTCTACTTCTAGTTGTACAGATTTGTGCTACATTAAATTTTGAGCTGCACTCTTGTGTCAAAAAGTTGCCATTTTTAAGTAAAGAACTGCATCATATTTTATTATTCATAGCCCCACTTACAAGGAGCAAGATTTACAAGATTTTTGTTTTTATCAGTTAATCATCATTGTCTGCTACCCATAAGAGCTTCTGCAGTTACACAGAATAGAAATCCCATGCTGGGACATAAAAAGAATTGAAGAAAAGTCATCCTCATCACCTACTTCCTGAGAGGAAAAAAGAGTGATCTGAGTTACTTTTGCATTTTACTTAAGGTCATCAAACCTCCCAAAACAGAGGTGAGACTCTGTCCTGTTAATGAAAACGCCATTGCTCCTACTGGTCTGATATTATGAGAAGCCAGGAATCAAATATGTTCCATACCAGCATGTTCCATTTTATACATATTTATTTTTCGTTATATTGTATTTTGTCCATTAGCTATTAGCTATTATATTATAGAAATGAATGCATGAAAAACTGGAAAATAACCTTCACAATGCCCTAAAATGCTGCAGAATATTTTCTCTTTGAGAGTTTTTGGGTTTCTTACTCACATAATATTTTTCATTCTTGAAAATCAGTGGCATCATATGGAAATTATAAAATGTGAAGATCCAACCACTTTCTAATGCCATTAACATGTTTAAGAAACTTTAACTGTAACTAGGATGAGACAGAGTTAGGGAGAGTTTTGCACAGAAGTATTCCATCCAACCCACAATTTAATTAAAATGAAAGTTTTGGGGTAGAAATTCCTATGTTTCAAGAAAAGTGAGATGAGGAAGTTCTTTTGAGTTCAAAACAGAAATCCTATACAAGGTGACAAAAAAAAAATTTAAAAAAAAAAGAAAAAAAAAAGAACTTATTCAACAATAGTGAAAGAATTAGATTGTCAACTATGCTGACAGTGGGGAAACAGATGGGATGGAGGGCTGATTCTCCCATAACATTTTCCCATGTATGCATGAAGGGGATAAAATAAAATGAAAATTCTATTTTAAAATATTAAATCTATTGGTAAAATTAATTAATCTATATATTTTAAAATTCTTACATGAAATATAAAACTACCTATCAAGTAAATCCTGTCTTTCCTTGAGATAAAAATAATCAGCTCCCCTGTATTTTATTGCAAAAGCTGTAAGAAAAGGAATTTTAATTGTGGACAATAGGAAATCTCTGTGAAAATGGTGCAACAGCTTCAAGAGAAGAGGCCTCTTCTTCCAATATCCAAAGGTAAAAAGAAAAAAAAGATAGACCCATGTTATACATGGTTACTAATTATATGCATTAAAATGCTGTCCTGCTGCTCTCTTTACTGACATCTTCATATTTGGCTTTTGAATTTTAGCTGATATTCACAGTGGCAATCACTGCTACAGTGTACAAGCAGGATTTTTTCCCTTTATTCACATGGATATACAGAATAATCAACTTTGTCTAAAATAATCATCAGAAGCATACTGTAAGAGACAATTCTAAGTTTGGGAGCATGCAAAATAGAAATCAGATAGTTTTATTTTCTGTCCTTTGAATGAACCAACCCATTAAAAATATTTCCACTTCAAAGCAAACAGAAAGACCAAAGCATTCTAACATCCTACACATGCCTATATCCCAGGAAATTTTTTATTTTTTTGAATATGTTTCTGAATATGAATCAATTTAAGATTCAAAGTGATGACAATTATTTGTACCTGAATAGGCTCCAAAGTTAGTCGAAAGGTTCTAACCTAGTGCTGTTCTCTTTATGTAAGCCAGAGGTGAGGCACCCGTGTTCAGCTAAGCAAAAGGAATTTGTGGGAACCACAGCTAAGAACACGGGATGCTAGATACCCTGGAGGATTAGGGTTGAGCTAGGAGACAGAGATAAGGAAAGTTTTACTGTGCTGTCTGCTTCACTTTAGGGCAGTGAACTGCAAGTGAAATTCATCTTGGCTAGACAGTAGCCCTCTGCCTTGCCTGACTGCTAAGTGTCATTTCTAACAACATCACCACAGACATTGCCTGAGCTGTAGCTGTTAATGATAAACAAAACTCGGTTGTTGAATGGTTTAAAAATGTGCTTCTGCTTCTTGTTAGAAAATACATGGTATATTTGTTAGCAGGTCATAACATTTTTGAGAAACATGTTTGCTTGCATTACAATGAACCACAGGCAACCAGTATCACACAGAGATTCTTTGAAAGAGATTCAAGGCAGGAATAATTTGCTGGTAGCATCTTTAAAAACCTAAACCATAACTACATTAAAGTGAGCTAAAAATAAGTTCCTAGCCATCATGAATTCTGGTAAGTGGGATTAGTAAGAAAACTGTTTGAGAACCCACCAGTGAAATTCAGTAACAGTGTACATATATATATAAATAAGATCACCATCTCTGACCAAGGTGTCTTCAAAACTGAGAGCTCATAGTTACATATGGAGTGGGCTCATAAATCACTACATGAGTCCTCTAACACTTTGTTTAAGTACTCTTCTCTTGGAATCAAATATTGAGGTTCTGAATATTAGCTAAGCTTTTCAGAGGGCAAAGATATTGAGGAGCCTAATACAGAGGGATACAGGGGACTGCCAATTGGGTAGAAAACTGCTATGGAGAGAAGTGGACCCAAAACCCAATTTTTCCTAGACCTGCTCCAAGACACAGCATTTCCCGTCTCCACCATCTGTGTTACTGTTTTTTGTTGGGGTCAAATGTGTTTCAAACAATCTGAATTAAGTACTTGGATCCATTTGTGAGTTGCAGTAGTGGAAATTCCCCATAATGCTGTTGCCACTAATAGTCACACAACCCAACATTTGCAATTCGTTTCTATATACTTGGTGAGTTTAGGCAAAGCATGGCTACTTGAAAATACGTTCCTTCATGTGTGGTTGAAACTCCAGGAAAATTAATCTAATGAAATAAAAAAAAAAAAAAAAACGGAAGTAGATTGTATGTAATCACAGCACATATGCATTAAAGACTTCAAATTCCCTGCTTATTTGCTGTTTACTTTATATTCTTTTCTGTATATAAATGTCAATGTTTCTACTTGAATTTATTTCTTTTACTAGGAATGAGCAGTATGGGTTTCAGGGGGGCTAATCAAACAAGTCTGTTCTAATTAAAACTAAAAACCATTGTCATTTTTCTCATGTTTTTGGCTAACCTGCACCCTGGCATTTTGATTTAATTTTTTTCCTTTTCTCCCCAAAATCCACTGTCGTGGGGATTAAACTGTTCAATTGTATACAGACACGATATTTTTTTATTTGAAGAAGAATATGGATATTAATTGTTTGCTTCAAATATTATTTATATTTTGCCTGCTTGGAAGGTTTTATTTAATAGTTTCTTCAGATTGATCAACTGCATGCTCTAGAGGGGAGCATTAGAAAAATGCAAATTTAGTGTGAATAGCATAGTTTTTTATGTAATTGGAATGTAAATGCCACTGTATTCTGTTAGTTGAGATCAGTTCACTGCACAGAAAGTGAATATATCTTGGTTGAATTTTGTGACTTAAGAATTCCTAAGCTAAACTTTTCCTGCATATTTGGGACCTTTCAAGATGTGAAAGTAATTCTGATGTACAGACATAAGCCAAAGGGTTGAAGCTACCCCTTGATCCTAGATGGTACTAAGACATTCCTAAAACACAATTGTCCTGTGAGTTAGAGCTCTACTTTGGACAAGAAAAAATTAGATTCAGTTTTCAGGTTTGCCACAGACATCCTATATGACCTTGGACACAGCGCCAGAGGCACCCAGCCAATTGGAAACACAAGACTTTGAGATTTAGCTGGCATTCAAATTGTCTGAATCTGGGCTTTAGCCTCTCTGTGCCTCAGGTCCCTGTCTGTAAAAAGAAGATAAATTGACTTCCCTGCTTCACAGCAATATTGGAAGACAAATTCATCTGAGACTGTGAGGTAGTATGTTGAGGTTTGTGTAAGTGTCTATATAAAAATGTATTCTTACTTTTTGTTACAGTTTCCAGCATACAGTGGAAAACACAAGAACTGGAATTATGATTTTGCCACATGAGATAGCAAAAAACTACGAGCCATCAAATCTTGTTTTCTATTTCCACTTCTTGTCCAACAACCAATAGATATTAGATATGTGTGTGTAACTTACACTGTATATGAATATGTATTTTATTTTATACAGGCACATGCACTTTTATTTCCGGGGACTTATGTGGATGTGTTGCTAATGTATGACAATTTATGAGATTTGTTAATTAAAAGTGTTTCTTAAATTTCCTATAACACAATTAGTGTTTATACATCATGCTTAAGTTAAGAAATATGCTTATATATACGTCACTAGTAGGGCCTAAATAGCCTGGGTTGATCCATCCTGGTGTGTGAGACAAGAGAACTTAAAAAAGAATTAATTTACTTGGCATCAACTAATCATAAGTCAAGTATAGAGACCTACAGTTTTCAAATACCAGATACAAGGCAAAGTAGTCCTCTTACATTTTCTTACCATAAGAATAGAAAAATAACAAATTGAAAGACTTCTTACAATTTCATGTTTAGTGGAGAAAATTTTTGAATTTCAAAAACTAAATACTTTTTTCCTATCAGGGAATCCATTATTTTCTTCAGAATTTGATATGGATACAGTAAAATTACAGAAATTCACCTACTGTCTATATATTAAATAGGTATTTTAAAGGAAAAAAAAATAACAACTACAAACCGAAACAACTAAAAAAGAAAAAGAGCTGCTCTTCAATGTTAGAAGAATATCAAAACACATTATAATACGAGTCAGAGACAAGTCTCATAGAGGTACTAACATTAAGCCAAAGCTATAAGGGTTACTGACAGATGCAGTTTCACATGTAAATGTATAGGTATGTACATAATTATCACCATACACATATCTTGCACTTATTTTAGAAATGTCTATTTTGTTTAAGGTAATTCTTACTAAATATGTTTCATGAAAAACAAGGAAAACCCATAGCAGATGAAGTAGCCTCCAAATTCCTCTTAATAAAATTATTGCTTACTTCCTTAGACACCTGCGGTCATTAGTGAACACTCAACTTTAGATAATACTTGCTGGCATTTTTTTCAATATTCATCAAGGAAAAATAGAACTATTTGCATCTCTTTTCTGTTTTCTGCTCTAAGGTCTTTAATAATTTGCCTTCTTCTCCATGGTCGTTTGAGAATGATTTTTAAATATTTCTGCCTATAGTCACACAGCTCTAGGGAAAAAAAGTACTGTGCTACTTGTAATTTGCCATCCACAGTTACTTACAGGTTCTTCCTAGTATAGTTGATTAAGAACCAATTAGCTGCCTGCCTGAAAATCATGTAGACACAGATTAACATTATTTGGTATCATAAAGGTTGTGTAAAAAACAGACATTTAAAAAAAAAAAAATTCTAAAATCATAGAATCATAGAATTCTTTAGGCTGGAAAAGATCTCTGAGTCCAAGTGCTAACCTAGCACTGCCAAGTCCACCAATAAACCATGTCCCTCAGCAGTATAATTATACAATAACTGAATTGTAAAACCTTGCAGAGGACTGCAGTACCTTCAGCAAAGGAATATACCACAAATTGCTGAATTCCATGCTGGTTTTGATCCGGGATATGTTTTGGAATTACGAGCAAACCAGTTCTGAAAACACAGGGATGCTTTCTCTCTTGCTGAACAGCGCTTACACAGCATCAAAGCCTTTTTGTTTTTCATGTTTACACAGTAAGTGGACTGGGGGTGCACTGCAGGAGGGAAGGGAACACCAACAGGAAAGCTGAACCCAAATGCCACAAAATACAGCATTGTTCTCTGTAATAAAATTGTGGGGGGAGGGGGTGGGGGGGAAGAAAATGGGTGTTTTGGACTTTGTCTTCCGAAATAACCACTATATGTGAAGAAGCTCTGCTTTCTGGAAATGGTTAAACCTCTGCCTGACAATAGGAAGAAATAAACAAATTTCTTTGCTTGTGAGTGTGGCTTTTGCTTTACCTGTAAAACTGAGTGTATCTCAATGCACAAGTTTTCTCACTTTACCTTTGCCAATCTCTCCCCCCTGCTCTGGGGGGATTGAGAGAGCAGCTACGTGGGGCTGAGTTGCCTTACAGGTGTAAACGTTGACAATTCTAAATGGAGCTCCCTAAGTTAATATTGATTTAATATCAGTGATCTTTTGCATAGTGTTGGAACAAGATGCTAACTGCCCTCCACATCAGTCTATATAAAAAAAAATTATTATTTGAGAATATCAGAATTCAAGTATTGTAACACAGTACTATTCAGAATGCAGTGTAGGAAGACAACATATATTTTTTAAGCAGTGGAAGCTGCAATAATTTCTAACTTTAAAGACAATATTAATTCCTAATTAGCTTTCTGCTCAACTGATAAAATGCCAGATACTGTATTTTTAATACTAGCTCCTAAGCTTAATGAGAAACTCTCATTAAATATTTGTTTCCTAGAATTTCTGATGTTTTTTCAGACTTACCTTATTTCATACATTATGGTTAACAGTTAACATTTCCTCCAAGTGTAAAACACTATAATGAAAATTTCGTAGGTGACAATTGTTTACTGAATCCTACAGTGCACATGCAGGGAAAATTCTCCCTGAAGTTACCCTCTGGTCTTTAGCAATAATGCCCTGATTCTGAACACTTCATTAATTTCAACATTTTTTTTAATTATTATCCCAGTAAGGATTAAAAAAATAAATTAACAAAATTTAAATGCCAATGGAATTTAATATTAAATGTGTGTGTAAGTACATTCCAGGAAAATAAAATGATTTTTTGTATTTTCAGTGGTGAGTCCAATTTCCTTACCTTAGATGTAAGCAGCATGCCAAAAATCTTATGTGAATGGGTAAATTATAGCACGTAATATCTGATTAATCTACGTACAAAATTATTAATTTGGCTGACATTAAAGCTTCCTGTCTTCTAGACAGGAATAATCCAGCATCACATAGAAGATTTGAAAATACAATGAACCATATAGGATTTCACTCTACTGATTATTAGATTACCAATTTGAAAGCAATTAACAGATTTCTGTATGAATTAAAATTAGTCCCTTAAATGCCGTACCTTTGCATCACTATGCATCACAGACTGATGATTTTCTAGAACTGCTACAAAAATAATGGAATGTAAAACTAAACCTCCTGGCTGCACTTACACAGCAAATACACTTCTTTCTGCCTGCTTTATTTGCTTTTGGAGCATCAGGATAGTCAGCATAATATAATTTCCTGTCAAACTACAGACTACTTGATAGCTCAGATGAGATTTTATAAATAGATAGAAAAAAGTAGCTATCACAGAGATAGTCCTTTAATTTGCTGAACCAACTAGAGGAAATCAATTTCCAGGAGTACTTAAAAAGTGTGCAATTGATAGTGAGTTAATTGTAATTTTCATTTTGTTTAAATGAAAAAATATTAATTTTGGTTTCAGAAAATTAATTAATTTTGGCACTACACTTGGATTTACAGACACTATAAAGAATTTTTAACACATCCATATCTATATTTTTAATGCTTTAGAAATGAATACTCGTTACATGGTTGCCAAAAATACTGTGCCTATTCATACTGTGTTCTGCAAGTTCTTTGATGTCTTCTTTCTAAGTCTACACACAGGAACATTTATTAATATCACAGTGGCTGTCAGAATGAAATGCATGAGAATGACTTTGTCTGAACCTAATGATATTGTTCACAAGTTCAAAGTTGGATGTGGATGCCTTCATAGGGTTGAGATCTAAAACAAATTTTCACTGTTTAAATAGGTTGAAAAGCAGCTATATGGAGACTGTGGCATTAAAATGCTTTCTTTTGTAACTTTGGCTCCTTGAAGCAGGGCAAAATGATAACTCTGGAGTATTTCTTTACTTTGCTAAAAGAAAAATCCCAGAATCCTAGCTGTACCTGATACTTTGAGGAGTTAAGAAAGTTAACACAATCACACTCAATCAGAAGAGAGTGAGTTTCACTTCATGTTTCAATTTAATCTAAATTCCTGCTATTTTAGGTTTTTTTTTCAAATTATGAAAGAAAAAGTCCTATACTGAAACCAGGGTAAGACACAAAATGGTTTATAACCTCTGTTGGGTATTTACTGCCTGCTATTGTGAAGAACTCAACTTCTGACTTCTAGGCATAACTGCAATATTCAACTTTTAAAATTCCTGTGACTATCATGCCATTACCTGCAAAAATACTTTTGCAAGTATTGTATATGTATAAGTGTGTAAGGCTCCAGATATATCAGAAGGGATCTATTAAAAAAATAATAAAAAAAAAAGCAAGAGACCACATAGGAGACTCAAAAAGTGCATGCATCAAAAAAACTCTCAAATGCAGCAGCTGGATTCTCAGACATGAAGAGAAGCTTTCTCAACATGAGTAGAGAAAGAAAGTCATTCAGAAGGTCTGCCATGTAGAAAAATAAGGCTAAAGTTATTGCTTTGCTGCAAGTAGGTGATACTTTGATCCTCAAGAAATCACAGAGCTCAACTCGAATTCATATCTAAATCATGATTGACTTGAGGGGGATAGCAAGCCTAAAAAATACAATATGCAACCAGGTTTTCATTATTTGTCCAGAATATTATGCATTTTATTTGAAATTACCTCAAAAAATATTACATTCCATGGACAAAAGCCAGCCTAGTGGTACTATGCATTATTAGTCTTCATAGCTACCAGAAGAAAACAGGAAGAGGCTTGCTCCTCAATAGGCAGTATTCTTGGGAAGCTGTAAGAGATCTTGTAAGCAGCACTAACCTTATAATAAAGCAAATAATGTTGCTGTATTTAAATACTATTTCAAGAAAGGATTTCTTAAAATCCATGTTATCTGTTCAGGTGGTAGCTCTATGCACTCCTGGTCAGTGTCAGAAAACCTCATTCCTGAGAGGTAGTAACTTTGTGCCTGAAGGTACATGTACACTGGAGGTCATAAACAGCAAGTCCCAGACTAAAAGCTGTGGTTTTCCTGTCTTCCACCTCCTGCAGAATGGGATCAAATTGGAAAACTATTCTCACTGCTACTCCTCATCATTCATGTTCAGAACCACTTTTGGTTCTTCAGTTGTCTTTTCCTCTGCAGATATAGTTTAGTTAGCAACTGCCTATATGTAAAGTTTTAACAGAAATGTTCTCATTATGTACCAGAAATCTTTATGCACTTGATAAGAAATGAGTGGGAAACAGCAAGCAGAGATTTTTCCTTGGGTATGTTTTCCCTCAGATTTTGACACGAGTTAGAGGCTTTATTCAAAGCATCATATTTCATAGCTGTTTAATGCCTGATGGATCCTGCCTATGGACTTGTTTAATCTCTTTTTGAGGTCATATTTTTGAGCTTCACGATATTCTCTGGCAAAAAAATTTAAATAGCACATTAGATGAAAAACGCCTCATCTTATTACTAGTTTAAGCCTGATGCGTAATAATTTGATTTTGAACTCACTGGTTATCAAACTATCAGAGTTATTGATCACCCACTTCCTACCTTCTCCTTGCCATTTGTGATTCACAAATTCTCCATGCACTCACTTTTTTTTCTTTATCAGATTCAAGTACCTTAGTCTAACTAACCTTTCTAACATGTCTGTGTGTATAAACCTTCAGTGCTTCCAACCAATTTTTCTGATACTTTCAGCCTTTCAATGACTAGCTCACTCAGTGTAATTTTGAATTAACATTTAGCACGGCAAAGCAGGGTGAGCTATGCATCTTTTTCTTACACATGAAGGCTGATGTAGAGCTCATCATCGTTCCTGAATAGCTTCAGTTGGTTTACATCCACAGTTTGAGTACTTTCAGATCAAAGAAGAGCAATGAAGCTGGCGAATGGTCTGGGCCACAAGAATCACAAAAAGCATCTGTGGGAGCTGGGGTTGTTTAGCCTGGAGAAAGGGAGGTAGCAATAAAGAAGCATCTTATAAAAAAAAACTTAGAAAATGTCACTATTCAAGTATGCATGCATTCTGTATTCTAGAAGGCAGGGTGAACCCATAGAAAGGGACAAGCTATGTCATTTGGCTGTTTTCAAAGAAAAGCAGCTTCTAAGAGAACCCATTTGAGAAGGGATCCACAGTGAGCACTTCAGAGCATGAAGATATCTTTCAAAAGTTGTTTAGTAGGCACACCTTAATTCAGCAGATAAGCTGCTACCTTTTTCTATAACTGTGTGAAAACCAGGACTGTTGTTTCACAGCAGAAAGCAAAAGCAAGTGGTGCTCCAGAACCTTCACCACAAAACAAGTTACACCCATTAGTTGTACAGGGCCTTTACCTAAATGTAAAATACGGGCATGGAGTAGAATTTATAGAATTGTTTAGCTAACTTAGAATTCAAAATTCACATTAATTCAAAATAATGTGAAATTGCTAGTCACTATCTTTAAATAACAGAATAAAACCCCCAAAAATACACTGAGGGAAAAAATTGGCAGCAAGCTCTTTTTTTAAACTTTTTTTGTCAGGTTTAGGACAGTGAGCTCAGCATCAAGAGGTAATGTCAAAAGGCTTCAACTTTCAAAAAGAGATAAACCCTATGGTATGACTTAAACATATGTGTTGCTCTGCTAGGCAAAACAGAGCTCCCCTGCACACTAAAAGAAATGACAACTCCCTCAAATTTGTTCTTCCATTTTTCTTTTCTCTCATAGTGTTAATGATGACAGAGAAGTTCAATCCTTGAAAACAAAGTCATGCTGGAATCTCAGTCATTCCCAGAAAACATGTGCTATAGTCAGGTTGAACCTTCTGCTGACTATGACCTACACAGCTTCACTTACAAGGCACAGAATAGAGGAGAATTATTCATTTAAATCATGCCTTGCATTTTTTTGCAATATATCTTTAGAAATATTACTGAAGGTTGCACTGCTGCTGCTACTAGACAGAAAAATTATGACACCAAAGTCAGCATCTTCATTTCAGTAACAATACTCTTCGCAGTGATTGCAACAGGGTTAATAATACATGATTCTGAACTATAAAATATTTAAAAACAGAGGATCAACACTACTAAGATAAAAGAAATACAATTCAAACACAATTAATTAAACTAACTTTTTTTTTTTACAGTAGAACACAGTTCATGTTGTTTAATTTAGTCACACAAAATCTCAGATTATAATTAAATTTAGATCTTTCAAAATTAACTCATGACTAAATATGCAGAGTGGAGTAGACAAGAAAGAAAACTCTTACTGAATCCCAAGAAGTGAATTTATTCAATTATTTGCTTCTTTTTATAATATCATGATCAAAGCTGAACTCTACAAAACTGACTCCATAGAAACAATATTCTGAATTTTGATTTTTACAGTGACTAAGTGGCTTAAAACCCAAATTAATAGCATTTTTTGTTAATTAATCTCCTCTTAGGTCATCCTCTCCATTCAGGAATTCGTATGGGAATTCATTCACGCCAATCCAAGTGAATTCTTTGTTTTAAACTTTTAAAAGTCAGTCTCAGCCTTTCCTTCTTACATGCTTTCAGAAGTGGTAGAAAGGTCTGCAGAGCCAAATGTTTGCTTTCCCTCTGCACTCCACTGTCTTTTGTACCAGCACAGCCTCAAAAGTGAAGGTGAACTTTCTCTGAACTTGAACAGACGTAGGATGGATCTGGAATGAGAATTAATAATAAATTGCCAATAGAAGAGAATTTTTAAAAATATAGATATTTAACTGTGCATGTGTTTAATAAACCACAATAGTGTCTACACTATTACACATTACATTACAAATATGCTTTTTCTCTAAGACCTGCAACTCAAAAACTATTATCTGCCTTCTATATTCACTGCAATAACCAGCAGAAGTGTATTTTTGTTCAAAGTTCCCACAGATGCCTGGGGTTTGATTCTCCCCACTCAGTTCCCTCTGCTTTGCCTTTTAACATTTTCCCTGTAGTGTGCAGGGCCAAAATCAAAAAAGGTTAATTCCTACCAAAAAGTTAAGTGCCACCAATATACTTTTGGCTGGAAAACCACTATAAGAGTTCATACACCGCATCAGCTTACTTGGCAGAAATAATGAGAATATCTGGCACTTACTAAATGTTAAGAATAGGTCAAGTTCCTTCTTAAAACAAAAAGCATTGACCCTAAAAACATTGCAAAAACCATGGAGCTGATGGACAGCCTGGAAACCTTTTCATTCTTTTTATTTAATCTCTCTCTCCCCCCTATGAACCAGTAGATATAGTGTATTAAATTCATACTGTTAAATTCCTACATTTTATAGAGGATTTAGACCACAAGTCTTGCTGTTTAGAGTCAGAAATTGCCTCTAAGGAGTATGATAGATCTCTTGACTACCCACAAAGATGGACTCCTGCTCACTTATTAAGCATTACAAATGCCTATCTTGTAAGAATGATAGCTAAGATCTTTAAAGGTAGCAGTTAAAAAAATACCTTTAAAGCTACTTATACCAGGTACACTTTCCAAAGTTGTTAATACTAGCTCTTTTTAGTAGCACAAAATTGTATTAAAAAGGAGAATAGAAAGGCTTTCGTTTGAAATGAAAACATGTTCTAGTTTGTTTTTTATTTTTCCAATCCCATTTTCAAAGAATAAAATAAAGCCTCGATATTCAGAATTACATGTCTGTATCCTTTATGAAAGGGCAGAATTTTGTTGCACTGAAGTCAGCTGGTATTTTTTGTTAGTTTGAATTTCATCAGAATCAGAAGTACTCCAAACCCTCACCCTCCCTCTCTCCTCCTTCCAGTTCCATTCATTCTGCAAGAATTTTCTGCCTCATAAAGAGTATTTTGTATGTATGCAAAATTGCCTCCTAATTCTTTTAACAAAACAAAAATCACATTTCTGTGATAAGAATAAAGCAACTTTCATTCATGTGCTAGCAGGTCAAGTAAGAATCAGCATAAACTCAGTATTGAACATCAAATCCTAGAAAATTACTCTTGAATTGTTAGTGGTCTAAGATGATGTTCTTATGAAAAATTTTTGGCCATATGGTCTTACAAAAATTAAGTATCTAATTTGGACATACTTCAGAAAATGTAAGTCTGTATTTCTTGACACATCTTAAATCTTCCTTGCCTGGCTGAGAAACTTCTTTCTTTCAGTGCTGAAAATATTAAAAAAAAAATCTTTTTTCAACAGTCTTGACTAGGAGAAGATTACACAGTTTTCTGTGCTAAACCTATAGTGCTAACTTTTTGCATTATTTACACCTCCCTTGGTAAAACCTTCCAATGTCTGGCCATTGGTCAATACACAATAATGTTCTTGCCAATGCTACTAGATACTCAGAAATACATATGATTCACAATCTTTTAGACCCCGCTTTATAGAGCTGAGAGATCTCCTCACATTGCCTTATGCAGCTGTCAGTGCAGTGTCTGAGCTGATGTGCACAATAGGTCCAAACCCCACCTCACATAACAGTACCTCTCTTCCAGAAGTGTGTCCTTCCCTTTCACACTCCGTCCTCCCCTTCTTGAAATCTTTAAATTTTACTTCCTCTCTATTCAGAGGTATTCTTCTTTGTCATTTCATGAGGAAGATTTTTATAATCTCTAGAGAATAGACTTTTCAACCTTATCTGAACACAGGAGCAAGAAAAGCATCAACCCTGCAGGGACACGGATCCCACTCATCGTTTGCCCTTGGGAGATGGCGCCTGAAGTACTGTATCTAACTCTGCAGTCCTCAGCACAAGAAAGATGAGGACCTGTTAGAGCAGTGCAAAGGAACTCATGAAGATAGTCAGAGGGCTGGGGCACCTCTCCTATGAAGACAGGCTGAGAGAGCTGGAGTTGTTCAGCCTGGAGAAGAGAAGGCTTCAGGAAGACCTCATTGAAGCCTTCTAATACCCTAAGGGGTCTTACAAAAAGAAGGGAGAGTGACATTTTATATAGGCAGGTAGTGAAATAATGAGGGATAATGGTTTAAGGCTGAAAGAGGACAGGATTAGGTTAGATATTAGGAAGAAATTATTTATTCAGAGGGTGATGAGGCACAGGCTGCCCAAGAAGTTATGGATGCTCAATCCCTAGAAGTGTTCAAGACCAGGTTGGATGGGGCTTTGAGCAACCTGGTCTAGTGGCAGGTGTCCCTGATGATCTTGAAGGTCCATTCCAACCCAAACCATTCTGTGATTCCCTGGTTTTAAAACTCTCCACTGGTGTTTGAATCACCCTACTGACTTCTTGTCTCACTATTTGTCCACCCTGTGGCCGGAGGTTTATTTTTTCTGCTCTTTGGCTGGTTGATACTGATTTGACTTATTAGTTCAAGTATCTTCAAAGATTTTCACAGGCCTTAAATTTCAGATTTACAGTATTTCCTAATTTTGCAAAGTCTTGGCCTGAATGCCAGAGTGCATATGTAGGAAACCATGATCAGGCAGAGCCTGGCTGACAGGTGTGAAGCTCCGCACTTCTGCAGTAGTCTCTCCATTTGGTTGAACATGCAGGAATAGGATGAGGAGCTCCTGATCACAAATCAGGGTTTACTGCTACTAATCATGGTGATGCAATAAATGTGTCAGCTCATGTGTGTTGACAGCTCCTGGTGACAACTTGGCAGCAATGCAAAATCACCAGTAGCTTAATCTTTTCATGAAGGAAGGTATGGTTATAAATACACATTTTCTAATTAAAACATAAAAAGAGAAGTTTTATGCAAAAACACTCATTGATACAACTATACCAAATTTTAAAAAGTCACACCATTAATTGGCATTTATCCTAATAAAATTGTTTTGGCAAAGATCGGTATTTTGATTACAATGTATCAGTTCTGCAGGGATTTAATAGTATTTTTTATATTTTAAATGCCTTTTTTTTTTGTTATTTAACACAAATATTGAAAATATTTCTTTCTGCTTTGTGTGAGGTTTTATCTTTCCTTTTTTTATGTCTTACTGCGATCTGAAACCAGCAGTCCTACACCCTTTTTATATCACAAAACTTCCAGAGGGATGTTTTTCAAAATATATGAATCAAATATAGCATGTAGATACATTTTTGTAAAAAGATGACATCCACATTTCTTGGAAATATTACATTATCTTTCTTTTGTTCTCCTTTCTTTCTTTCTTTGGCTTTGTTGAATGTGTCTATGCCTGGCTGCACCTTTCTTTTTTGTGGGTAGTGAACTCCAGCAGCACCCCTGAAAGAAAACTCAGAATTTTGAATGGCACTTAAGTTTGCTTTTAGTGCAGTTGGTCTTCTGTACTGCCCTTGAAACTGAAAGCTGAAAATGTATTATGAAACCCCCAATTGTCTTTTCCCTCACCTACGAAAACTACTTGTGGCAGCATCAGGGTTGTGCAAAGACACTGAGATACTTGTGAAATCAAAGTCAAAATAAGTAGTTGACTAAGCTTTAGAAAAAATCACCACATAGTACAGATTTTCTTGAAGACAATAGATTTTTCTTCAAATTTGTGTTTCCTCATGTTTAACACAGGCAAATACACAGATGAAAATACACAGAACATCCATATCAGTAACATAAATATTCTGAAGTCGAGTAAAACACTAATTGAGAGACTTCAAATTGTCTGGTATAACTTCAGGTATAGGTTAGTCAACATAAACATTAATGTTATTCTATACTTATATTCAGGATGACCTCAAAATGTCCATTCAGGATCCATGAGAGACTTACTGTACAATAAAAAATTTAGCAGCATTCAGAATATTAGTGTTAGCAAGGAAGACTATGATTCGATAAGTAGGACTCATAAACAATAATTGAGAGGCAAATGCAAATATTAATCAAATCTTACATTTTCTCATTCCCGCACCCAATGTTGACTCAATAAATGTCTCGGATATTCTTACCCACAAGAACTCCATTTTACTGACATGCATGTCAAATTACTGGTTGAATCTTCTCCAGATAGTTAGAGACCAAGGAGGAAGATACTCGAAATTAATCCCAGAGATACAAAACACTCATGAGAGGAAACTACAAATAACTTACATTTCATCATGTAGCCATGCATTAAGCAAGTAGATTAGCTAAGAAGAGTACATAAAAAAATCACATTGCAATATAAGTGTAAGTTTCAGATTTCTTCTGCAAGAGAAAAGAAGATCAGAAGTTGTGCTATCTCAGTCTACAGTTCTTTCACCCAGTATTTTACCAGTTTTACAGAATTACTTGTCTGAGTCAGTTGGTTCTGGTTAAGCCTGTTGTAAAACTCAAAAAATTAAAATTCTCAGTTTCACATCCTTTTCAAATTTCTCATCTGTGGTGCTCTCTTGCCATATTTAACTCAGAGTGACTGATGACATGTCAGCTTGCACTTTTTGGTATGTCACTTGCTCATGTTCCTCTAAACTCCTGTACATTTCTAATGTTTTATCAGTTACAATATTAAGATCCATTAAGATTAACACCATACCATAGGTTTTCATGTTGATTAGCAGTAAACTCACATTAACTCCAACTTGTCTACTGCTATTTCAATAAAAAAGACAGAATTACTGAACTGGATTAATACAAGTTTCTTTGCTAGAGCCAGTAGAAGTTCTTCAAAGGAAATTGCTGTTCTACCAACTTCTTGTCCTTCACTGAAGTGATCAGCATCTCTGAGAGCAATCTGCTTTGCACAACCTACCAGGGGTCTTGGGGGAAACTAATCAGCCATGGCATAAAAAAGATCTTAGTATAAACAAAAATATTATATGACAGTGAAAGCAAATGGTCACTTATAGTGAGTAGAGTACTTTTTTAAAATGGGGGCCAACAGTGGAGATGCAGATGAGTGCCTGCTGAGTCCTGTGCTGTTCAAAGCATCCAAAATGGTCTGGAACAGCAAGGAGTGAGCTTAAAGTTTGATGGTGACACAGAAGTTATTAATGTCAAAATTTATATGTAGCTATATTGGTGTTTTAATAACAATATGAAAGTTGTAACCAAGGCAAGAACTAACTGCAGAATTGCAAAGGCCCTTCTGAGACAAACTGTGGGATAAATATTATAGAATAATTTAGGCTGGAAAAGACCTTTAAAATCATGAAGCCCAGCCATTAGCATGACATAACTAAACCCACCACTAAACCATGTCTCTACGGGCCACATCTCCACATCTTTTATATAACTCCAGCAGAGGGGACTCTACCACTTCCCTGGTCAGCTCAACTGCCATTTTGTTGAAGAAATTAAGATGGCTGATGAAATCCAAAACAAGAAAAGTGTTACACATGAGTGAAAGTAGCACTAACCTCACACATCATCATGGTTTCTGAAGTCACCCTTTATGAGTAACCTTGAAGCTGTGACAGTAGCATGGTCACATAGTAACTAAGTGCTTTGTGGCAGTCACTATGGAAATAAAATATTAGGAATTAGTGAAAGTTTGAAAAATCACTTTGAAAACAGACACACTGAGACCTACTAACTTCATGTACTACCTCTGGGTATTTCTGTGTTCTTATATAAAATATTCTGGTAGTCAATTTACAGAAGTGACCTCAAAAAAATTGTAACTATCCCATGCCATTACCCAACTTCATACAGGTAATTTGTCCTGTCATTATTGGATGTTTTTATTTTCCCTCTGCCAAGCAAGAACTAAGTCTCTGTGTTTTTGTTGGAGGAACTACTTGCAGAGAAAAATCTGTGACAGGATTTTGTGTATATATATTAAGAGCACTATATTGTGCTCTATATTAAGAGCACTATATATATACAATTTTTTGTAGTGCAGTTTTTTCAATTTATACGCTCCAACCAATCCTGAAAAACACATCTAATGGCACATCAGGAAAACCATTTCCTCTTTCCCATTAGGGTCAATAAAATGTTAGGACCTGAATATTCCCAGCAGACTCTGGCACCAAAATTAATTTTAATCTAATACAGAAGAAGCTTACCTGCTACCTATATGGTTGTCTCCCTGCTGAGTCCAAAACTTATCATGACATATATCATCCTAAATTATGAATATATGCCTGCATCATTAGAAAAAAGACCCTGGAAGATTTTATTTACTTCTAGTTTCAGCACCAGCCATACAAATAGTAATGGTATTGTGAAACTTTTTAAATTCTCCTGGGCATGCTCCAATGAAACAGATGTAGTCAAGAAGCTGACACCACTTCTGAGGTATCAGAAATCAAAAGAGTTAAGACAGCCTTGAACTTTCTACTAATTTTTGTGTTCTCTATTGAGATATTTTTGCCACTGTCTACTCTCCTTTAAAAAGTTGATTCCAGTTCTAAAATAAGTCTTAAAAATACCTTTTAGCAATTCCGTTTCATTGAATAAAGCTGCCAAGAAAAGAAGGAAATGACGAAGTAGGCAAAATACTTGTGTCCTAAGCTACATGATAAATTCTACTATGAACAAACATACCATTTATACCACCTCCTATATTATTTAGCTAGTCTAACAAATGTAAATTAAGTACTTGAAGTCAGCAAAATTAACTATAATAGATGAGGCTTACAAATGAGTAATTTTGTACAGCTGCCATTTGCTCAATATTATAAAAGTGCTCTTAATTTGATTTAAAACATCTGTAAAGTGACTTCATTCTATACATTTATCATCTGAATTTGCATTTTTTTTTCTGCTTACAGGAGGGAAAAAAGAGCCAATTTCACTTTGAAATTCTCATTTATTAAGCTGTTATATAAATGTCTTCTATAGTGCTTTGTGATGCAAGTATCAGCAACACAAATGAACAGGGTTCTTTGGTAATCAGGCATAAATGAATAGATCTGAATAAAAAACCAGTGCAGTTTTGACTTGTTTTGTCACTCCCTCTCCCTCCCCCAATATACCCTTGGTTAATCTTCTGGTGTTGATTTTGAAGGCAGGTACACATGCTTGTGTGATTTATTGATCAAGTAGAAAGAAGAGCTAACTTCTTTCAGTGATTTAGCACTCTATTAGTTTGGGTATAAACCCTACATCCATTTAAAAATAATGCAGTCATCCATGTGAATCTCTTTTCTTGCAGTAGTTCTGTTTCTTACCTGGTATAAGTAGAAGTAAATTCACTGGTTTCAATGAGGTTAATGCAGAGCATTCTTAGCTCCACCATATCCAGAATTATTCTAGCCAGAGAGCATCTTTCCAATCTTAAAAAATAGCTTAATTCTAGCTCAAGAGGTTATAAAAACAAAATATATGGGGAAAAAAAAGTTGCCTTTTTATATGATCCATGAAATTTTGGCATTAATGCCTTGAAGGACAAAAAGCCTGAAAACATATTGTTGAGGTTGCTGACAGACTGTAATGGATCACAAGGTTTTCATAAATCTTTACTGTGTACTCCATATCTGAGGACAGAAAAGCTACAAAGCATATTCACACAAGTATTCCCTAATTCAACAAAGTTATATTTATTTGTTTTCAGTTCCTTAAAATTCATACTGTGCTTAATACTTATTTTAATATGTAATTACTTAATTAGAAGAGGATTTCAACTCCTATGTGTCACCTAACTTTTGTCACTGCAGAGAGGCAGCTGATGCATGATATTGGAGGCATTTAGTACCTGTCTACTGGACAGAAAATCAATTACCATGTTAAAAAATATTCACAATACCCTTTCCAAAAAGCTATTCATAATTCCATGGAATAATTCCCTGATCATATGGCAAGAGACAGGAGGAAGCATGGCAATAAAATCAGTGGTTATTTCACTCTTTGCAGTAGAAGGTGAATGAAAGACAGATCAAAGTCTTATCTCCAGTACAAATATAAATATTCATATTCATATACATTATAAGAGCTAAGATTTATTGTTGTTGCTATTATTATTATTATTACATTAATTACTCTATCAATTTTTATATTAATATTTTTCAGATTGGCATCTGGTCTTTTTTTGTCCCAGGTATTGAGTTTCTTTAGTTAATGGGCAGAAAATCTTCCCTTTCTCTCATTTATTGGAATCCTTCCATGTAAAGGTATTTTTATTCTGTTTGCCTAGCTCTTTCATACAAATCAAAGGAAAATTATCTTTAAATCTATGCGAAATTTGAGACACTTAGCATCTTGTAGTAAAGTTCCTCCTGCACCTGCCACTCATGCTGTAGCAAGGGAGCAAAGTTGGAAGTTAATCTCAGTAAACTTCTCTGGGTGCTAACAACACAGTCACACATTCTTGCATTATATAGCTTTTCATTTCAGATATTAGCTCCAGCAAATAAGGAGAATATCTCTTAAAGACTGAGTTTAACCGAAGTGAAAAAATGTCACGTTAAAGCTGAATTGTGAAACCCAGCAGAACATTTTAAGGTCTTTTTTTCTAGTCCTTCTGAAAATCTTCTGACCATGATTGAATATGTGAAAATTTGTGTCACATTCAACCCAAGATTGGCATGTAATTAAAACAAAAACATATTTAACAAAATTCTCTAATAAATTCTATAAGTTTTTACCATTTTTTTGCTTATACCATTTTACTATGCAAATATGTAAAGATATATAAGTCCTTAGGATTTTTCTAAAAAGTCTATGATAGGGTCATAGTGCTAACTGTAAATCTAGAACATAAGTATCTGTTACTTATTTTCATCTGAGAAGTTGTCATGTTGTAAGGTATATACATAGATACAGACAATCATATTTCTGAACAAATTTATTTTTATGGAGGAAAAGCAAGGTCTAAACACCAACTACTCCACTGAAACAGTGGACAAAATATACAATTTTCTCAAGCATTCAGCAGTCTCTATACATCTAGAAGATATTTAGATTCTGATCTACAGTCTTTATTTACCATATTATTGCAAAATGGATGACAAAGCTGTATTTGTTATCATCCATTGTACATGGCTATAGACAGATACAGAAGGAGGAAAATAAACAATATTTGTGTATACATAAAAGGTCCTGTCACACCAAGCTTCATGTTCATTCACTATCAAACAAATGCTTAAAAAAAGACCTATGGAAATGAGAAGATTTATGATTCCTTCAATAATTATGCATTTTTCTATGCAGTTACTGTAATAAATAAGAACAAAGTTTCTTAATGTTCCTTGAATATTTTTGCACATGATGAATAAGGCCCTTTTAAGTCTGGAAACAGTGATAATTATATTTTGTACACTCTGCATTGAATCTATAATTCTCATTAAACATACAAGCTCTTCCACAGTATTTCAGGTAATGAAGAATAACCAGAGCCATGCTGCATTAAGAGGCTCATTTTTCCGTGAAGCAATAAACCATACAACATTTATATTAGTGCCTCTCTGAAACTGCACACAGTAGACATAAATAGCAGTTACAACCATCCATCTTGTGAACAACTGTGACGGGTGTAGCCCAGAGCTCTAAGTAACACAAACATCAAAAAGCACTCGATCTCTTAAAAACAGGTTAGAAACCATACAATGGGACATATATTTGATCCTCAGATAATCAATCATTCACATGTATTTCTTCTGCATGCTGAAGAAAGTTATGAAGAGAGCATAAAGTATATTTGCTTTGAAGCAGAAATTTGATATAGCTCAACAGATAATAAAAAGCAGATGAAAAAGTCTGGCAATACCAGATTGGTTGCACAAGCTAAAACCTCATTAGGAATGGGGATATGCACACCCATAGCAGTGAAATTAATATGTTGTGCTTGGATGTTATGAAACGTGGGAAAAATCTGAAGATCTGGGACAAAATTGTATGGTTGTTTCAATTTGTTTTTTTCCTGTTTAGAATACTTTTATTTTGTTACTGAGACAAGCATCCAAATTTGTTTAAATACTTATTGGATGTTATAACATTGTTCTTTTTCTATCCCCTACCCCTTATGTTCTATTGAATAAAATTTTTATGAAAATTAGACTTTTTACATCCAAATTTGTTTGCTGATATGCAACTTTTAATTGCTGTGAAAGTTTATAGTGCTGCAATATTTTCTAAGCAAACCTTCTTTTCCTGATCTGAAACGTGGATCCTGTTCCGACTTGGGGAGTATAAAATATGTTTTACATCCTACATGTCTGCAGGAATTCAGACATTCTTCCCTGTTTATGCCATTAGAGCTAGGTATGTTTATATGGTTTAGTCATAAGCCTGAGCACATACCATAAGTGCAATATATTGAACCTCAATTTTTAAAGAAGGTGATATGCCCAGGGATATTTTCTTCTAATAGCAAGTATTTAATAAAATATTTATAAAATACCAAACTAATATACCCATATATTTCTAGATAAAATATGCAGGGTTACAAGTCTGCCCTGCCTGCATAGTTCAATGTTCACCAATTTTGCTTCAGATATCCTTTTAGGAATTTCACAGAGAATTTTCAGGAATTTTCAGAGTACAAAGCTTCAAATGCAAAACAAAGCCCTCAAGGCTATATTGCAGCAGCTACCATATATCAAAATATGCATACTTCATCCCCCATGTAAGATGGTTCACGAGGAAATCCACTTGGACTTGCAATAGCTTTTTCTCAAAATTCAGCCCCATATTAAAGGGTGGTATCTGCACTATGACTGATTCCCACTTAGTATTTTTATGCCCAGTAGGACTTTTGAGTACAGATCAGAGCTAAGGGAACTTTTCACAACTTGGCAGTGATAAGAGGCCTGAAAATGAATACAAATGTGATGTGCCCACTTCACGCTGTCAGAGAGATATAAAGTGGTCTCAGCATAAATAAGAAACCCTACAGTTTGAGCATGTCAACTGATAGTTGCTCAGATGCCACTGGTTAAGTATTTCTCTGCATATCAAAGCCTTTATAAAGAGAGTATCATTATAATACCAAAAACTTCAGTGTTTGAGTGAAAGTCTATGATGGAGAGAGGTTTAACTACCTACAGTGAGTCTGAAGGGCCAATTCTTTCTTTTTTGGTATCTGCTAGATAAAGAGAGGGCAATTGAATGGGTTTTGTAAGGAGTTTTTTCACACCAAACAAAAAGAAAATGATTATTATAGTAGACAAAACACTCTGTCCTTCATGATCTAAAGAACAAGCCATATGTTAAATAGTTTTTATTACAAAAATCTATTAGTTTCTTACAAACTAGACCTTCAGTATTTATGATGCACAGAACAAATCTGTCTTGGCAACATCAAAATTCCTGAGACCTCATTTTAAGAAAAACTGCTTTAACTCCCCAGTATGCTATTTATAATAATCTCAATCGCTGGTTCATTATAATCTATTTGAATGATGGCATTTTATTTTCAGATATTCTATCCTCATTAAAATCACCCACTAGAAATAGTGATGACACAGTATTGTCACAAATCACAGACTGTCTGAATTTAGAGACTTGTGGAGTCCACCTGGTCAAAAACCCTTGCTCAAGCAGGACCACCTAGGTGAGATTACCCAGGACCATGTATAGGTGGCTTTTGAAGATCTCCCAGGGCAGAGACTTCACAACTTGCTGGGCAGTCTGTGCAAGTGCTCAGTCATGCTCAGAGTAAAAAAGTGTTTCCTGATGTTGGAACATCCTGTGTATTTGTAATTTGTGTCCATTGCATGTTGTCCTATCACTGGGCAGCACTGAAAAGAAATCAGCTTTGTCCTCTTTGCATCCTCCTGTCAGGTTATCTATGTTAAATACTGTTTCCCTCCAAGGTTTCTCTTCTCCAGTCTAATTGTTTCAGCTCTCTGAGTCTTTCCTCACAGGAAGGATGATCCAGACTTTTCATGATTTTTGTGGCCTTTTGTTGGGTACTTTCCAATATGTCCATGCCTCTCTTGTACTGGGGAGCCAAGAATTGAACATAGAAATCCAGGTGTGGCCTCACCAGTGCCCAGTAGAGGGGAAGGATCACAAATTTCAATCTGCTATCAGCACTTTGTTTAATGTAACTTTTTTAATTCCCAATTTATTTTCCACCTTTTTTGTGGTAAGGGTACATGGCTGGCTGATGTGAAACCTGGTCCAACAGGACCTCCAGCATCTTTTCTGTGAAGCTAGCTGCATGGCCTCCAGAACTTGTTGGTGCCTGGCATTGTTTCCTACCAGGTACAGGACTTCACACTTGTTCTGGTTGAAGTACATGAAGTTCCTTTCAGCCCATTTCTCCCAGGCTGTCAGGGTCCCCCTTAATGGCAGTTCTGTGTCATCAGCAGGCCCGTGATGAAGGTGTTAAACAGGATTGAACCCAACACTGACCCCTGGATACCCCACTAGTCACTGCCCTCCAGCTAATCATTGTGCCACCACTCTCTGAACTCAGCTATTCAGGTAATTTTCCACCACTGCACTCTTACTTCATCCAGCCCAATCTTTTAACAGCTTCTCTGTGAGCAACAGTGTCAAAGGCCTTACTGAAGTCTAGGTAGTCAATATCAATTACTCTCCCCTCATTTAGCAGTTGACCCATTTCATTGCAGAAGTTTATTGAATTGCAGCACTCCAGTCACAGGAGTCATCCCACAATATCTTTGTGATCCCAAAAAATCCGTAGCCCTGAAACTGCACACAGGGCTTTAACTCAGTGTGTTTATTGCCCATACTGCCTGCATTAGGGTACAGCACTTTAGAAAGGCACCTCAGCATGTTGAGTTCCTGGAGAGGGTCTTGGCAATTTCTGCATAATAGTTCCTTTTAGGCACTTCCTTGCTTACATGCAAGCATTGGGTGTGACTTGATTTGTGAAATGTTAAGTGTTTCCATTTCACAAGTTATGTGATCCCCATGCAGCTTCATCTCACATTGTTTCATACAAAATACCAGAACATGCTTAATATTTTATCTACTTATATGTAATATTAAAAAATATACTGCAAAATTATTTTTATTACATTAACACATATTCTCTGTTAAGTAAAATATAAAAAATTATAATTTTACTTGTTATTTTAAATGCTCTTAAATCAGTCATAGATACTATGAAAGCTACCCAAGCTTCTCCAGATATTCTCATGCATTTCTAAATTTCCTTTCATTTATAGTAGAAAGAAAAATTGCCTCAAGGTGATTAAAAGCTTGTGTGTAAGGTTTAGATACCACCAACTTAGGAAGCATTGAGTTAGATCACCGCTAAATCAAAGCAGATCCTCAAAGCTGCTGCTGAGCCATAGATGGTTTAAAATTTTCCTACCATCATTTTTCTTTGTGTAAATTGCAGTTGTCTCCATGCTTGGTGAGAAATTAACAATATTGATATCTTTGAAGTCTCTGTGCCCTATATGCTGTGGCATTTGGAAGATTTTCTGGCTCAGACAAGAGGAGACTTATTTAGCAAACATGTCAGATTTTCACAGCTTTCACCCTTTGGATGTTCCAGCACAGTTTTGCCAAACATTTCTGCTGTTTCTGTAGTGTTCCTTGCTTCAGTAGAGCACAACCTGCTGGATAGCAGCCCAAGGTGATGACATCCTTTGGGGAGCATGAATGTGTACGAAGGCTGGTAAGAGATCCCAGAGGCTGCTTGCAGCCCCACCGCATAAATACACTGTTTACTATAATCTGGAGATTATTCACTAGAGAAATTTCTTCATTACAGATAGTTTCCCCAACACTGCAATTCAGTATATGGGAACAAAAGATTTACAGCTGAACACTCAGTATTACACGATTGATATACCCTTAGACTCTCTTGGCTGCCATCACCCATGTCTTTCCTTCATTCTGTAGTCAGTTTTTCTTTAAATTAATAATTCTCAGTGAAAGTGGGCCCACATTATCCTCCATAAAAATTTTTAAAAGTTAACCCCACCATCATATTTGATCTCTATTAAGTGTGATTCTTCCCCCCCCATGCAGTTACCTTAGGCTGACAACACCTGATCTAAAAGCAGCATTAGGAATATCTTGTTACGGAAAGGCACTATGTCAAAAGGAGCTAGCTCTGTATTCAGAAAGAGGACTGAGACATTACTACTAAGCTGAATTTTGTGAAATCTCCCATGAAGAGTAATATAAATTGCGGTATTTTTTTCTCCAAGTCTGAAGATGCTCACCAGACCTTAGGAGGGAATTTGTGATGCCCATGCCATTTGACTCCTATCCACTCCTTCAAGAATAAGTGTATTCTTGTAAGCTTCAGTGGCTTAATCAAAATCCTGTTCACCATTGCTATCTATTTCCATTCCTCAAATCAGGAGTACTTGAATCAAAGTTAAAAGCATCAGACCAATACTGGCATATTCTGCTTGAATTCCAGTTCAAATCTGAGTTGTTTCTCAATTTTAAAATAAATGTACTGATAAAAAATAGCATCTTCTAAACCCTGCTGGAAATTTCTGTGTTATAATACTATATAAAAAGGCCTTGTAGACACCACACTTTAATTTCTAAATCTTTATCTCTATGTTAATAATTTCTCACAACTTTCTGTCCCAGGAATGGGAGCTGCCCTTCAGTACTCATGTTTCCATTGTTTACTTCAAACTATTCTTCACTGCAGAGAAGAATCACATAGAATTTTTTTTATAATTACATCGCATAAAGTCACCAATGCTTTCAGTGCTGTATTGCAGAAACCAATATGCAAGAAATTCAAACTAGACAAGTATCCGGAACACTCTCAAATGGAGAGGTTCAAACACATAATATTTTTTTTTTAAACATTTTTCAGCACTGGAGAAGTGTAATAAAATTAGATAAGGTGCCTCAAGCATAACCTTAATGTGGGGAAGCATAGTTGTTCAGCTTGCAACAAATAATAGATTTTAAAGGAACCATTCAGATGTATCCTAAGAATTGAATCTAAAAAGAATTTGGATCAAACTTTTCTGCTTGATAGGACTGAAAATGTGCACCAGTTTGTTGAAAACTGGTGGAGTATTTAAATATAAATCTATCTTCTAAATAGAAAGAATTAATGAGAATTAGATTAAGAAATACAGATCAGTAATCAGGCTTCAATTTGGAGGCTATGCTGAAATACAACTAAATCATTTTCATGTTTCTGACATTACATCTAAACGTTGAAATTTCTCTAGCTTTCACCCTTAAGTAGTACAGTGTGCTACACAGACACACTGTGTTAACAGCCATTGCTCAGTCAGAAAAACAAACATCCCAATTACAATTCCTGCTAGAGAGACCTTGGTGTTCCCACAAGTCCAGGAAGAGCAATATCCTAATTTCTTCCCATGGTCTTCCTCTTACTGCTCCAACCTCGCTTCCTCTTCTGGCTGCCTCCTGTCAGCTCCTCAGCAGCTGTGGGAAACATGAACTCCTGCAGAGATTACAGGCTCAGTTTAAGGTTTCTGAAGGAGTTTCCAGGTGTCTTTAGTAGTGTTACCATTTATACCAATAGTGGATGTTTGGAAAACAAAAGACTGACACAAATAGGTTAGAAAAACATCCTATATAAAGAAAATTCCTTTATTGATTGAAATACAAGTTGAGATAACACTAATATCATATGTGAGTTTAAAAAGTGAGTATGAAATATTTTAAGCTATCAGATATTTTAATGCAGATACAGAGAAAAGGAATACAGATTGTTCTGAAACAGATACAGATTTTTCTGACCATGATCAAGACTTTTCATAGTTTTATTTAAAATAATTCTTCCCATTTTTTTTCTTTGTGTGTGCAGCTGCATTGTACAGCTATTCCATGATGTCTTGAGAAATTATTGGTCTTACCTCTGAACTGCAAAATCTGTCATAAGTAAATTTGATTCTCTTATCGAGAATACATCACTTGAAATAATGCATCATTAGTGGGGAAACAAATTTCTAATGATACAATGTGACTGCCATAACTAGAAAAGAAATAGTCTCAGATTTTGTTGAACCTCTGTGGTGGATTTTACAAGATCAAAGAAGCAACAGCAAACATCAAACACAGTTGTTTACAAAACGTTACAGGCACAAGACAGATATAGCATATGTGTTGGTGCTTCAGAAGCTTGTTATGAGTTAGTTAGTTCCATATTGTGTTGTGTGGAAGAGGTTTTTCATGTTGTTAAAAAAAAGGGAATGGAACCAGTAGGTCTTTGGAGCCTGTGGTTCTGTGCATGTGATTTTGGAGACTGATTTCTTTTTTTTTTTTTGGTTTGAATTTTTAGCAACATTTTAGGCAAGCTTATTTAAATGGCCAATAGAATTCAGTGAATAATATCCATTCATAATGATTTTATCTAGGCTGATCCATTTTAAGGTTTTATGTAGTCAATTAAAAACAAACAAACAAACAAAAAGAAGGGGGGAGAAGAAGTTCCTATTAAGAATAAAAAAGCAAAGATCTAATCGTAACAACAGTCAACACCTTAAGAGGTCACAAACCTTCTTAATTTATTAAAACTATTTAGGGAAGGATCTGATCATGAATGCCTCCATTTTTCATCAAGTGTTATTTAGGAAAGACTCACTGAGGTCTCTGAAGTGGCAAGATAGAGAAAGCACAGTAGTGACTGCAATGGGCTCATGGAAGAAGTGTGTAGGTACACACAAAAACAAAGAACCTTGCTAGACAAATAGCCCTGGAAGTTGCTGCTGTGGTGCTCTTCTTTCCTGGATTTAGAAGGCAGGATGGTAACATAAACAAATAAGCAATCTAAGATCTAAACCAAACAAAAAAACCTTGCCAACACTAATAGAGGACCCAAAATGCAACACTGCAGAAAGGAGTATTTAGTGAACAAACTACAAAATGCTTCATTTTACTCTACTGGGAGAAGAAGAGAAGGATTCTAAAGGAAATATTGAAGTGTACTGAAGAGAATATGAGAGAAAAAGGCAGCACTTATCCTAAGACCTTTTCGATGCAGCATAACAGTTTGTTAGTTATTATCATAATACAACAAAAGCTACAAAATAACCTTGTCAACCTTGTCATTTCAATTTTTTATGCATTGGGTATCTTTTGCTGGATATGTCAGTGAATTCTTCTCTCCATAACATATTGCCATAGGCTAAAAGCACATAAAAGAGGTCTGTCAAAGTCTTGTCACATGTAATAACATTAAACCATAAAGAACACTGTTCTAGGTCGCTTCTGGACGTCTACATTTCAAAGGTATTGCTGCACCTGTAATACTCAGCTCAAAGTACATGGTGTTTGTTCCCACCTTTAGTCATTTAGTGAAAAACAGTGTATATAAAATGACCTTCACAAGGTCCAGTTAACAACCAAATTATGCTGGAAGAAATTTTTCTCGTCATCCCTGTTCACTCAGGGATTTGTTCTTGATCTCTAGGCTTTAGAGGAGCCACTGCTCCTTAACAATGCAGATTAGTCAATTTTGAGACCAGCCTAGCGTTGAAGCTGGGAGGATGTTAAACATCTAAAGCACATCCCCAAAATATCTTTTGGAAGTGACCAGGACTTCCAGCAGTTTGGGTGACTTTACCTCAGTGCAACTAGCTGCTCTTTTCCATGTCCATTTACAATTGCCTTTCTTCAGGTTTATTGCACATCTGACCATCTTACCTCCTCCTCCTTTGCCCTCTTCAACCCTTCAGTTTATCCTGTATTATAATAACTCACCAAAATTAGGCTGTTTTTTGCTGAAGAGCCATCTGAATTCTGCTTTTGTATTTAGTATAATTTTTCACTTCACTGTTTCTATTTAGCTCTAAATGTTAGAAGCCAACTAACACTATGTGCTTTTAAAGCATCACACACACAAAAATATACGAACAGCTTGATTGAATGGTAATCTCAGTATGTCATACATGCATGCCAGCATCATTTGTGGAATAAAGAGTATTTTCAACTTTATTAAGATCTTAATTTTAAAATTTTTAAAATGTAAGGATGAAGGATTTCTATCAACTAAGATTCTCTCAAGTGGGGTGACATCAGACCTGTCACTAGTGGGGTTCAGCAAACCCTGTGCTCTTCCACATCTTCAATAATGACCTGGATGCAGGATTGGAAGATGTAACTGCAAAGATGATACAAAACTGGGAGAACTGTAGATTCCCTTGAAGGCAGAAAGTACCTGCAGACAGACAAGATAGAGGACTGGGAAATCACCAACCACATAAAGTTCAACAAGAGCAGGTGCTAGATTCTGCGCTTGAAATGGGACAACTCTGGATCTACAGATAGACTGGGGAATCAGAGACTGGAGACCAGTGCTGTTGAAGGGGACCTGGGGGTCATGGTCAATGGCAAGATGAACATGAGCCAGCAGTGCCCTGGCAGCCAGGAGGGCCAATCCTGTCCTAGGGGGCATCAGGCACAGCATCACCAGCCAGGCAAGGGAGGGGATTGTCCTGCTCTGCTCTGCTCTGCACTGGGGCAGCCTCACCTTGAAGGCTGGGGGCAACCATGGTATGAGAAAGGCACTAAACTATCAGGAAGCATCCAAAGGAGGGCAACAAAGATGAAGGATCTTGAGGGGAAGCTGCCTGAGGAGCAGCTAAAATTACTTGGTCTGCTCATCCTGTAGAAGAGGCAACTGGGGGAAGATCTCATTGCAGGTTCCCCTCACCTTCCTCATGAGGGGAAAAGCAGGGGCAAGCACTGATTCCATTTCAAGAGAATGGCCTGAAGTTGTGTTAGGGGAGGTTTGGGTGGGATATTGAGAAAATATTCTTCCCCAAGAGGGTGGTTGGGCACTGGAACAGGCTCCCCAGAGAAGAGGTCACAGCACCAAGCCTGAAAGAGCTCAAAAAGTGTTTGGACAATGCCCTCAGGCACATGGTGTAACTCTTGGAGACACTGCTGTGTAGGACTAAGAGCTGGATTTGATACTCTTTGGGAGTGCCTTCCAAATCAGCTTGTTCTGTGATCCTGTGATAAAAGCTCCACCAAAATTGCCAAAGACAGGGGAAAAAAAATTAGGGAATGATAGAGGAAAAAATATACATGAAAAGAAATCAACTATTTGCAACATCAGTGGAATGAAGTTCCAGTTCATTGGAACTTCATGTTCTTCATGCTTCAAGGGCGTTTGGAATAACAAAAAATTTTGCATGCGTCCTTTGCCAAAGCAAGTTGAAAAGACAGATGTTATCCTAACTTACAACCAGGGAGTCTGGCTGCCCATTCCAGTGGCATACTCTGACCAATTAAAAGCTAACATCTTTAGAAGTGAGAAGAAATAACAAAAGCATGAGTCCAATGCTGATTCTGACTGCAAATTCTGTATTTTCCATCTGAAAAGACACACTATTTTGAGCACAAAGGAATACTTCATTGGTGACATTCTGCAGGCTGCATTTAGAATTAATCACGGTTTTAAAGACTGACTGGTATCGTTGTTTGGCCAGGAGAGTAGAAGGATAGATCCAACTCCCGTTGAAATTAATGGAAAAGCTTATATTGAGGCAAATATGTTGGAGACAGTACTAGCTCTGAAATTTTTTATTTTCTTTGTAATGGAAAACCAAATTCAGCAGTCTTCCTCATCACATTCCTATGGAGCCATAATATGGACACATATTACCTTTTTTAATGCTTGACCTTTATATTAAATGTTAAAGAGTTCTTAAAATTTTGGCCTTACCTTTCACAGAGACACATTCACAGACACTTTAGAAATGTTTTTTCAGCTCACTTATGATTCTTTGAAAAGGCAGACGGTAAAAAAGGTGCACTTCTAACTTTCCTCTACTAATGAGATGGAAGAAGGTATTCTGCTTCTTCCTCCCCACTTGTGTACTACTTTGTTTATAAACAATAGTTAACATTTGTCTGACACTTTAAGAGGAAACTTCCTTGCAAATGCTCCTAATGGGAATCCTTCTAGTAAAGATTTTTCTGTCACAACAGTTCAGTAGTCATACCTAAAACTACTTTTAAACCAGCTACCTTGAACATTGCAAGGAGTACCGCTATTTAAATCCAGAACTAAAAAAAATCAAGCAAGACATCTCCAAAAAGCTGGATTAGACTGCTGTTAAACATTGTTGTCTGTAGTGTTTCATCCAAGGGTACATACATATGCATACTGCAGTCATACTGGTAGACAGAGCACAGAAAAGCTCCTGTATTACTTGCAAATGTAAAGATTTATCCTCTGTATTTTCACTTAAAACTTGATTGAGTTTCTTCCACCTCCACTGCTACACCCATCTCAATTGTTCTTATTTGTCATGGACTGTGCAGGTTAACAAGCTTGTCACTTGTACTGGCATTTAAATTGCTGCTTTCATCTCCTTCCTCCTGTTTAATAATCTTCTCCTTTTTCTTGCTAGGACCTGACATTTTTCTGACTTCTCCTTCCTACCGTTTACAGAGATGCTTCCGGAATAAAAGTAAATAAATCAAAATTAATGATGAGATGAATGTGACAGCTTCCAAAATTTGCAACTATTGTTTTCCATTTCCTCCTATTACTTTAATAATAGATAACAGTTTGACATGGACATGGAAAGAATGTGCTTCAAAACAGCAGTGGACTTATCTAGGGAGTCAGCAAATTTGTTTCAAATCTTTTAGGCAGCAGTAGCAACCATTTCAAAGCTGTAAGACAGTGTCTCAACCTGAAAAGAAATTAAAGGTTGCACCTTAAGGCCTCTCTAAAGATCTATAAATCAGCCACAATTCACTTGTCTTCTTGCTAGAAACATGAGAATTGATGAGCCATAAGATCAGTGAAAACAAACTGCAGCCACACTGCCTACCAGGAAAAATGCCCAGAAAATACACTTGCACAAAAACTTTAGTTTATTCACCTTCTATTATGGCTTTGCAGATGAGTCTGCATTTCAGTCATTTGCACTTTCACTCACTGCAGTCATTAGAAACACAAAGCCAGATATCCTGAGTGTGTCAGAAAAAAAATTAAAAAAAGAAAAGGAAAGAACAAAAAACCAACAACAGTAACAACAATAACTAACCCACAAAGCTATTATTCACTTATGGGGAAGTCCTCCTTATGCCCCTACTGATTTTTAGTCAGCTGCCATTCATATCAACAATGGTCTAACCAGCAGGATAGATTAGTTCAGAACAGCCAGTCCACCTAGGAACAAATCAAGAGACCAATGATGAGAGGTGGTTCTGTCTACCAAAAATTTTATTGCTATTATTAGCAACGTTATTAGCATCCATTCATTCTATAGGTACACAATTAACTCTGAGAAGAGTTAGGAACATACTAAGAACCAAGGCTATAATGTGTTGACAAAAATAGTGTAGAGATAAAAAGGGTCTGTTTCTCCATTGCTCAGAGTGACTTTTCCCCTGCCTTCCCACCATGATATTTATATCACATAATTCAACCAGTTTGTCCACACACCCTTCAAACCTGGGACATGAGCTCAATTTACTAAGACAGCTGTTGACGTTAATTTCACAAAGGTAATTCTGCTGTTATGTCTTGGTATCACCTGCCCAGTATTTCTCATAGTGTTTTTTTTAAAACAATTCCTCAGTATCCAATACCAAAATTCTCAGACGAATTACTGAAACCTTTCCAGTGCTGTCACCAAAGGCAGAGTATTCTGTAAAATCTTCAGACTTTTAAATGTTTAATCTCAACCTCTTGACACAGGTTCTCAACCCATATATCCTTCATTAACAGGCTTGTGGGAGCTTTAGTAGAGAGAAAATGTAACAATGTTTCCATTTTTTCAGTTCTCAATAGTGTTTTAAATATGAAATAATATTTCACTATGGCACTGAGGATGACAGTTGTTTAATACTCACAGAAGACAAAGATAAATCAGAGGTACAACCAAAAAAAACCAAAAATAATTACAGTTCTAAAGATAAATTATCGTTAGCATTTAATGCACAACCTCGAAATTGTAAATCAGGAGTTTTAACCTGGTTTGCACTTTGGCCAGGATTGTCCCAACTAGCATTCAAGTTTGGAGATCTAGTTTATGAGTGGTTATGGTGATGCTAGATTGATGGTTGGACTGGATGACCTTGAAGGTCTCTTCCAGCCCTGATGATTCTGTAATTTTGTGATTCTTTGAGACAAGCAAGTGTTGAAGCTGTACCTCCTTGCAGCATTAACTCCAATGAATTTGATTTCTATGGAGTTTTTCTGTTTGTGGTTTTTTCTTTTTGTTTTGTTGGTGCATTGTTTTGTTGGTATTCAGCATTTCTAAGAGGAGGATGGGGCCTGAGGCTGGAGGTGATGGGGAGGGTGTGGGGAGCCCTCTGGGCTGGCTGATTAGAGCCATCACCTTTAGTGCCCTCAGGGCCCTGGTATAGCTGTTGAACTGCCAAATCTTGAGATCATAGACTAGACTGAGTTGAAAGGGACCCACAAGGATCTTCAAGTCCAACTCTTGGCCCTGCACAGGACCATCTGCAAGAATCACACCTTGTGCCTGAGAGAATTGTCAAAACACTTTTTGCATTCAGACAGGTTTGGTGCTTTGACCACTTCCCTGGGGAGCCTGTTCCAGTGCCCAAACTCCCTCTAGGGCAAGTACCTTAATCTAATGTCCAACATAAACCTCCCCTGACACAGAGTTAAGCCATTATCTCGGGTCTTGTCACTGGTCACCACAGAGGAGAGATCAGTGTCTGCCCCTCCTTTTCCCCTCTTGAGGAAATTGTATCTGCAATGAGGTGTCCCCTCAGTCTCCTCCATGATGAACAGGCCAAGTGACCTCAGCTGCTCCTCATACAGCTTCACCTCAAGGTCCTTCACCATTTTCGTTTCTCTTCTTTGGACATTCTCTAATAATTTAGTATCTTTCTGAGCTCAAATCAGTGATCTCTCTGTAGGCTGAGTAATGGACTGCACTTTTGAAATTTGGGAATATGTACCTTTTACCGCAGTCGGATTTGTTATGAGGCTATTAAGATTTTAGTCTTTCATTTCAAATCCTTGTCAAATGCTGACCTTTGTGAAATAACTTACACTGAAAGAAAGCCATCTTTACCAAACTTGATTTAGAGGTGTCTCTATTTTTATTATTTGGTGAACTTTTCCTGAATTATCCAAGCATTCTCAATAGCTCAATTACTAATTTCTCAAGGTAAGTTGTTCAACTGGACTGTGAATTATATGTTATTTTAATAAAAGCCTGACCTTTATTGCTGAAACATCTAATCTTTCAAGAAGATTCAGGATTTTTGAAGTAGTTGAAAAACCACAGAGAGAGATAAAATCAGCTGCTCTTCCATAGCTCAGTTCCTCATTTCTCCATTGTTTGTTACATCCTGTGCATCCTTACAAGTCTAAGCTTACCTGTAGATATTGATGAGAGTTCATTTGAAATGAGAAGGCTTCCAGCTAAGCAGAGCTGGGTTTTTTGTTGTAGGAATCCGTTGCTTCATATACTGCAGCAGAAATAGACCATAGTTTAATAAAAATAGTTAAAAAAAAATTGTTGCAATTTGTTCCCAAGGTTTCTATTACCTCATTTTGGATAACAAGGCATTTGAATTGTCTTTGATTCATTCTCAGGTAGCTTAAAATATTCACAACATTCTCTAGGTGCAGTGTGCATATTGATGAATAAAGATGCAGTCATCTTTGACATACAAGAATATATTTTCCAACTTTCTCAAAATACAAATATGTGATTGGAAGGGATAGCCTTGATCCTCAGATCTAGTAATTTGTTTCTCCAGAATATTGGTCAATATAATTTATAATTCACAAAGCTTAGCTTTAAAGACAGACTTCTTCTTTGGTTGGTTTTTTCATTCTTATTGCTTTCTACTGCTTCCATAGAAGAAGATCAAACCATATAACTGCCTTAAGAAACTGCTGGGTCTTTTTAGCTTATCTTTATTCCTGGCTAATTTTTTCCATTTCTATATCATTTATACTTTTCTATTCACACTGTTGTCACAGAATTTCTGTGGTTATATTTTTCCTTTTCTGGTCCACATTGTACCAGTTGTTTCGACTTTGTCACTAGTCACATTACATTTCCTTTTTTATGTGATATTGATATGAAGAGGCTTTCCTAAGATGAAGTTTGTATGCGAAATTCTTGTTGGCACAAAAATCTTAATGCAAAAGGCACTGCATTTTTATTATTACTCTATTCCGATTTCCTTGTACTACTAATCCTAATTAAAATTTATCTTCTTTCAGTTATTCCATTGCTTAATGTCATGCGATTCTTTCTGCATGACATTCTGTACACTAATCTTTCAGTGCAATGTTTGTTTGGTTAATATAAAGCATATTACTTCCCACTTCCAGTATAATTTTGCCATTTTCCCCTTCCTTTTTTTCTCTTTCTTTCTTTTTTTTTTTCCCCTAAAAGAATCAGAAGTGCTGGCTTGATGTCCTGCTGGTACATTACTGAGATTCTCTACTTTGTTTTTTTCCCAGTCAGTCTAGTGGAGTAACTTATCTGTTAAAAGTATTTCATACCCCAATAAGATTAAAAGCAAAGTACAGTACTAGCTAGAGAATAATGGAGTCATTAAATCCAGGAACCTTGGCATTGTCATTGTTTTCTGTATTTAAAATTCACAGACTTTATTGTTGGTGTATAAGAAATACATTTGAGTTCTGGAATTTCATTGCAGTGGATGGTGTGGTAGAGATAGGACTTACCTCTGTGCATGTTGCAAACTAAATGCTGTCTGCAATATATACTTAGCAAAAAGTACTGGTTGGTGATGGACACATATATGATTGGAATTTTTCTGCAAACAAGCCCTGTCAAGTGTTGTTTTCCCTTTATTATCGCCAATATTCCCCTATAGAATACACTGACTGCTTGTATTAGCCAAGAGGAAAAGTACCTTTATACATCAGTATGAAATACTTTGTATCATGGTTTTGTGCACATGCATCATCTCTGGCTGGCAGCACTTTTATTGTCAGAATAGAAGCAGAGCCGTAAGAATTGCTCCTAGCTCTGTGCCCTCCTTTCCCTGGCATTAGGTGGAAACATGAACTTTAGATATCCGTTCATTCCAATAGGGCCAAGTTCTTCCAACCACTTTTCCTTAGCACAGATCATGTGTGATACACTTCATGTCACAAGAGACTCTACTCATCGAAGTTGGTGGTCAGCTGCCTGCTGACTTGGCTGAAGCTATTTAGGGCTTTATACTGGCCTGCATCTTTATTAGCAGGAAGTTTTCAGCTGATCCCTGATGTTGCCAACCTGCAGCCTGCACCAGGTAGTGTGGAGTTGTGAGTCTGTCCTCATCCCATACAGCTGGAATCTCTAATTCTCTACAGATTTTCTTTCATCTAGTTCACTGTGTCCCACCATGGATATTAACTGAACACCTAACAAAGTAACCATTATTAAAAATAAACTATTGCCACTAAATTCTATGTGGGATTTGCAAAAATTCCTTTTACAGTTTCCAATGGGAAATTGCAGATTTATGACCGTAATTAAAATTACAAGCTTGATTTAAGCCAGCCAGCTAAGGCAGTGTTTAGGATAAAGAGAAAATAATTAACTTCACTATAAAATAGGTGTATAAGGCATATGGGATGTATATGCTGCCAGGGCTGATTGCACCGAGCTCAAAAAGAGCCATGACTTAGTCAGGATACCAAATTTTTAAACAGCTAAAACTGGGGTAAGCACCAGCCAATATTTATGTATTTAATACTCAGTCCATATTAATTTCATGGTGTTCATGTGATTTTACAAGATGGAATTTATATGTCTATGTATACAGCTCAGTGTATGTATATCTGATGCTTAGGCATCAGAATAGGCAGCAGATATTGCAGACTTTGTGCGTGTGTAGATGTGTTTATAAAGCCTGCATTTCTTACAGGATTGGTATCGATCATCCATCAATTTTCTGGCACACCTTCCAAACAGATTCTTGTACTAAATAGGAATAAAAAGCTGAAAGTGATTTCACAGATCAAAGAGCATTTCTTTCAGTTGTACACAATCCAGGTAAGAAAAATACCAAGGATACACTGTAAAATTCATCAGCTATTTTCTCCCACTATGTGTGTAGGAAAGCTAGCTTAGACATTTTTTTTCTTTTCATAATTGGAACATTGTTTTGATTTACCTCTTAAGAACTTTTTAAATCAACAGTTCCTTCCCATTTTTATGTCTCCATTGACCTAGAGAATATTTGTTCTCCTTTGCCATTTATCTCTCACTCCAAATTTTTCTATAAAGAATAAATACATATCTTCGGAGCACTGATTTTTGTTGGCTAACAAAACTGAGATTTTCCTGTATGTATTAGCATAGGTTTTTGTACCTCCTGAACTGGACTTATGATGGAGATGGTATTTAAAATGCTATTTTATCAGTGCAAATCAGCATGGCAGTAATTTTTTTCTCTGTCTCATAGAAATACTAAATAGAGGTGCAATTGTATATGGCTAAGATTAAATTTATAGACGTGTTTTGTAGGTTCATGGCTTTGTTGTTTATATTTAGAAAATTATAGCTATTCCACCTGACAAAAAGAAATTAATCAGGTATTAACAAGACCATTCCTGATGGTACTGAAGGGATGAAAGTCATTACTTAATCAAAAGCCTACAGTCTGCTAAACAAGCATAGGCAATCAGGTGCTTATTTAGCAGAATGTACTAAACAAAGTGATAAGTGTTTAAGAATCCTATCTTTACATTATGTCCAACAAATAAGCCAGGAGGTTGGAAAGTGAAGAGAGCACACGAAAACAAGAAACCAACCATGTACAATCTCTTTGTAAGAGAGGGCTCTCCACTCCCACCACTCCCACCATGGCTTGGTTCTTATTTACATCCGATCTGTGGATGGACACCCTGCCTCCCAGCTTTTTGCAGCTGATGGTTTCAGGCTATGTCATTTACAGCCTCACTTTTTGCACTGCTCTCCCTTGCAAATTGTTTCCATGTTCTTTCTCTTACTTTCCTTTACCCTCAACCATTCCTCAAAATTCTAACTTTGTTGTTCTATTTCCTCCCTTGTTATGAATCCAGCTGTTTCCATTGAGAGCAGCATAGTTGAGCAAAAAGATTCTGGGTCTCAATGAGATGTCAAAGTACAATGTTAATTTTTCACATTTTCATTAATTTCTATGGACCCCATTTCCAATGACTTAACATATGTGTATGGGTACTCCTTTCTAGCTCCTGGAGCCAGAGAATAATTTTGAAGTGTTGATTATCTGTCTTTGTTTAGGATATTATTGTATTCAACTCCTGAAGGAAAAATAAGTGAAAATTGACCTTCCATATTCACAGAGATGGGATTTTATATTTCAGATGAAACTTTTTTCTTAGCCCTGTAGATTTTTTCTACTATTTTTGTGACTTAGTCAGTCATTTCAATCCCTAAGCAGAAATGCCTGTGAGGCCATTTCACACAAAGGTATTTGGCTTGTTCTCTGAATTCACAGTGTAGCTCTGAACAGCAGGAGTTATTCATTGGGGCTTTTCTCCCTCTCTATGTTTCAATCATTTTATTGTTAGTGAGTTTCAAAAATAAACATGTTTTATCCCCTTGAGCAACTCACAATATTCAGCTGAATTGAATAATATATTGTTTTCAACTTATGTTACACGTGCCAATTTAAATTTTCAGGAAAAAACTGCTCAGGAATATGCAGGGTTGCATATCCATGTATCTTTAAATAAAGTGTAATCAGATTTCTTTTGGTCCTGAATTATTACTAAAAAAAAAAAAAGTGTGGTTACTAGTGAGCATGCTTGCTTCAAGAATACTGCATTTCTACATGCTCAGAATAATTTTATATTCATTTTGATTAGAGCAAACTGCTTACTCTCAAGAGGCTGACAAACACTAAAGATTTCCACTTTAGTGGTTTACAATGACATCAAAGTGGCCTTATATCTTTGCAAAGATCTGTTTCCTTGGTAACATGAAGCAAACTGTTCATTTCAGAGGTGTCTATAGAGAGCAAGTGAGATTTTATTTTCAGGTTAAATATCAAAACTTAATATGGATAATGACATTGTACAAAATATACTACTGAGTTTAAAATATATTCAATCTTCAAATAAATAATAAAAATGATCACGTTGGAATATCAATATTTTATAATTATATTTGGATAATATGTTTTTATGCTTATGAAATGAATTTTATTTTAATGTAATAAATAAATATTTTTTTTAAAAAAGGAAAACAACAAAACCCAAATAATGACTGTTGAAAAATCATACATATTAAGAAATATTTCGTGGATAAGTATTCCCAAAGAAGTAAATTTAAAAGAGTTTGCTAGTACTGTATAGTTAACAGTGAATGATTTCTCTGTCAGGAGTACCTTTCCCTGCTAAACAAAATCTTTATGCACACAGAATTGCAAAGTAAAATAACTCAATTTTCATACAATCAATAAATGATTAAAACTTCCCATCCTGGCTCCATTTATTTATTAGACTCTTTAGCTGTATCTTAACTAAGGACCTGAATGGGAAATACATCTAAGCATGAGCTTAGCTTTGAAGTGGCGAACATTTGTATGGAAGCCATCTGAGTCTAGGAAGGGTTTGAGGAACAGATGCAAAACTTACAATTTCTCATGAACACTGTGAAGCTGTTGAAGCCAAAGGTATCACGTCTTCATGCAAATGAGTGCTCTTATTCTGAAAAATCATCTGAACATCTGTCAGAACGTCTCCACAATACAAACAAACTGACACTCCAGTTATGACCAATAATCACTCTGTTCAGGCCTCATTAGAGATGGGAAAATAACTATTTCTTTTTTGTCTTGATGGAAAGGGAAGGAATGTGAGGTTAGACAGAGTAACAGGAGGAGTGGTGAAAAAGAAATTCAGTAGGACCCAGACTGAGAAACTCCAGGGAGAAAAGTAAGGATCTCTGTTGGGAGAAAGTAGAGGTGTGCTTTTATGATCAAGGAGGAGTATACTACAAAGGCAAAGTGTAATTTATGGTTGCTGAATAAAACTCTTGCAAAGAATTCAGTCCCTAGCCTCTTTCATAATTGTGAATTATGCAGGTGTATATCTTCCAGAGAAACTGTAGCAACAATATATTGTCAGTCTTATTTTTACTATTTCCTTGCAAGTCAAGCTGTGAGGACACACAATAGTCTCACACTTCAAATTATTTAAAGATGCATTTAGTTTGCAGAAAATATCTAGTGTGCTACAAGACTAGATTGGAAAGGCAATACAACAATCTGCCTAATAACCAAACAAAAGAATTGTACTGGATGTTTGACAGGGCATCATTCTCAACACAAAAATGTGCAAGAAGGTACTTCTTGTTCTAAACAGTGAGCATTTTTAACAGCAGCTATGCAGTTTAATATAGGCTAGTACTGTGCTATTCTGCAAATTAATAGAGTGGGGGTACAAAGCCTTTTTTACAAGGAGACACTAGAAAACAATAACTTTTTTTTTCTTCCTCTAGATTCTATGCCAGTACTCTAGATAAAGTCAAGAACTCCTCTGAAAACTGAAGCTATTTTCCATTAAGCACTTTGTTGGAAATATGCTCATGTTCCTGGGTACATCTGGTCTGGACTCTTCTTCTGGGTCAGAGGAACTGAGGGTTCCTCAGTTTTTGTATTTGCTTTTCAATTCCGTAGTTGAAAGATTTATAAATGAATAATGAGTGTGATACAGTCTGGCATCATGGTTATAACATAGAAACTAATTAAGTTTCCATTGCAACATCCTCATTACATTTGATAGGTTTTGTTAGATTATTTGTTTACTTATTTGCTTTTGTTGGAGAAATTTAATTTAGCTGCACATTTGGTCATCAGCTGGCCAAAATTGCTATCAGATAATTTATTCTCTGTTGTTCTTACCTTTGAATCTATAGCAGCATAGACTGTAATTAAGCAAAACAGCTGTGGACAAACAGCACCAAAAGGTTATTTAACACGTGGAGCATAAGCAGCATAGTGCACCAGGAACAGTCATGCAGCAGGAAATATCTAACATTTTCATAGGAAGTTTACATCACCAAAGAGTTGATGCATGCTGTCAAGAGGAATCATTGAGACGCAACCTGAGTTGCTATGGATAACGTGGACATGAGGAGGAGTTACCTCATCTTACAGCTGGGAAAAGCATTAAACAGAACACTACTGTCAAGCCAAACACTGGAAAAATTACAGAGGCTAATCTTCACATTTTATAAGAGTTCTTCTGGTGGATGATCCTTGAGGCATTAATTTAAAGTAGGGCTACTTTTAAAAAAAGTATTTCCATTTTTACCATCTTCTGTTTCTTGCATTCAGAAGAAAACTGCACATGACAACCTGACAATTGCAAAATTAAAACTCATGGAAATTTTGCCCATTCCAGAAACTTCAGCAAGAAACAATCAACAAAAAATATTTATGTGTGGTTCTAGTGCTTTCTCTTTATGCTTTAAACAATGTGTTTGAACTCTTGTAAAGGGACAGAGATTACAAAAACTACTGTAATATGAGCCTTGGTGCTCAGCACATGGGCTCCATGCAACTCCTCTTGCTTTACAGTTCAAATAATTCCTTTTACAGGATTTCTATCGAGCCATTGACACATGAATGTTACTTTCCAGTAGTTTTGTACACTAGACAGCAACCAGAATTGTATAATGCTCCCAAGCTACCTGGGAGTAAAAGGTGAGGTTTTAACTCCTTGAGTGATTGGGGTGAGGAGAGAGACCTTCCTGAAGAGCTGCACAAAGACAGGGTGGCCCCTCTGAAGTGGTATAGAGTGGTTTTCTGGCAGCACTTGGGAAAAGACACAATTTGGCAACAGCCTCTATCACCACAGAGTTAACTGCCTCCAGCAAAGGCCTGGATTATGAGTCATAGTTACAAAAATGAATTTGCCATCTTCTGAACTTACATCTTTGTGTCTCCGGGAGAAAAGGAATATTTCATGTGGCATGACAATAGCAATGGCGATGGCAGTGAAAAAAAACACCTATAATAGTAAGTAAGCTAAATTTCCAGAATAGTCTTTCAAAGGTGTTTCCCTTCCATGTTTACCAAGTCACAGGAAGTGGCAATACTTTTTTCCTCTCCACAAATAAACACAGCTTTTCAAGAAAAGCACATTTACTAGGGTGAAAGTAACAGGAGCAATGATTGGAAGATGAAGAAATCTTAACAATATAATTTGGAGCTGTATAAGATTTTGTAATAATTAAAGAAATATGATTAAAGCAGGTAAGGCCACAATTTTACAAAACTAGGATTTAAAGTTTATTTCTGTAGCTCAGACAAAACCTTTAGTGTTTTTGTGTGTAAATAAGAGTTAAACACAGGGAAGTTTTTAAAAAAATAATAAAATAATGAATAATGCAGATATATTTTTACTGATCACTGGAGGAAAAATAAAGCAGTCCAAAAGTGGTAACAAAATTAAATAATAACAAAATGTAATAGAACATTGAAGCGACGGAACTATTTAATTATAGACTAACAGATTGATATTCACAAACACTCCAAAACCAAAATAATGTGTGTAAGAACCTTGACTCATGTCAGTACTTCTATTTATTTTTTTGTTTTTTTGTTTTACACTGGCAATTATAGCTGAACAGAATTCCAGACAAAGGCTTAATTTATCATTTTTGCATATTCTTTCATTTTATTAAACCAGATTATATTCACTTTCAATACTTTAATTCTATTAGAAAATAAATAATTTGTTTAGTTTTAATTTTTTTCCTCCTTTATTCCTATTATCTGTTTCTTCTTTTTATATAGAAGAGATTTTTTTTTGTTTTCTTTTCTTTTCTTTAATAAAATTGTTTATTTCTATCTTAATGTCGTATTCACTTATTTTCACTCTTCAAAGCCTTTCTTAAGAAAGCTACTACCCGGCAGAAAAAAAAAGCCACAGCAAGATGCAAAATTATTTGCTGGAAATTAAATCCATAAAATATGACTATCAATCACTCCTTTGAGCCTAAATCCTTCCATGGAGACAATTCACATTCTGCTACCTGCTTTACCATGCAAATTTATTTTATTCTTCTTTGGCTGTTAATACATTAGTGACATATTTAATTTTGTTTTTGAGAAGTGGTGTAATACAACTCCACATAAATGTTGAGACATATGTGTTATCCTTTTAGCAGTATATACACACGTCTTTGGACAATATCCTCAACAGAGGTTTCAGAGATTTCACAGTAACCCCGGGTCAGTCTTTGTCTTATGAGTGTCTGCCAAGAAGACTATTATCCAGCTTAAGTTCCTTCCCTCAGGAAAACATTAGCTTCGTTGTAGGAATTCTATGAAAATAAAATGCTTTGATAACCTTATGAGTGCTGTTATGAACACACCATTGCTGCTGGACATGTTGCCTTTTTCTTTCAGTGTGTTAGACAAATACTCATTTGAACTTGGTCAGTGTTTTTCAAAGGTGCATTTGTTGAAGGGAAAGACAATATATTTTAACAAGCATACATTTCAGCAGTAGAAAAGAAAGTTCCACCGCCAGCACAAATCCTTTATTTTCTGATCTTTCAGGTTGTTTTGTTCTTCTTTTTCCCCCCTTTTTTAAAACAAAGTTTTCTTGTTTTGATACAATTGCCCTGCTTGTGCTGTATATTTGATGCTATCTCCAAAGAACTTTTCCATCTACCATGACATTTCTTCTCACCTTCAATCACTCTTCTCCTGGCAACTCCCAAAACACTTTAGGAAGTTCAAACTAATTTCCTGTCCTTACTCGCAAGAGAATTCAAATTCTGGTAGAAAACTCAGACTATAGAATGCTCCTTTTATTCTCCCTTCATGGTTCTTCTGTTCCGACTACAATTCCTCGCTGCAGTGTAAGGACCATTTCTCTTGTCTGTTCCTGTCATCTTCTATACAGTTCCAAGGATGCACCCTAAGGAAACTGGTGTGTTTGTGGTCCAAAAGAATTGTTGAACAAAGAACAGTTTCACTGCTTTTCAGTTTCCATCTATAAATTCAAAAAAAACCTTTGACCTAGTCTTTGGAATTCCTGTGCTTTAACACATTAAGTTAATAGTGGTAAAAACAGTGCCCCTCAGTTTGTAGATCTCTGTGTGAATGCATGTGCCATCCAATATACAACAAAAACACAGAGATACAAATGAAATCTAGCAGAGTCACCAATTACAGTTTCCAAGTGTAAAGAATATCTAGACAAAGTATATATTTGTCTTCCTCAGAGTTTCAATTTGTCTAGGCATATAGAGTTTAAGAATGTACTGGTTTAACTCAGCAATATACAAAATTGCTAAAGCAATTTATGTAGAAAATGTTCTATGTGTTGAATGTATACATTGCTGCCAAGAAAGTGAAAATCAATTAGCCCTTAGATAAACAGATTATCGTTATGATGTGGAACATAAAAAGCAGTGATGAAGAAAATTAAGAAGTCTCCTAGCTTCAGCAACTGTGTCAAAACTTGGTATTTTCAAGTGGAAAGAATAACCTTGGCTACATGCATTTCATGGCTGCATAGGGAGTAAGTCCTCTACTGACAAATCAAGACAGGAAAGAGTTTCAAAATGAAAAGTATATGCATACATCAATTGCATGACAGTATTTTATAAATGTTTATTAACTAAATGACAATAGAATACAAATTAATGATGTGAATTTAGAAAAGCATATGTATTATGTTAAATTATTAAAAAGCTTCAACAAATATGGGTTTTTTTTTAAAAAAATCATTATGCAAGTAAGTAAATCAGACAAAAGTATTATGTAATATTGCACTGTCAGAACAAAAATAATCCTTTCCTTCCAAAGCTGAAAGGTAAAAGGTTTCAGAAGCTGGAGCCACCACTTTCAACCAGAAGTAATGGAGATCCTGCCCTGCCAAAAGAATCTCAGTCTAGATTCTAGGGCTGACGACTGAGTGTAAGAATGAGCAGCTGGTCAGCCTTGTCCGTGACTGGGACTGAGGCAGAGTTCGTCCACTCTGGTGTTCTGGGTGTGTCTGAGATAGAGTTATTTTCTCCACAGCAGCCCCCACAGTGCTGTGCTCTGCATTGGTGGCCATAAAGATGTTGATAACACACCAGAGTTTTGAGAACTCTGCTGGGCAGACCTGGCACAGCATCAGTGCTTGCTCTCAAACACTCCCCCCACTCATCAGCAGACTGTGCCTGGGTAAAATCTTGGGAGGAATCACAACCAGAACAGCTGACCCAAATTGACCAAAGAGATATTCCATCCCGTATGTTGTCTGCTCAGATATAAAAGCTAAAATAGGAGGAGGAAGTTAGAGTGTTCCTTATGTATATTTGCCTCCAGAGTAGTTGCTAGGAATGCTGAAGTCCTGCTTCCTGGGAGGTGGCTGGGCATTACTTGTGGTTGGGAAGTATAGTATAAATTATAATTTTTTCTCCTTGCATGTGCATGTGCAGGCTTCCATTTTTGCTTCCATTTTGCTAGTGAATTGCCTTTCTTGACCTACAAGTTGTTATCCATCTTATTTTCTGTCCCCTGTCCACAGGAGAAGGGGAAGTGATGGAGTGGCTTGGTGGATACCTGGCATCCAGACAAAATCAATCCCTCACACCTGGTAAGAGAATAAATGCCAGAGCCTTATCCATCTGATTTTCCAGAGACCAGGTTAATCAAACACAACTTAGTGTTTCAGTAACTTGAATGATCACAGCCAGATAGCCCCAGTAAGATGTGCCTACAGCAGTAAGAGAAAGAGAATTTTCCTTGATTGCAGCTTCCCGTTCCTTAGACTGCTATCCCAGTGCAAATCATAGTCCAGTTTAAATCATTCCAGCTCACTGTCTGCTCAGAGTTTAAAGTGGAAAATGAAATAGTAGAATGAAATATTCAGTATTTAACACCAAGTAAGAGAAAAGCAAACAGGAAAATATTTAAGATATATGTAGCAAAGTAGCACACATACCAAGGCAGGCCAGGCAAAGGAATAAAATACATCTAAACTGATTAAAGAAAACTGATCATTTTTTCCTAAGGAAAAATTACTCCCTAAGGAAACAGAAGCAGAGGGCTTGACTCTATAGAAATGTACAAAAATCTTAAGCTGCTTCCCCCTGCCTAAGGAAATAAAACCAATAAAATGTAAAATAATTCTGCATGTAGTTTTATAGAAACATCAATCATAGAGGTACATATTGGTATTGATTTAAAAATAGATTTCAATTGCACCATTTCTGGTTAATTGTTAAATTATTTTAAAAATTATCCTCTCCAAGTGCCAAGAAAAGATTAACTGATTTTTTTTTACCCATAGCAAGGGTCTGTTTCTTTCAATATATTTTAAATCCAGCATCTATTTTCTTACCATGCAAAACAGCAAAAGGAAATCCAAGCATCCCTTTCCAAAGTCATCTGTGATCAGGACACAAACTCTTCAGGACACAGATGGCTTCTGGAAATCCAGCAGGCAGATGTCTGCACCAGTCTAACCACTGGATTTTGTCTCACCAGAGTCCTCATATCTGACTCTGTTAATTAAACTAAATCCTTGTAGGAGGTTTATTTTTCAAGCACCTGGCTCATTTGAGAATTCTGAACAAAAAGCAATTTAACTATGGCAATTTTTTAAATTAGCAAGGAAACTAATCTTACAAAACAACCCCAAACAATCTAACCAACAATGTATAAAATCAGGGTTTGAAATCAGTCATGCATGAGTAATGAAGAAAAGGAAAAATTCAAAATACCATCAAACACTTTGTCAAGTATATTCCTGTATTCACCCTTGAATTGTAGGCATCCAGTTACAAAGTGTGAGAGCCTTATCCTGGTGAATATGTGAATACTGGACCCACCCATAAAGTCCCTCTGTTGTCTAAAAATGGAGGCTTTCTTTGCTGGCTTCTTTAAAATTACCTTGATCAACAGAAGTGTGTGTCTGCTCCCAAATAATAACTTGTTGGTGGGTCTCTATGACTTTACATCTGTTTCCACAGATGAAGAAAAGGATTAGAAAAATTACTCTACAGTCTGTACCTTTTGAACTAATAGAGTGGTTTCAGTACTTCTTTCATTATCGTCTGTCTACGTGTTCAAACTCTTAAAACTCAATGCAGAATCACCTTATAGAGAAGTACAAAGCAAGACAGAACCCTTAGATAAAGCCCTTGTTCATAGAGAGGGGCCTTTTTACCTAAGGTTCCTTCCCCTCAAAAAATCCATTCCTCCAGATCCCCAGGTATCTCTTATTTAAGGCTTTTTCTGTAGAATTCCAGATGTTCCTTTCAGAAGCACAGTACTAGTCAGTGTAAGTGGAAAGAGGGAATGGCACAAAGAGATTAAAGGCCTTTTACAGTAGCTTTAGAAGAAAATTTTCCAGATTAATCACCTCAAGCCCACTGTCCTTCTGAACAGGCTACCTACCATTATGTCTGTTTTTTAATTAAAATCAATTAATGAGCTACATCCCTTCACACATTTAGATTCCTGTGTCAAGTATTTTCATTAAAGTACAGTATTATAAAATATAAGATTCAGCAGAAAAGACACTTCACATTGAGTGATACATCTTGAGTTATCAAAGAAGGGAATTGATCCCTTCTGAGACAAAAGGCTGTTAATTCATCAGTCACACACAGGAAATGATATCTGGCTTTTGAAAAATACTGAAGCCTATGAGAATAAGAACTGACACTAACTGAGAGGAATGAGAAAACTGACTTGTGAATAAGAAAGATATTATAAAGTTTCATGGAGAAAGATTAAACTTACCTGAATGGATGTCAAGGATGAGATCTTCTTGTTGTGCAAATACAAAGTTATTATTTTTAAATTTAGGGTTGCCTTAAAGTAATAAGTTCCTTATTAGATGCAATTAGAGATCTAAGGCCTGCAGAAAGAAAGAACCTTGAAGAAAAGGAAGCAGGAAAGACTTTTTGAAAGTCACATGAATAAAGGAGTGAGAATTTTCATTCCACCTCCTCTGACTTTTTGTAAATGTTTGTAGAAAGGCTGTCTCTTCAGCTATTGTGATCTTAAAAATTTTGTGATGCATATTACTTCGAAGGGAGTTTGAATTAACTGTGATTTCAAGATAACTGAATAAGAGAAGAGCATTTCTCTCCTGGAAGTGTGGTAGGTTAGCTAGCTCTAGAAATGTCTTTTAAAAAAAACTCAGAAATAATGTGTATGCGTACAGCGCCATTCTGGACAGTGAATTCATGCCCACAATGTACAGGAAACATCCATGTAAAGCTGAGATGTCTTCTTTCTGCAGCGAGGTGCTGGAGAACCTGGGAAAGCTGCCAGGAGAATCTCAGTTCCATGGAGAATAATTCCTTGCATGCCAGCTCTTAACAATTGTAAAATACGGACCGTTCCAGCTCTGAACTCATTCCAATAGATCCATCGTTGTTAATGGGGTTTAACCTAATTCTGGCTCTGCAAAACTGCTTTGTAGAAAACAAATCTAAAACCTAATCAAGAAAAAGACAAAAATAATACCGTACAGAAGCAGGAGCTAAAGCAAATACTTTATACGGTTATAATGATTTTAATCTGAGAGACACTTCATAAGTTCCTGATCAATCTACCATTAGGAAGGGGACTTAGATATTGAATTCGAAATGTATTTTAATTAGTAGAGTGGTTCCTAACAGATTTAGAATTTGATTTCCTCAGATTTCGTCAGAGTTTCACTAATATATGATGGCCTTATAAAGTTTTTTGAGTTGATTATTTCTTTTTGACTACTCTGGGTAGTGTCTTGGAGATAAATCATCTGGCATATCAGCAGCATATGTTTTGAGAAAGTTAATTCCTTGGTGTCACTGGAACCCTTCTGATTACCCTGAACTTGCAGAGAGACATTCACAGTTATGTTACTTTGCATGATTCATCCTAAAGAAAGTTTACCTTTGTGAGGATGTAGAGGGCTTGGACATGAATCTTAAGAAAATGTAATTAATTGTGCTATCTGAAAGATTCCTCTATAAATCATCTGAGAAGAGAGTTCATTCTGATATTTACAGTCAAGCAGAGTGTTAAAGCACTTTTTAAAATTCCCATATATGATCTCAATTGAAATTAAGAGCAGAAACTCACAGAGTCTAATACTTTAAAAGTTTTGATTGGTCCATAATTTTGCTTGAGTTTTCTGGGGCAAATGAAAGCAGAAGTCAATAAACAAGAATGACATAAACATTAATATTTTTCCTTTTTTTCTTATCCCTACTTGAACATTATATTTCCCATTCCCGTCTTGGATCTCAGTTTAATGACTGAACATCACTTAAGGGAAATCATATATAACTTAGTGATGGCAAGATTAGAAGTAAGAGGAAACTAAACATCTATTTGTAATATTTTTTGTTTCTTTGTCTCAAGAAAGTTATCAACACTGCATTAATTCTGTTTACACTGAGTAGACAGCATTTTAGAACTGACTATAGCACTGGCAGAATTAAGGAGAGTACTGAATGTGCTTCAGGAGCCAACACTAATGTTTAAATGAGGTTATCAACTTTGGGTGAATTTTTTGCCCTTTTTTCTCCTAAAATTTAATACTTGCCATACAGTTGACATAATTAACACAAACTGAATCAATTCACCAACAAAATAAAGTATAAAAATCATAGTATTTAATGATCTGAGCCCATGACATTTAAAGGATGACTTACAACTGCAAGATTGCTCTTAGTTATGACATAACCAACAGTCATAGGTTGTTGGGTAAATTGAAACAAAACAGTACATCTATAATTATGAAAACATATTCCTAGGAATACTTTCTAACACTGTAGAAAATCCCCCATATCAAACAAAAACATACCACTATGTTTTATTTTACATGCAAAGATAATTTTCTCCTTGCATGAAATATGAAACAGAATACAGATACTTTAGACTAACAGTAAAAAAAAGCCATCCTCCCAGAAACAGTCCACTGCCAGCACACTGTTTCCTTTCTCCTAGAGAAGAGACATATGGAAGAAGTGTTATGGGACAGATATTAGTCATGGAGAAAAATACACCACTGGAAAACTTTCAGATTCATGAAGTGATGTAAAGAACCTACACAGAGCAGGTTCTCAGTCACCTGGGAAAAGCAAGTGAGCTCCAGAAAATTGCTTTGACATTTTTGTAGGTTCTGCAGTGAATCACAGTCTAGCTTCCCTAGGACATATGGCAACACTGTCCATGAATCTCATTATAATGTTATTGAGCCTGTCAAAAAAATTAAATGGCCCTGGTTCTGCCCTGATGCCAGAAGTCTGAACAGACAATACTGGAGAATATTCTATTTTGCTCAACTAATATCACTTAACAAAATAAACTGCTACTGGGAGTTATGGTCTTGTGCAGAGCAATTCCCCGTGTAGTAAATAAAGTATGATGATCATTGCACCACTTTCTGTGTCAAACATAAGGTCAAATAGCTCTAGTAACTGATGAGCCACAATACAGCTTTTAATAAAACAAAATGTATTGAGGGTAATAGTGATTTGTGGAGAAATCTCTTCCCTACTCCTTGTCCTTGTTAGGAGAAGAGTAACTTTAGGAACACACCATTCTCCATCAGAAAACACCGAGGGAATTAGTTTGAAGATTTTTTTAAGTACAAAACATTTCAAAAATTTCCTTCTTATTAAGTTAGAGATACGGAAATACTAATGAAGCTATCAAAGTGTGAAGATCTTTTCCAGTTGAAACCTTTTATATGGCAGCTAAATAGAATTTGAAGCAGAGTTTCAGTCTGATCTCCTCTCATCTGAGGAAGGATCTTAGCAAGGAAAAATTTCATTGGTTTATTCATCTTTAATATTTCCCTGAAGATCATTTGTACATGGGAAGGTTCTATACAGCCTTATCTGAAGTATCACTCTAGTTTGAATTAAGGAGGATTCCAGACTGCTCATGAATCAACAGCCTTAGAAGGGCCATTTTCTCTATACAGTTTTTATACCAGTACAATTATTTATTGAATCTGACATTTTTAATGGAAAAATTGTATTTTAGTGAGACTTTCACCAGAAGCCAGGCCAGTTGCATGGATCTCAAGCCTTTCCTCCTATACTTCAGTGGGCTGTCACAGAGCTCAGAAAAGTCAAAGCTGGTGTGTTAATGTTCAGTTCTTCTTAGGCACAGGACAGAGGATGAGATTTCTTTTTTCTCTTTATATTTTGAAGTAACTTTATTTTAGCTGTATATTTTGAAATAGCACTTACCCTATCACTGGAAAAAACAAAAAAATTATTAAGAAATTAATTCCTATAATTGCTGTTGTCCTGATACATAAAGTATTAAAATATTTCCAGCATATGTTGTTTAAGTACAGCTGAACAAGTAATAATATTACTCATTGTGACTGGTTGATTACTTTAAAAGTAAAGACATAGTAATTGTATTAGGAGAAGTTGTGTTAAAAATAAATGGCTTGAAATTTGGTAGAATGTCATTGGTTGCAAATGAGGTGAGCAATTTGTTTTATCCACAAATCAATGCCAAGGGAGAATGACTTTGCTTCTAGCTAATTGTCCACGTAATGATCTGCTTAAGACAGCAAAGTACATTGTACATAAGTTAAAATTTGTTCTTGAAAACTGAATCTTCTGTTATTCAATAACTTTTCTCAGTCATCAGAAGACTTTCAAAATTACAGAAAATATTTTTATACTGCTAGGGCAGAATGGGCAGGCTTTTTGGTTGCACTTTGTAGTAAAAGAGCATTATAAGGTTTTCCAGTTATTAGAAGTTACTTTGAATATCAAGCAAGTCCAAGTAGAATTTTTTAAATTTTTTTAAAGAAAAAATAAGTATGAAAGTTGGAGACTTACAGTTTCTGAAAGCAACTACCTTTAATGCAGTAATCTCATAAATCTGATAATCTGATCTTGCTGAGTATGAAATTTGGGGCAAGAAGGCATTCATAAAATGGCAAATTACAGCTCAGAAATGAAGAGACATACTGTGAACATAAATATATCACCTAAAATGAATTGAGACAAAGCAGAAAAAAACAGAACAGATTTCTTCCATTGGTATACAAGAGCTCTCAGATACCTGATTTACTATCTCAATCTATGATCAATCAGAGTCCTTAACTAAAAAAAAAAAAAATAAAATCAACTTTACATTATATTCTCAGTCTTGGCTCCAGATCAAAGGCTGAATGTGGATTGGCTTTTAAGAATTATACACTGAGAGTTTTATTATAATGATGGTGCATAGTTGAAGAATTTTACATTAGCAGTATAATATTCGTTTTAATGTGGTTTTCTTTAATATCTTAAATTATCTGGAGCATATTATTCTATCTCAAATGTATTTTCAGAATATTTCTTTAAAAAAAAAGGAGGCGGGGGGCAGGGAGTTTTCTAAACATTGATTTTCCTACAGTAAACCTTCAGATGAAGATTATTTTCTTTCATATTGTATAAGTTTTTTACTTCTTTAGTGCTAGACATATTAAATCTAATAATAAATAAGTTCATAATAACAGAATTCAACATTTGAAAGAAAATCTATACTTCACAGAAAGTTTAATAACATTCTAGGCACTTATCTAAACTGTGATTCAGAAGAAAAACCACATTGCAAACTCTCTTCTTGCTTTTTCATTTTTTGCCAGTGGGAAAAAACCCCATGTCATACACTACTTAAAGAAATACTACTGGCCTAGAAGTACTACTAGAATTGAGAGATGAAAATACCATCGATGTCAAAATGGAATAATTCTGCAAGTGAACAGAAATATTCTCAGACTCCAAAATAAAACCTGTTGAGCAAAAAGGTATGGAAAGGCACATCTAAGGTTTGGTGGCACGTCTGAGATGTCAAGACCATAAACAAAAGCACAGAAATTAAATCTATGTTTTATACTAAACCTAATATCTTTGAATGTGTTGCTTTTAATCATGCTGGTCTAGAGAACACAATATTGGCTTTAATTTAATTTTTCACATGTGCCCAAGTGACTCAATTTAGGCAACTGGAGATCAGTTCAAATCCAAATAGCATTACACATCCAAATAGCAAAATAATTGATGCAGCCACTGCCTGGCACTAGGAATCTTTATTTACTCCAGAAAAAGACCCTATAACCTTATAGATTGAAAAATATTACAAAATAAAAAATAAATTTTATTTCCACAATGGTATTTTGAATTATATGTTTCTTAATTCAATTAAAGTTAAGTAGGTTCATGATATCCTGGGGTAAGGTCACACAGAAAACACATGAAATGTAATGTTTTCATAACAGTCATATTACATCAAACCATAAAGGAAAAATTTCCCAAAATAATACATTTTTGTAGCAACCCCAAATTTTCCCAGGATTACAGATATTCAGAGGAAGTTCTTCTAACCAGTTTACCAGAAACTCAGAAGTTGTACAGAAAAAGTTATTCTAATCTCTGTCACCAATATTTTCCCCTAATTTAACACCATTACGTGCAATTTTTTTTACCTCAATTGAACCATGATCCAAATAAAATTTTGTGGTGAATTTAGGAAGTCCCTGACTGCCCCAAGTAAAGGAAATTTCAGAAGGAAATGGGGCCAAAACTGTGCTGACAGAACCTCTCCGATGTGTCCTTGCATTTTCTGATCCAGAGTTTGCTTTACAGCCTGTTCTTTCCATTTTTTCCCACACTTGCTTTCCTGATGTGAAAGAAGAAAAGAATTATCTGAAGGTATTACCAGTGAAGAAAGACGGAGAGAGGACAAAGGAGACATATTAGAAATCATCTGCTTCAGCAGCCTGGAGAAAAATACATTCTTCTGCAGAAACCTTCCTAGATCACTCTAATAAACTAATTAATCTCAGATTGGTAAGAAAAAGCATTAAAGTGACTTTGAGCTTCGTAACAATTACTTGTTGAATGCAGTGGTCACAGATATCTCCCATCTGCAGGGCTGTCTCCCATCTCCTCAATCTCACCAAAAGGAAATTCTGATTTTTTAGTAGAGGTTGATGGAGTAGTGCATTGCTCATTGCAGGGATTTTGGTCTTTTATTTTCCTAGATGAGAAAACAAGAAGCACTCATTGTGAGGAACAGGAAATGTACAGACAGGGAGGAACTTCAAATCCTGCTGAAGGAAGCATTTATATCTAGCCTTCTGAGAAATCTAAGGGAACAAAAAAAGGGGTAATAGGAGATGCTGGAAGAAGGGACAGGATGAGAGTTTTGTGGAAGAAGAAAATTAAGAAGTCTAAAGAAAGTAGTTTAATGAGAAAGAGAAGCAGTCTTTGAACTCTGAGAAGGACAGAAGTCTGTTGGGAACTGCCTAGGGTCAGAGAAGAAGAAAAGCAGAGGGCCCACCTGCTTTCATCTGGTCTTACAGGAAAGCAAGCATGGTTTGTACAAGCTTACTAAAGAAAAGCAGGGACTATTTTCTTTACTGCTTTAGATATTAAAAAAAAGTCAGTCAGAATAACAGAATGGAAGAGCACTTGTGGAGGTGGAATGGTTCTTACCATCATTAATCTGGTACCTATGGGAGCTTTTGCTGCCAGAAGTAGCCAAAATAGATATAGGAAAAGATAGAGAAAGAAAGGGATGGCTCAGAGAGTTATGCCTGTGGGGAGAGAGGAAAGACTGAGAAGTCTTGAAGACAAAAACCCTTCCAAACAAATACTTTTGTCTGCTGTGAATGCTTCACCTTGTTTAAATATCAACATTATCATTCAGTGTTTCAACTAAAATGTTAGTGCTGCACAGCATTGAGAGCACATAGATTATTAGAAAAGGGGTACCTGACAGCTGCTGAAAAATATTAATTAAAAGTGAGGCAGGAGAGCACAACCCAAAGGTATTCTATTTCATTTGAAGTATACTCACTGAATTAACAGAACAGTTATTACTCATAAGCTGCGCAGGTAAAATAAAGGGTGGTCACATCATAAATAGTGGTAGGGAAAATTTAAATTACAGGGCAATATTCCTACTGTGATAAACAAGGTTCAATCACACTGAATGCAGTTTTTCCAGCTGCAGACAAAAATTACACATAAAGAGGATGAAATGCTGAATATGTACTGAAAAAATGTGAAAAGCATATGCTTTAAACACATCTTTAAATGAATTTGAAAGAAATATAACTAGGATTACTGAGCAACAACAGCAATGTGATTTTCACTTCTCCTTAAGTAATGAAAAGACCAACACAAGCATAATGAGTAGCAATAGGGGTTCACGCTACACAAAAACCTTACTGAGAAATCACAATGGGTGCAGAAAAATATTCAAAGGCTAAAGAAAATGCCGTTCTGAGGGAGATAGAAAGAATTAAATCGCTACAGTTTATGCAAAAGAAAGTTAATGACAGTTAATGTGAGTGGCTTCACAATGTCCCACAGAGAAATACTCTGTCAAGGAACTTGGTGAGCTATGAGAGAAAGAAAGGAAAAACCCAATGTCTGGAAGCTAAAACCAGAAAAATACAATATAAAAACACACAGTTTCAGTACTGATCAATGAGCAGAAAAACAATTATCAAAGGAAATGATAGATTTCCTCTTTCTCTCTTGATTCTTTCTCATTAGTACTAACTTTCTGGTAGTTAAACAGTAGCCAAACCAGTTAATAGACACAGTAAAGGGATAGTTGGAGATCAGCTGTATCACAATCTCCTGGTCCTTCTAGATTTAGGTATTCTGAGTCCCTGGGCATTTCAAATTAGCAGAGCATGCTTAGAGGATCTTCACTAGGTCTTTGGGGGAGGGTGATGTGGGGGTTAATTTGTCCCAAGAACAGACACAAACCTTTCTTCCATTTGCATTTCAAATGTCAGCAAGCTGTAATGCTCTTGTGCTTGGCAGCAAGCTGTAATGCTCTTGTGCTTGACAACAAGATCAGATCTCCTTTGAAAATAATGACAGTTTGGGAAAAGTTATTCTGCTTAGGGAGCTTATGACTGCTTTAGATGCAGAAGTCACTGCAAGACTTGACAGTGATGGGTGAAGCCCATTTCTTACTGACCTGTGTGTTATATTGCTGCAACAAAAGTTATCCCTATGTATGTGTCTTCTACAGTTAGCCCAGACTGGAATATACTTTCATTTGAACAAAGGTAGGGAACAATGAATTATAGAAAGTATGTATTCTTCTGAGTAATGTGCCTATCTGACATGACCATCTCCAGATTCAGTCCCTCAGGAAATCTAGCACACAGGCAGCTAGAGGGTAATTAAGAACAACAGTTGCTTTAATTATGACTGCCTTTGCCTTTATCCATCTTAGCCAAGCAGCTTTAATAAGCTGTCAAGTGTTTGCTAACTGTCTCTTAATGTCAAATATCCACAGACATTTGTTGCTGCAACCTCTAATCACATAGTTGTAGCTTTTTCATACAGATGGTAGATAATAAAGATGTGCCTCTTTTATTTCTTTATGGTTTATCAAATTTATAATTGTCATCCAGCTTGGGCTTACTTGGGATATAAGATGTTCTGGGCTCATTTCTCAAGATAAGCTTCATTTGAGAAGAAGAAGTATGTGCGTGGTGGTTTTGCTACCATTTTTCTTATTATTATCTGTAATTGTAACTGCTACCATTTATGCTATCAGAAAGGGCAGAATACATAAAGGTTTCAAAAATATTTTTGTACTGATCATGCTACTGATTGTTCAGCATGGAACTGGATGGATAGCCACTTTCAAAGGAAGAAAAAGAAACTTTCATTTCAGAATTAGTGATAGAAGGCACCTGCCCTTCTAAATGACTTCATGGGATAGAAACATTGATTTTTAACAATGTACTTAAAGCAAAATGTTGAAAATGAAGCATTTTAACTGTTGCTGCATATTTTGTAACTGATTTAATTGGCTATGCCATTTGAGACATGAATGACATTTTAGCTGACAAAGTTCACGATAAATTCAGCTGCTGGCAATGCAATTATCCTCAGTCATTTATTCATCTGTGTTTTTCCAAGGAGCAAGAATTCTGTTTTTACAGATGTGATAGGTAATTGTGTCCCCTTTTTATAGGATGTCTATGTTTCTTTTTATCTGTTTATTTCTGACCATTACAGGAGTGCACCTGAAGGCCAATATGGCTCAGGTTCTTGTAAATAATTCCCTTGGAGCAGATTTGAGTAAAATAACAGTAAATTATCAGTGTTTATGGATATATACATGTATAGGCCTTATTTTAGATCAATTTGATAGCAAAGGAAAGGATGCATGTAGCCATTTTGGTTGTTATTATCTATAGTAGTATAATAATATAAAAACCTACTTAAGAAAATGTATAGGAAAAAGGAAAAGAAATAGAAAGAAAGGATAAGAGTAGAATGATATCACCACTCAGTGATCCAGTGACAAGACTTAATTGTTATAATTTTTATGTCTGTTGGTCAAAAGTGGTGGCTGCAGTCTTGATCCATCTGCCCACACAACACAAATTTCAGTGGGTTAATATATGCTCAGGCTATGTGGGCACACAGACACCTTCTCTGGGGGGGAGTTTCACCCTGTCTGTTGCAACACTGTGGCTGTGTGGATGGTGGGCAGTCCTCCCAGAAATTTGTTTGGCCACACTTCGGGGGGTTTATGATGCCTTCTAAAATGTGGTAGATAACAGCTGCCTCTCATGTCAGGGTAGCTGAACTAGTTATGCCACATCAGAAGGGATAAATAATGTGAATGCTCCAATACCTTCCCCAGATGACAGTGCTGGGGGGGAGGAAGAGTTTTACAACTGACCCACTTGTGTAAGGGACACTGGCATGGTAAAAAGCATTATCCCACCTTGCAAGATCTGCTTCTTAAGAGTCTTTTCCCTTATGTACCTCTAAACCCAGCTTCTTGCTGAACAAATGTTGATTTATTATGGTTAATCCCTAGTTCTCACACCCTCTGCACCTACAAACAATTCCAATAGTAAAGGAGGAAGTTGAGTATTGCCTGTCAGAGTTTCTCAATAAAACAACATACCAAATCTCTGGAATAATCAGTGAAAAATATGTCAGCTTAATTTCAAGAGATAGTTTTAAATAAGCATTTGCCTTTTTGGATGAAAATAAAACATAGAATTTTAAATGCTTGTGTTCATGGCCCAATTAGTACATCATGGTTACACCACAGTAATTTGTTCATTCTAACTTCAAGCCTGGAAAATGTCATTCTGTGATGAGGGGTCCCATGCTGACCCCACTCTAGATGAAGTTATCTCCTTTCCGTGAGTTTAAAGAAGCCTTGAGAAACTAACCTTGCCAGGCTAAAGCTAACCTCTGTGAGTCCAATCTACAAGTGCTTTTGTGCTGTAATTTAGAAGCTGCCCAGAAAGAAAGTGGTGCTATATATTATTTCCCTCCTTTTCTGTGGATTAACTTTCTGTGAACACAAACTGTGAGTCACCTGGGTACCTCTGAAATTTATATTCATATTTTCAGCTTCTAAGAACCATCACTTTCTTGACAACCTCAGGCATAAAATCTCAACCTTAGCCAGTGCAGAAAAAGCAGCAGGTACTCAAAATCAATCAGTAGAAATACTCAAAGTCAGAAAATCTCAGTTAGAGAAACACACTTTCTAAGAAAAACTTGAAGGTTTTTGTTGTTCTCTAGTGCTAGTCACAGAGGCAGTAATCACCAAAAGACACCTGTAGTTCATGAAAAATATTTATACTAGGCAAGCCTGCATTTTGTAAGACATTTTTACTCATCATCTGAACTTAATATGGACCTTGTACTAACAAATAAGGACTGATTGTGAATGTGAAGGTTGGAGGCAGTCTTGGTTGCAGTGACCATTTGATGGTGGAGTCCAGCATCATGCATGCAAGAAGGAAGGCAATATGTAGAATTACAGCCTCAGACTTCAAGAGAGATTACTTTGTTTTCTTGATGATCCTACCTGGAGAAATTCCACAAGCTAAGGAAGAGAGCTAGCTAATATTCAGGTTTCACTTCCTCCAAGCTTGGTATCTGTGTATTTCTGTAAGTAAGAAATCAGGGATCAGGAGACCCGCATGGATGAGCAAGAGTATTCTGGCAAAACTCCAACAGAAAAAGAAAGTTTACAGAATGTGGAAAAAGGGACAGGCTACTTTGAAGAAATATAGGAACGTTGTCCAAGTATGGAGGGATGTGACAAAGAAGAGTAAGATCCATTTGGAATGTAAGCTGGCAAGGGATGCCAAGGACAACCAATAAGAAAGGGAACACTAGAGAAAATGCCAGCTCGCTGCTGAATGAGGCTGGTGTCCTGGTGATGATGGATACAGAGAATCTGTTACTGAATGCCTTCCTAGTTTGAGCCTTTACCACTAAATCTGGACCTCAAGAAACCCTGCTCCAGGAGACCAGGAAGCTCTGGAGGAAGGAAGAAATTCCTTTGGTACAATAGGATAGGGCTAGAAATCAATTAGGCAAACTTGATAATAATCCATGGGCCCTGATGGGCGTTATTGATAAACCATCATGTTTGAAAGGTTATGGAGAGCAGCAAAGGTGCTTGAGAACTAGAGGAAAGCCAATGTCACTTCATTTTTCGAAAGGGCAGAAAGGAGGACCCAGGAAACCACAGGACAGTCAGCCTCATCTCAATCCCTGGTAAAGAGGTGGAACAGCTGCTCATTCTCATTGTCATTGAGCATATGGAGGAAAAGGAGGTTATAACAGGAGTAATCAACATGGATTCAGCAAGGGGCAATACTGTTTGATTTATCCAACAGCCTGGAATGACTGCCTGGCAGATGAGGAGAATGTTAACCTTGATTTCGGCAAGGCTTTTGATGCTGTTGCCAACAAAATACTCATAAGAAAACTTAGGAAGTGCGGGCTGGATGAGAAGACAGTGTAGTGGATGAAGGAATGGCTGAATGGCAGGTCCCAGAGGGTTGTGTTCCGCCATACAGTGTCTAGCTGGAGGCCTGTAACTTTTGGTTTGTCTCTGGGGACAGTACTGCCAGCTGTAGATGTGATTTGGGATTTTTTCTTCTCCAAAAGTGTGAAGAATGTTTGACAAATTTTATCAGAACATTTCAAAGTTTGTGCAGTGGGTTTTATATCTTAAAGGTCACTATATCTTACTTGAATTACTATTTAACTTTAGCAATATTTATTAGCAAGAAATTTTATGTGTAATGAGATGGATTAGCAAAATCAATAAATCCCAGTAGTCCATTTTTAACACTCTTTTAACATTGCTTTCCACACTAAGGAACTGAATTCAGTTCTTCTAATTCATAATATGCAAGACTTCTGATCTAAATACAGAATTTTCTCTGAATTATATAGTTGCTATTCAGGCTAATTTATACATGTCAGATTTGTTAGGTGATAACTCTAAGTGTACTAGCCTTATAAGGCTAATACGCTGTGAAACTTTTAATGAATTCTCTAAAGGAATGAATGAAAGAGAAAGAAGAAGAAAATAAGGTGACCAACCCATTATAGCTGGTAGGTGCTTTAATTCAAACTTACAGATCCATTTCTGATCTTTAGAAAAGTTCATAAGCTTAGAGATATCCCTGCTGACTTCTGAATTAGAATGAGCAAGAAAAAAAGCAAATGCAATTCTTTAAGCATTCCCATAGCAACATTATTAAAGTTATGTTAGTTAATACTGCAACAATGTTTCTATTAAAAAAACCCAACAAAATACCTGTGCTTCCTCCTCTTTATTCATCCATATAAAATGAACTACTACAGAAATATTTCCTTCAAGTCTGCCTCTAAATTAGAGATTGTATAAAATCTATGGGAACAGATACATTTTATTAAAAATTTAGCATCCTACAATAACAGATCTAAATATTTTACTCACAACTGATCCACAAGCAATACTGAAAATTCCAACAAATAATCTCATTTGGAATGTAAAGTCAATATATCTTCTACCCATTCCAGCAGCTGCTAAAGAAGGACACCTTAATTTATATGTTCACACTGAGTTTGCTAGGCAAAACTTTCAGTATTATTTGTAGTTTGCAGTTATTCAAAAGTATCCAGTGTAATCCTCTTTCTTTATGCAGCAATACATGACAGGTACATTTTCTCTTTATTCTAGATGATCAGAACTTTTTTTTTTTCATTTTGCCTAAATGTCTCCTAATGCCTCTTTCTTTCCCCAGGAGATAATACCCTAAAATAGAAACATATATTTCTTAATCACGGAAGGAGCAAGAGCAGAGAAGTATTAATCAGGAGATTGTTGAGTGAAAACTGGATAGAGATAGTTTCTGAATTGTCATCCTTTCAATATTACACAATCATTTTAATGGGTAAAAGGTTAATTTGCCTCAGGGTAGTTGGGCAGTTAATTGGGAGTAGAAATGCACACAAACTCTCAGGGAACTGGAATCACAGATGTCTCCAATGCTCTCATTTGCACAGTGCTTGGATATTTTTCCTCTGCCTTTTCAGATACCTATAATGGAAAATGCACTAGGAGAAGTAACCATAAGGTTGCTGAGTCAGCTGGAATGATTGGCACATGATGCTCTCTGCCTTTTTCTTGCATGTACTTGCTTCCTCCTGGAAGGCTGCAAGAGAATAGGAAACAGCCACAAATCCTTGGGGGGGGGGGGGAAAAGGAAAAAAAATAAAAATAACAACAACAACAAAAAAGAACAGTAAGTTCCTTGCTTTTAGACAGCTCTAACTTCTTTTTTTCTTTTGGTGCTGTGTGTCTTCAGGAAGGGACAGCATTCATTCAGGCCTTGCATAAAATAAATACAAAGTTCTTCCTACTCCCAGGAGTAATAAATGCTCATTCTGAACCAATTTATTGTAGTCAGCCTGAGATGAATAACTTCTTCTTGAAGCCAAAATCTTCATTTCTGAAATCAACTCCACATCCTCAAGAAGAGATCTTTTTGTTGCAGTGGGATGTTGATCTGCATACTCTTATTTGAAATGGCATTGCTTCTAAAAGCGTCCAAAATTTCAGAATTTAGAATCACATCCAAAGATTAATTTTTTGCTTGTTGCTTTGAGTTATTGACCTGGTTTCACCTGGACTAGAGTTATTTTTATTCTAGCAGCTGCTACGGGGCTATGTTTTGAATTTATTTTGACATTAATGATGGCACACTTATGTTTTTATTGTTGCTAAGTAGTGCTTACTCAAAGTCAAGGACTTTCCAGTTTTCCATGTTCTATTAGTGAGCAGTGGACAAGAAGCTGTGAGGGAACATGGACAGATCAGCTGACCCAAACCGGCCAAAGAGATATCCCACACCATGGAAAGTCATGCTCAGTATATAAACTGTGAAGAATGGCCAGGAGCTACTGCCCAATCATTGCTTGGGGATGGACCTGGAATTAGTCTCCAGGTGCTGGGTGATCATATTGTGCATGGCTTGTTTATCTTGGACTTTATTTATCTCTTTTTTTGGTGTTATCTCCCTTTTATTATAATTTTTGCTGTTGTTTTAATTTATTTTGTCTCGATTATTAACTGTTCTTAACCTATAATTTGTATGTTCTTTTGTATCCTACTCCCCATCCCACTAGGCAAGGAGGGTGTGGGGAGCAGCTGTGGTGCCTAGCTGGGGGTTACACCATGACAGATAACCAGATGTGACATGTAGAGAGGTCATAATGAGATTTCCATGAATGCAAGGCATCAGCACAGATGAATTGTAGCAGGAAGGGTGAAAGTCATCATTAGATAGCAAGGGTCTGTCTAATTAAAATTTGCATAGTGAATGAATCATGCTCTATGTTCTGGAATGCTGTGAAGCTTTCAAGGGAAAAAAACCCCACACTTCTTTCTGCATATGGCTTGTGTGACCTAGCAGGCTCTCTCTGCGTCAGAGAACATTCTGAAAAGAAAATTTGTCTTTTAAACTCTCAAAGACAGCACACGGAAGAGGTATGGAAGAAAGTATCAGGTGAATATATTAAATGGAGGTTTTGATTCTTCAATAATACTGAATGGACAAACTCCCTCACCAATCTTTTTTCCAGTGATGTCCTAAGCTGTCTCAGAAAACAATGTCATATTTAAGACATATATATTTGATCTAAACATGTTCCTCCTTACTAATAAAGCACAAAAAATGTGTGATACTGACTCAGTTCACACTCCTATAATTTACCTGAAGTATTAAATTATTAATAATTGCTCCTCAATTGTAATTATGAATTTAGGAGAGCTGTTGGATTAGCATTTCTAGTCTGATGACCTATTTCTCCTTTCTTACAGAAATGCAAGTGTCTCTGTAGGCAGATAATGAAGCACATTATCTTGGCAACCCTATAGGAATACTGAGGCAGCGTTCTCAGAGCTTTGTTTTTCCTAGTCTAGGGAAAAGACCTGGGGGTCCTGGTTGATGGCAAGTTGAACATGAGCCAGCAGTGCCCTGGCAGCCAAGAGGCACAACCCTGTCCTGGGGGGCATCAGGCACAGCATCAGCAGCTGGGCAAGGGAGGGGATTTTCCTGCTCTGCTCTGTGCTGGGGCAGCTTCACCTTGAATACTGTGTGCAGTTTTGGGTGTCACAATATCAGAAATATATAGAACTATTAGAGAGCATCCAAAGGAGGGCAACAAAGATAGTGAAAGCCTTGAGGAAAAGCTGAGGAGCAGCTGAGGTCGTTTGGCCTGTTCATTCTGTGGAAGAGGACACTGAGGGGGCATCTCATTGCTGTCTACAGCATCCTCATGAGGGGAAGAGGAGGGACAGGCACTGATCTCTTCTTTTTGGTGACCAGAGGGATCTGAGGGATTAACCTGAATTTGTGTCAGGGAAGATTTAGGTGGGATATTAGGAAAAGGCAATTGCCCCAGAGGGTGGTTGGGCACTGGAACAGGCTTCCCAGGGAAGTGGTCACAGCACCAAACCTGTCTGAATGCAAGTAGATTTTGGACAGTGCTCTCAGGCACATGGTGTGATTCTTGGCAATCTCCTGTTCAGGACCAGGAGCTGAACTTTGATGATTCTTTTGGGACCTTTCAACCCAAGAAATTCTATGATTGTAGTAATTTTTTATAGCTTTCTAGTCTCAAAAAGACTTCTCGCAGCAGGATTAGTATTTTGAAATGGGAATGGCTGTCTGCATCCAAGCAAAGTCTCCCTGCCTAATATTTCTAATCCAATATGGTGGTCGAGAGCAGATGTCAGGGGAAAATAATAGGACAAACTAAGTGGGCTGAATGCTTTCCCATAACTCTCACAGACCCCAATATTTTTGGCTCAGGTACTTACTCTGTGAAAATATATATGCTTGAATTTCATAGTCTTTTTGGATTTCATTGATTGAAATTAAAAGTTTGCATGAGTGCAAGAAGCCATTAAGCAAACTTTTAACAATCACTGCATGCCGTGACATGGAGCACCATAGCTCACTTACCTATCATGGAAAGAATCACTTTCTTTGGTTCCTTTTCCATAAGACTCAATAGTTTCATCTGGCTCCTTGCTCTTTTACCAGAAGAAATTTTGAGCAGCATCTTTGCCGTGATGTGTATGTTTTAACAGGCAATTACATAGTTTCTTACACTATTTCTTTTCTAAGCAAGGGGTCCTACTTTTCCAACCTGTTCCTTGCAGAAAAGTATTCCATATATTTCATCATTCTCTGAACTTTTTTGCCCCTCTCTGAACTTTTCCTAGCTTTATAACTGTCTTTTTGAAAAGGGAGGAGTGTGGGAGAGGCAGATGTTCAGAACAATGCACATCATCTGAGATAAAGGACTACCTTGGATTAGAACAGTAGAAAAAAATATTTTAATTAAATTAATACCAAGATTTCACTTTAGATTACTAATAGCCTTCTTACAGCTTAGTACGTTCTAAATTTCCAGCTAATTGCCTTGCCAACAATGAAATCTAAATTCTGTTTGCTTATTGCAGAAGAGCACTGTGGCAATGAAGTCCTCCCACATTCTTCTGGAATCATATGTAGAGTATATAATCAATACTGCTTGGTGTCTTTAGTAACACCTCCCTTCAGTTTGTGCTGCCCACTGATCAGCCAAGAAGAAGGAATAATTGTTCCAAATGCTCACAAGTTAATGTTAGTGGTGTAACTGGGTTGCATCCAAAAGTGACCTGATAAGATTAATTGCATTTAAAGGAAATTATGGCTTCTCATGGGGAAAAGAAAGCTTCTGCTCAGAATCTAAAGGCTTTCCGATTATTTCAACTTTATTATCAAGTCTACATGGCCCAAATTATCGGCAGGATTTTCTGCTTAATTTAACTTGCTTTTATCACTCAGTTCTATGCGTTTAAAAATGCTAAGTTCTGACCTGGCTTGTTCCTAACAATTAACTGTTTGCCTGTATTTATTTTATGAAAAAAAAAAAAAAAAAGATAAATTATGTTTTCTGGGAGGCATAACAATTCTGCCTCAAATGTTAAGCATCCAGAAACCAGATCTTACACACTGACTCACTGTCATTCCTAATGATATACCATGTCTACAAATTATTATCTTCCTCAGATCAGTCAGCAGCAACATGTGAGCTCCATGACAGCTGCCAAGCTTAAAAAAAAATGTTTCCTTTCTCCCAAAAATATGTTCAAAATCAAGACAGATGAAACTGTAGCCCAAAAATACTTTTCCTTTTTGAGCATGGCTCATGGAGTATCCTACTAAAATGCCTGCTTTCAATTGTTTCCCATGGTGGCCAGCAGAGTCCACAGTCAGTCCTATTTTGATGAAGACAACTCCTGGTGGTTTTGGGGGTTTATTTTTTTTTTTGTTTGTTTTATTTGTTTGTTGATGTGAGTGTACCAAAGTTTAGAATGTCATCCAAAATGAAATTCTGCTGATTCATAATCATTGTGTCACAGTGCTTTTTAGCTCAATTTCCCCAACTGCAATGAAAAGATTATTTCCCCTGACCGGAAGCCCTGTGAACACATGTAAGGATATGTGGGTCGCTGTACAAACATGTGCTTGAAAATGCACTCATGGTAGCACAGAGCAGGACAAGTGGCAACCCTTTAAAAAAACTCAGTCTTTATAGTGATTTATCCCTGTAGTAGAATTAAATATAATGCATTATGTTTGAATATTAATGTTACTTATAATAGTGTGACACACCAAAGGAAGAATTTTGAATAAAAATAACTCCTCTATTAGTTTGTACTATCATTTAAAAATACCATTGTGGAGAATCATAAAGCCATGATTTAAGTGGCACCTTGCTGCATAATTATGTCTTTCAGCCAGATTTGTGTAGTGGACAGAAACAATTAGAACTTTACAGAGGAAAGATATTGAAAAAAAAAATTCTCTAACTCTGGCAATAAGTTCCCATTAAGTTCAGTAAGTGAAAGAATCTTCTTTTCACTTTGCAGACTCCTATAAATCATTGTTACCCAAACCCTGAGGCAGACTCTGACATACAATTGAAAAAGAAAAGCCATGAGCCAAAAGCATATCCATGGGGAGAGCTGCAGTGTGTTCTGCATCCCATTTTTTTTTTCAAACAAAGGATAATTCCATTCAACAAATTGGAGTAGCAGTGGGAAACTTTTATTCTATTTATTCTTTATATTCTATTGGAATTCCTATTGCAGTCACTTAGTGTGGCCAGTGGCGTGGGCCGGACAGCTGACCACAGGGACTGCCGGCGGCTCGGCGGCTTGTTCTGAGAGTTTCCTTTTTGTTAACTTCAGCTAGGGACTTCTTTTCCCCTCGCTGCGAGCCGGGCTTCCCTGGGATGGTGGCCGCTGTCCTAAAAACCGGAGAGCTGCTGAGAGAGAGAGTGTTCCTTTGCCCGGAGCCCCAAATCAGACACAGGACACGAGGGTCCGCTCTGCTTGGGCTCAGGGGCAAAAGACCCGGAATCGCCCAACATTCAGACTTTTATTCTGAGGGTTACAACTTATCTCATAATGGTACAGGGGAGGACACGGAGAAGGGTCGAAGGTCAGGATGCAGTCAGGAAGGAGGAAGGGAGGAAAGAGTGAGACACAAGATACTATTGTTAACTCAGGGGCAGGCGGGGGGAGTTCGACTCCCTTTCCAAGGCCAAACTTAACTCTACCTTCCGAGGGGCCTCACTTTCTAGGCCCCCAGAAATTCTTCAGGGGATATGTCATTCTCTGAGCTTGAACCACCGCTACAACTTAGTGGTTGTGTTAAAATTGAAAATCTAGAAAGTTATTTTATTACAGGTTTTGTCTAAGAATAGCATGATTTGATCTTTACCCAAGGTGTAAATAACAGCAAAAGCTGAATTAATGTGCAATTTACCAACCTTAACTATCACAAACAAAAAATTCAGACCTGAGATTTTGATAGTCAAGTTTCAAAATGAAATTACAGTGTACAACTCTGAATGCTTCTCTCCAAAATGAACAAACTAACTGGAATAATTATTTTCTTTAAGCGCAGTGTCAGTGCTGTGAGCACATAAGCAAGTCAGCTACCAAAACCTGAGAACAATACCCTATTCAAAATGTCAGGTTTTCTACAGCCCAAAGATTTGTTTTGGCGTAGTTTTTGACATGAACATTTTAACTGAAAGTCTCTGTCAGGAGCACTGTAACAATAAAATTTCTATGTGATATTGCTCTCTTGTAGGCTCATGTCCTGTCTTGCAACACCTGGGAAGTCCTGGAGTCCTGAAGGGTATCAGGTTCCTTCAGGATGATCAACATCCTTCCTGCCCCAGGTAGAACTGTAGAAGACCTATCAAATCACCCTAGAATAAAGTGAACTAATAGAGCTAAGAAGACATAAACTCACCTCATTTAATCCAGAAGAGCCTTGGTGGGAAAGAAGCTGGCTGGTTCAGAGATATGCATGCTGAGGGTTGCACCTTCTTGGATTCAGGAAAGATGCAGAGAAATGGAATAACGATAAGTAGGACAAAGAAAAAGTGATAACAATAAAATCAGTAGTGTTGCTGTGTTATAAACGTTTTTTAGTATCTTTTAATATCCATTAGAGATTTACAAATTCCAAAGATTATACAAGGAGACTCTATACTTTTCAACTTAATTGACAGGAAACACATTAAGTGAATTCAGGTGAATTCAGGTGAAATTCAGGATTTGTCCATGAAAGAGTAAAATTATGTGATATGCCATGAACTGAACAAAAATGTAGATGTATTATGAGAAAAAGTTTATTAAGTGACCCTACTAAAATGCTTTAACTGCCCAAATCATGACTGTAATTGCTGCAAGTTAAATTTACTGAGTCATCCTTCAGCTCTCTAATAGAAGAGATAATGCACTGTACTAGGGGTTAATCACAGAATCATTGAATGTGCTGAATTGGAAGGGACCCACAAGGATCATTGAATCCAGCTCTTAGACTGCACAGGACATCCTCTGCAGGCCCTCCCTGCCTTCAAAGTCAACATATCATGTATCTTTCTGTGGCATCTTCAAGCCTTAAAAATAAATTATAAAGGTCAAAGTCAAAAAGTTATTTGTTTCAGTTTTCTCCTAAGAAAAAACACCTAGTATTAATAATATGATTAAATATTAAAATAGAAAAAAAATTTTAAACCCTTTTTACAATTTTTAAATTCTTTGAGAATTAGACAAAATATTAATCAGAGAACAGTACAAAGAAAGTCCTCTGTAAAATAATGAGATATGCACCTCATAGGGAAACCAAGGCTTGCAAGTTCTAACAGCCCTAATAGTGGCTTTGTTCTGGCGAAGCTTGGCATCTAGGCTGGAAATAATCTTGCTATTCCTTTTATATCTGCACAGATTGTTAGCATCCTGGCAAAGTATCAGCTGTCAAGCTTAAGAACAGTAAGTAAGAGACAATGGGGAAAGAGGGCAGTTTTTGCATTGTATTTGAGCCGAGTCAGAGCTAAGGTTTCTTATTCTGTGATAGGAGGAAAAGTCTAAGCCTGACGTTCTGCAAACTTGCAAAGCTGAAAATCTCTCTAAAACTATTTGATTCTAATTAAATATATATATGAATAGGAATCTTTTTCTGTGGATCAGATATATTAAAATGAGGTTAAATTTGGATGTGCCAGTTCTGAGAATTTGGTAAAGCAATAGACCAAGTTTTGCTCTCTTACCACAGGTTATTTTTTAGTCAGTTCTTGCTCTTTTTATTACTAATGTTGGTCATAGACATTATGAATTAGTAGTCTGTTATTTAACATATCAGATTCTATCTGGAATTCAATTATTCTTTCATTAAATACATTTTTCATTAGCCTTACCTCTTCAATATTTTAATCTATCATAACAAAAACAATTATCACTCATAATCAGAGAGGAAGGAGGCAATAACGTCCATAAATTTTTTAAAATTACCCACATCAAGGTATTTTCAGATTCTTATGAAAGGGTTTTTCATTACGTATATAATTATATATTTATATCTATGTAGAATATATATAATTATGTGTTCATCTCTACATGTATTGAATGAATGAGAAGAGAAGCAAAATGAAGCATGAAATCACTTAAGGAAACATTGACAAAGTAGAGCAAAGTAGATTCCTTTAAAAAGGCTGCAGTCTTTGCTCTTGAAAGAAGAGTCTAAGGATTAGCTTTCATTTTCCCTGAGGCCATTTCCAAGTGTGATTAATGAACAATTATCATAATTTTTCTTTTAAATACTGGGTAACTGTAGCGGTGGTTCAAGCTCAGAGAATGACATATCCCCTGAAGAATTTCTGGGGGCCTAGAAAGTGAGGCCCCTCAGAAGGTAGAGTTAAGTTTGGCCTTGGAAAGGGAGTCGAACTCCCCCCGCCTGCCCCTGAGTTAACAATAGTATCTTGTGTCTCACTCTTTCCTCCCTTCCTCCTTCCTGACTGCATCCTGACCTTCGACCCTTCTCCGTGTCCTCCCCTGTACCATTATGAGATAAGTTGTAACCCTCAGAATAAAAGTCTGAATGTTGGGCGATTCCGGGTCTTTTGCCCCTGAGCCCAAGCAGAGCGGACCCTCGTGTCCTGTGTCTGATTTGGGGCTCCGGGCAAAGGAACACTCTCTCTCTCAGCAGCTCTCCGGTTTTTAGGACAGCGGCCACCATCCCAGGGAAGCCCGGCTCGCAGCGAGGGGAAAAGAAGTCCCTAGCTGAAGCTGACTTAACGAAAAGGAAACTCTCAGAACAAGCCGCCGAGCCGCCGGCCATCCCTGTGGTCAGCTGTCCGGCTCACGCCACCGGCCACAGGTAACTATATAATATTGGTGTAAAAGTAAGTTGCTAATTTTTTTCCTAAGATCTTATTATTCACAGGCAGTGAACAGTCCAAAATGGCTGTCTCTGCATACCACAATCCTGATGAATGAGCAAGATATTCAGCCACCAGTGATCAATTTTCTATTGCTGCAGTGCCGGTCACGAGCAAATCAGGTTAGTATGTCAGACAGCACACTGGAGGAGACTGTATCACCTCTTCCTTATCTTTCAGTGGGAAAGAGTTCTTGATCACTCATTGCCAGCACTGACAACTAGCTCTCATCTCTTCACATTTCCACCCACCACCCCTCAAAAATACTTTTAAGTTTAAAAAAGCAATTATGGAGTCAGCATGGGATTCATTTCTTCGCATAAGAAGATGTACGAAGGTGTTATAACTACTATATTGTATATTTCAGCGACAGGTGTTGTGCTGAAGTCTGTGTGCAGCCCAGAAAGTTTCAAAACAGACACTTTTGCATACCTAAGTAAAGACGTCTTAGAGGAAAAAATAAACCAAAACATGACAAACAAACCACCAACCAATCTCAAAAAAAACTAAACAAATTTTGAGCTTTTGCAGCATACTGAGTGCATAACTCATGACACCAAAAATGTGGGAACATGGTTTAGTGGGGGATCTGGCAGCTTGAGGTTAATGGCTGGACTCAATCATCTTAGAGGTCTTCATCAAAATTAGCAATTTTATGATTCTATGATCAGACACTTTATTTTCCTTGACAGTTTCTGGAAAAGAATAAGAATTGTAAAAGAAGGAAATGCAAAAGGAGGAATTTAAAGATAATGAGATATCAAGACACCTGTCAAGAATCTAAAGGTTGCGGGAAGAGAAGTGAATGACTGAGACTGAGTAGGTTGGAGCACTGCGGGGAAGACATTCAAAGCAATACTTCTCCAGCTACAGAAAAGCGTGGTGGTAGAGTGTGGATAAGGTAGTCACCACAGGTCTCAGAAGGCTTGATAGGTTGTATCAACCACAAAAATTAAAGGATATAGTGTGAAGTTCCTCACTTAATTTCTCTCTGAGAGGGAAGAAAATATTTTTTTAAATGGTATGTACTGATCTTTAATAGTTTTAAATACTTGTTTAAATTTTTGCATCCATGATCTTCTCTGAGTTCCAAAATGTTTCTGGAGGAACAAAGTGATTCATTATTTCACTATTAATTCATTCAGTAACTCAGTATTAATTCTTAATATGTGAAAAAATTTTGAAGTTAAAGGGAAACAAATTAGAATATAATTGCAGAGCAGTATCTATTCTACACTAATTTAAGAGCTCTGGAGCTTAAATAACCTTCTGAACTAGCATTTTCCCAGAGATTACTGAAAGCAAAAAGAACTGTAATAGTATCTTTCCCAGACATCTGAGAAGACTTTTATTTTAAAATGAGATTTTTAATCAAGAATCCTTTCTTTTTCCTGGCACAGATTTTTCTTTTCACAGAAGTTGGAATCTTAAAGCTCATATAAGAGTCTTCTAAATTATTTGAAAATCTTTCAGTGATACTTAAAAGGTCAAAAAAGACAAAAATAATTTAAAGAAATAAAACACCTCCAAGTTTGCCATACTCTTGCTGACTGTGATGCCTAGTCTGATAGAATACACAGATACACTTGAGGTGCAACCCATGCCTAATGAGAAAGGGATCTGATGTATTTCACTGAACACAAGGACAATTTTTGGTAGCTACTTTTACACTCATAGATAAAGATGTATCCTTCTTTTTGCCTGTGTATGCATGTCTATTATGGTATGCAGGTTATCATGAGTCTATAATTAATTCACTGTTATAATTGTAGCAAATTCCACTGAGTCACCTTGCAAATGTTAAATTAGTCGATAATTAAATGCTGCTAAACACTTTAGCACCCTTACTATTTTTTATCCATATTCTTTGTACCCTTAAATCTTTTGCATCATCAGTCTCTGTGAAAATCTTCCTAAACTGATTCAAATCTGATTTTCTTATGTATACTTCATCGACATAGTTGTAAGTTATAAAGCGAACCTTGCCACCAAACTTTTTTAAAGTTCACCTTTAATGGTGATTCTTTAAGTGGCCTAATGACTTACTGGCAGCAAACCTTCTCCACAGTTAATATACAACACACAAAAATTAAGTTTTCCCTCAGAGAGAGCAGTAGTGTATCCAAATAGATACTAACAGGTGCATGTCATCTTAATGTTAGAACAGTAAGTGTAGGCTTAAAAATAAGTGTCACCTATTTTACTAGGACACTTGTTACTTGATTTTCTCCATTTTGACAGATTCTAGTGGGAATGTTTGTCCAGGTATCAACTAATAGAAGGAGATTTAGATTTGTTAACACTAAGAGAAAATCCTTTTATTTTTTTAAATCAATATTTCTAGTTCTCAAAAGGAAAAATAAAACAAAAGCTTTTACTTCCCCATAGTTTCCTCTGCACTGTAGTTAAAACAATGAATTTTGTTTTCAGTTATAGCAGCAATGTAAGTGTATCACATTTAAACATAAAAACCTATAAATAAACCCAAACATTCAGTATGAGTGTTAAACTCAGTGAATTTTTAATGAAAAACTGAGAAACAGATCTGCAAGCTTAGTTCATAGGTGACAAAGGAAAGAAATTTCTTTGCACTGAATGTTGCAGAGGGCACGTTGCCAAACAAAAACAGGGTAGGTTCTCTCCTTTCTGCTTCACTTTTGCTGCCTTCTTGGCTTGGCTTCTGCTGCCTACTTGGACTTTCTGTTCTTACAGACGGTGGTGGATCTCACATGGCCTGTTTTCTGGGAAGTGCCAGAAATGATCTCCAGGAAGATGCATAAAGTGTTCTGCAAGATTGGAAAGTGAAAACACAACTTTGCTCATCTGAACTTCTGTCTTCCTGAGCATCAGTCATTAGTTTTACTTGCCATACCTTGCTGCCATGCACCCACCGCTCTTTTGGAAGGATCTCCAGGCGCTTTATCAGTGAAAACAAATGAATTTATGTTAATTAAATTGGAGGTCTTAATAAGAAACAGGTTCATTTCAGTATTCTGATAGTAATGACCCAAAGAAGAGCATTTTACTGAAATTCAAAATTGATTCTCAAAACACAGTCATATTTAGAGTTCTAATCAAAAGGAAATAATAGCATTCATTTTATAAGGGTGGGAAAATGCCTGGTAAGTACTGGTAACAGCATTTATATTCCCCACTTCAATTATTTTTCGCTAAACCATGTCACATTGATCACTGGCTCAAAGTTATTCTATCTACTTTGATTAATACTGTGCTAGCATCTAAAAATCCAATCCATAACTGGATTTCTGTCATATCTGGTTCTGCACATACAAAAACCCATAAAGATCATAAGGGCTCTGCAGACTCTGCAGTTCACAGAAAAATATTTAGGTGGTGTGCACCAGGAAACAAGCTATTCCCACTTCCATTATGCCAAGCTATTTCCTCTTCTTTTACCTACAGAGTTCTGTGCAATATAAACACAGAAAAGTCAGATTATTTTGCAAAGTTACCATCTACTGTTGCTGATTAATTTTCTCCTATTCATTTTCATAATGTACTCAGCAGTTTCAAATGGACCAGAAACAGCATTTCTATTGTTTGTCTAGAGGACTTACATTACCACAAATGGCTCTAAAAGCAAAAATATTTAACTTCATCATTATCTTTTACAGAGCATCATTATAGAAAACATCACTACCTACAAATGGTAGCTATTCAAAGTTTACACTCTGTAAGACCATTAAGACAGCTTCATTTTGCTTATGGAGTGCAACCACCATCTCTGGAACCCAGTATGAAACAATGGCTTCTATGCCATAAGTAATGCCTTCTGCCTCGGCTGCTTGACTTCCAACATTTTGGGAATTGCCTGCTCCTGTGCCCTTAGAAAGCGATGTTTAAAACTTGACCAGCACTGGTAGACACCAATACTACTGTGCATATGTGTGTGTGTGTGTGTGTGTGTGTGTGTGTGTATATGTATATTAGTCTGTGCATATATGCGTATGTACGTGCATGTAAATATTTATGTTCTTTCCATTATATTGAACTCTGAGCAAGAGGGAACCAGATCAACAGATGATACAAGCTATGGTGCCAGATGGATGAAATCCAAATGAATTTGCACTAAAAAGAACTGTAGACTTTTCCATAAACATAAACAGTACCTTTTAAAAAAATATATTCATACTGTTGACAATAAAAATTTGGGCAAAATACTGACAATATAAATATCAACATACTTTTTTTATTCATCCCTACAGAAAATAATAACATACAGAGAATAATTAAAATAAAAGAATGAAAAATACAGCAAGTTTATGGAAGGATGCTTAGAAGGAGCAGATGAACCTGTCTTCCCAAGCACTAAAATAAATACTAAATTCTGTATCTAAAAAAGCCACATTCTGACATATACAAATACATGATATGCATTTGTAAGTATATGTATATGTACACATAGAAAAACAAGCACTGAGTATTTTCATCTGCTATAAATGTATTACCTTTAAATACGCAAACTGACTTGTCAGGCCTGCCTTCATATTCAGAGACATACAAATACCGATTTTGAATTCAAAACTGATGAACTATTTGCAAAGGCTTAATCCAGAAAAAAAGTATGACATCTTTAAGTACTTCTTGAAATCAGCTTATAGTTTTTACTAACAACTTATATTAATATTATTAATTTCTACTACTTTCTGAAAAGGTATCCTATTGTTTGTCCTACACATCAAGATGAATTAAAAACAGAGGTAAATTCCACTTAAATTGAGCATGCAACAGCAACGAAAACCAAATGTATATTTATTATTATGAAGATGAAGTAACAATAATAATAATGACAAAAATTCTGCTACCCACCACCCTGGAGTCAGGACTGATCTTCTTCTCCACCTTGACGACTAAATCATTTGTATCAAATTCAATGTCTTCTTGAGGTGCATTTGGGTTGGCAGTTACATTACAGCTACCACATTCAATCTTTCCTGGTTCCCTGAACCTCTTGACAGCCTTCGTTCGCCCATGAGCAGGTGTGGTGTCGAAAAGCACAATGCAGAACAAAGCAATCAAGCCCCAAATGACGATTATTCCCGGCAGCGAGGCAACCAGAGAAAGTAGGCAATTGCTCATGATTGCAAGTGCCATGATGCAGTAACAGCAAAAAGAACCCCTTCAGAGAGAGCTGTACATCCATGTTCTCAAGCCACAGGCAGTCGTTTCTCCTTGAGCATGTAGCAAGTTCTGCTGTGTCACAATTGGTGACATAGGGGCAGCAAACAAACCTGGTATGATGACTGTGTCCTTGGATAGTTCCAGCTCTTTTACATCACAGAATCATAGAACGAGAGAGTCATAGACAGTCTTGAGCTGGAAAGTACCTTAAATTTATTCTAGTTCCAACCACTCTATCATGGCTAAACAATCTCAGCTCTCTCAGCCTCTCCTCATAGGAGCGATGTTCCAGTCCCTAATGATATCATAACTCCAAAGTTATGATAAACCTTACATTTTCCTCATCCACAAAGCAAATCACACAGCTTAGCCAGCTTGGAATTGAACATAATTTGGAAATACACCAAATATAGGTTTCTTGTGAAGAAACACCTCGTTCATCAAAACAACATTATGCCTTATTTTTAGTATATCTAGTAGTCTTGTTTCTAATACAGTCAGTAGAAGACAATAGAAAAAGTATATACTAATATTGCTGCTTAAATTGTAACACTGCATCAAGAATCTATACAAAAATTTATGAAGCTTTTACTTGTTGTCTATTGAGAATGTTTTGCTAAGTTTTCAACAAGAAAACTGTATCAGTTTTGTAGATACAACACCATATACCTTTAGTTTTGTACTTGAGAACATAATTCTTTAACATACCTTTTACTGAGTCTACAGTGAAGAGAGCCTCTGTGAAAAAATGTGGTTTAAAACAGTTTTCAACCAAATTTATATTTAAAATTTTTCATACTCTAAGTATGTAATGAATACCCTTGGTTTAGGCAGGTTTTTTGCTTGCTTTTAATTGCTAGCTGATCTTTCTGGGAATTGACAAGGCCTCTGGAGGCACCGTACTGAATGGGACTGGCACTGACTCAAGCATGCTGAGCCCAAGGTTTGTATTTAACTTGGAATGATGTAGCTTTTTCCAACAAATCAGAAGACTTTCATTTTGAGAAATTTTTAGTTAGAATCCCACATCTAAAAATCAACTTTTGGCATTTGCCTGTGGCTTTAGAAGGCGTGCTACTTTGCCTAGAGTGAAGTAGAAAATTCAAAACACAAGCTTTTGGGGGCTTTTTAGTAGTAGGAGAAATAAGAAAGGAGAAAAAATCAGCCTTAGAAACATCTATGTCTTATCTGTGGAAGACCTTTAACAGTTTTCTGACATCCTGAGAGTCCAGATTATTAAGCATGCTGTTCTGTTTGGGGTACAGAAATTTGGCAGAAAAAAAAACCCTCTTTCTTTCCAGCTGGTCCTCAGAGATCAGAGGGGCTGATGCAGTTAGGCTTAATTTCTAATTAGAAAAATTCAGCATTGGAAATTCTGCTCACATTCAGTAGGATCTCAGGTGCACAAATAGTGTGGGTTACTCTGTAATTCTGGGCTCATTCATAAACAGCACAGTTTGCTATTTCAACTTAAAGTATGAGTTCAATAGGAATTTTCACAAACACAAATACACAAATAGTGTGGTTTACTGAAGCAACATAATATAGATTCTCTTTGATTGCCAGTGATAAGTTAATTAAATCTGCAAAATATAAGGATAGATTTCATAGCACTTTATTTTATATCTTTGACAGTTACAAGTTAAATTAACCTTCTATAGGGAAAAACCGAACCCTTAATTTTATAGGGTTTTCTTTGCCTTCTCATAAAATTATGAAAGGATTAGCAGGTTTTTTTCAGGTAAATTAACACCCACATGTCCCAGTTTTACAGGGCATCATTGACAAGATCTAGTCAGAACACACAAAAAGCTGAAACAAAATGCACCTATATTAGCATTTTAGAGAATTTGAGGACTGCACTTTGGATTTGAACCTTGTGCTTACTACCACCTGCTGCACCTTGATGAGCATTGTGGAGAGGCGTGAAAGTGGCTTCAATGCTCTTCTTTTGCATAAAACCAAACTGGAAAATAGAGTCCAGGAACATAAGAGACAGGACCTATTTTCTATCACCTCTAAGATGATTAAAATATGGCAAACAGGTCCTCAGGGCAAATGTTCCTCAGACCACTTCTATTAACCTGAACTACTTGTTAATGGAGACAGCCTTACAAGACCCATCTTTTCCCCTATATAAATTATGATATCTCTGGGTTAGATCTTTTAACCTAAAAATTTCCTTGAACTGAACAGGAACTTGTTTTGCCTGATATTAGGAACTAGAGCTGCTATTAAAGCCAAGAAAAAATATTTCTGCTACTATGGTAGCTTGTAAAAATCTGTAGACAAAAATCACTGCAATGGATGCTTGGCTATCTGGAGTTTGCAACCATTTCTTTGTTTCAATTATTACAAGTTTGGGCAAAGATGCATGGAAAATTTTTACAAGCTCAATTTCAATCATCTGTTGTGAGGTACAAACCTATTCTGTGCCACTGTAGTGTTTCATCTTACTTTTTCAACTTAAAGGGGAAAATCAGGCATATCAACCTTCAGCATAGAAGTGGTTTCAAAGAGCAAAAATAAAATAAAATAAAAATCTTAAAGCAAAAACAGGAATGCATTTCATTTCAAATCATGTGGGAATAAAATTTTATCATTTTCTTTCCTGTATGACTTCTGGCTACAAATATGTATATAGACACATTTATTTAAAAAATCACATTCTCTGTACATTTAATTTTTAGAGTGTTCTAGACTACACATAATGCATAGTCTAATGAAATTCAAGTACTGCATCTATCATGTCAAAATTAATTATTGCAATCAGATTGGGTGATTTAACTTTCTAGGGACAGCCATTTTCTAGCAAAGCAGGTAAGTAATATTATCCTTGATTTCCCCTTCATAATGAACAAAAAAGGGCAGAGTATGTTTTCACCTAGAGTAACTCCTGCCATGATTGCTTGTGAGAAAAATATTATTTGAGAAAAATCTGCATTTCTAAAGTGTGGTAAGTGGAAACTGTTAAGTGACTGCAGTAATTTTTTTTCCTAAGGGAGTATCCAGCATCTATCTCAGAAGCAAAAAGCAAACTGTGGCTCTGCGAAGATTAGCTCTAACATGAACAATCTGAATGAAACATTTTTATGTTATGTTTCAAACCCCCCTTACAGAGGTTCATAAAAGAAAGGTCATTTTGTATTCACCAGCCTTGCGTCTTTCAACAAGAGAAGAATGCTTCCAAAGTATTAGAAAGAAAAATTTACATTTGCTTTTATAAAGAAGTTTTGATTTATCTATGATTTCTTTTCAAGACAATATCTCCTGAAGGCATCTTGTGAATGTATAATGCTTAGATATATATATCCATATATCTGTAAAGGGAGAGGATAAGGATGAAAAATTGGTTTGTATTTTGTACATAGTGACAATCTATGTCCTTGCTACAATAACCTGTAAAACAGACTTTGATGTCCCTGTAGGTACCAAAGAGTAGGTATAAAGAAATTCTTGATTTCTCTCTATAGAAAGATAAAAATAAGTCCAAATTATTATTGGAAAAGTTCCCCTCTTTTATAAGTCTTGGGAAGTTGGAAACAATTCCTCGCTGGCCCATTTTTGTGCTACATAAAAAAAATTAATCTGGTTTTGTTTCCCTTTTAAAAATTAACATACTGCAAACAATTATCACACTGCTCACAGGTCAAGCAGGTCTAAACACAATCGTAACTTTGAAACTCTGGAATACTGATGCCTATTCCTTGGAAGTTCAAATCTATTTTTTTCCAACTTCAGATTTCTATAGATTTTCAATGACTGGGTGTCATGGTTTTGTAATTATATTATCCAATTTAGTACTCACACTAAAACCACCAGTCACTTCCCTTTCCCCCTCCAACAGGAAGTACAAAAGGCAAAGATCATGGTTTCAGATAAGAACAATTTATTTGAAGCAGCAATGAGATAAGAAAATGAACAGTAACAGCAAAAATATTTATAACAAAATATATAAGACAAAGGAAATATTTATACAAAAAGCCCCCTAAAATAAACACCCATTTTTGCAAGCATAATTCCCATCTTCTGCTGTTAAGTAAAAACTTTTTCTCTTTCACTGTAGTGTTCCACCTACATTTTTCAACGTAAAGGAATAAATCAGGGGGCTCTCTAACCATTTTTTCCCCACGTGAAGGAATGCCCTTCTCCCCTGAAGTGAGAGTATCTTTGCCCCACCCTAGCAGTGAGGTGAAGTTGCATCCAAAAACGTCAGGATCCTGGCCATGCCGCCTCACACCTATTGCAAAAAATTAACCTTGTCCTGACTGAAACCAGGACACAAAAACATCACTCCAGCTCTTTTCCTTACTTTGTGATCCAAGCAATGTCATGCCAATAATCTAGGGGAATTGCCATTCAAGACCTCAACATAAAGGGCAATGAATGTCTGGCTCCCAATGTAGTTTCCAGGTTTTTTTTGTAATTTCTTCAATTGTCCTCATGCATATTCTTCGGTTTATCCTGTATTTATAAAGCATGACTGAAAAAATAAAACAGTTACCTGTTATATTTGCACATGATGAAGACAGGTGTGCTTTTTGTCAAGGTGGTAAGTAAATGTAAAGAAAAGCCAAGTTTTACTTCTTTCAGCATCTCAGTAGGAAGCATCAAAAATGTGAGAACATCTTCTCCATGCCTGCAGCTACCCAGAAATGTCCATTATCTACTCATTCCAGCATATTTTAGTTATCATAATGAGATGCCACTTCTTTCCTGAAAAGGCCATGAAAAAGGATGTTGAAATGCCATTCCTCATAAGCACCAGGCAGTGAAACTGAAATGGAGAATGAGCCTTAGGAAAGCCACTTTTGCTGACTATTATTAGATATATCTCCATTTAAATGATTTGTGAGTTGGAAAATTGTTATTACTGCACTAAATGTGTCATGTTCTTTCCACAAACTGCATAATGTAGTTCAATATAATAAAATAGTTTAAATCTACTGAGTTTAATTGTCCCTGCTTGTATTACATAATTGTTGGTGTGTAATCAATGGGATACGCTCTCTTAACAAAGGCAAATTATTTCACCTGATGTTCTTTTGGCCTTATCAGGACGAACTACACCTCTAGCTATATAAGTCATATTTAAAAGTGCAATATTTAAGTCTAAAACAATAAGAACTTGTTAAAAATAGCTCTTTATCCCTTATAAAATACAGGAAAAAAATTCTCAATTTTTCACTTGTCACCACCTTGATGATGTGTATCTGGACTAGCCCACCTTCACAAATGCTGTCCACTTCTAGAGTGCACAACAACATAGAACCAGTTTCACTTGACCTATGACCTTTTCATAAGTATGAGAGCAACCATATTTATGCTTATATTGCTCATAATTGTAATGTAACTGAATGCAAATTGCCAATTGTTTTTCTATCAGCCAAGTCATAACAGTAACAATAATAAAACATGAAATTCCTAAATTACAGGGAAACCTAGGAGAACTAGCAAAATCCAAGAAAGCAAGAGATTACACTATGCTTTCTAAAAGTACTTTAAAATTTTATTTTCCACATATGAATGATTTTAGACCTACCTTTTCTCTTTGAATTTGTGGCTTACAGAGCAGATTAATGCAAACTGAGTCAGAGAAAAATATGTTTCAGACACCTCCTGGGACTTACATAGGTCTTGGCATGCCCCTGACTATGTGTCTGCTAGCAAGTTGGCTTCAATCAGGCTAATATTAATACAGGAAACTTTAATTAGGCATTTCATGCAGTGGGCAGCATGTAATTGGCATGAATATACCTTCTGCAGAGTAGTCTGATTAGTCATAAAGAAGCATTGCAGTACTGCTGAAGGAAATAGATGAGTACTGTGTTTTACTGGTACCAAGGCTTATTGACTCAAATAGATCACAGTGAAAACAGTTTTAATGAACTGGAGCTGCCAAGGCAAAGTAGAGAACAGTTTGCATCATAAAGCTGCAGCCATTTCCCATCCATTCCATCACTTCTGAGCTGTAAGCACCCTGGATTTGATATTGACCTTTACGCCTGAGAAAATGTTTTGTCAATAGACGAGAAATATTGTAAAAAAATAGTCTAAGTTTTTCTTTCCAAGAATATTCATTTCAGTGCTCTGCACTAGAATTTTTTAAGCCCTCAGGACTTCAGATTACTCAGCTTATATTTGCAGTGTAACTAGCAGTAGTTTCGTGTCTAAATAGCTGAGGATTGCTTTCCTCATAAGAACAGGGAGAACTGAACATTAATATTTACAGGGGAAAGCTTAGTATTGATGAAGAATCCAAGTAGAAAACAAAACTGGGGCACAAAATCAAAACAATTTCAAACTTATCTGGGTTCAGCTTTAGCAAGCTGTCACTCATCCATGAGTTGGCCTTTTATGGGCTCTAGGCCATTTTGCTAGCAAGTCTGGAGTTACACATGATGCAGGATAAGATACGCCACCCAGCACGCAGAGTCTGCTCATGTCAGTGAATGGCTGAACATAAACTCTGAAAAGGGGCAAAGAAAACCAGCACCAACTTCCCATCTGTGAGGCTACACACTGGGATTACACAGCCTGGTCCCTGCTCTTCATATAAGAACCTAAACAACATACCTTTTGCCCCTCCACCCCAAGACACAGAGCTTTCTTCAAGCAATACATCAGTAATTTCATGGTTAATATTAAACTGAAATTACATCAAATATTAAAATTCAGTATAAAAATGCTATTAGTAGCATCTAAGGACAGATTTCAGTTTCACTGTTCTTTCAGTAACATGGCTAGAGCTTTAAAGGCATCCTACCTAGAACTCTTTCTGAAGAAAGAGTGGTTTTATTGTACTGCTAACTCAGCAATGCAGAAACCGCTGCTTGTGGAACAAGAATAGAATGACAGGCACAAATCTGTGTTAGTCTGTTTCTCCTACGCTTTCTGTTTCTTTCTAAGCATCTGTATTTCAAGTAAGATTCTTCAGGAGAATAAGAGCTGATTCAATTTCAAAGTGTAAGTACCACAGCATAATATTTGTCACATACCAAATGCATTTTGCTCATTCTGAGCAGCACTGAAAGTTTTTTTTTAATTTTTCTTTTTCTTTTTTTCTAGATTTCTTTGTGCTGGGAAGTTAAATAATGAAATTTCAACCATGATGAATTATTAGAGCTTATTAACAAGTCTACCACTTGCTCTTTGCAAATGTCATGGAGCAAAGAAATTAAGGTACTGAATTTAGAAACTTAGAAACTTTTGTCTGATTTGCAGACAAAACATTTGCCTTTCTAAAATGAAAAGGCTCTGCTCTTGTTTAAAACTAAATTTAGAACCCATATTTTTATACCAAATAGTAGATAATAAAAATCACAAATTCTTCTTATTGTTTTATTTCTTTATTCTACAGCCACCAATGAAGCATACACAATTTTACAGGACTTCCTATTTTTTCTTTCCTTCACGTGCTTCGTCACTTTGTTAAACTTATGCAAACTACAGAGGAGAATTTCTAAATAAGTACTGATATAAAAGTACTTACTAAGAAGAACTCAAAGATACAATGTAAAAGTTACATACTTATCTAATGAAGACATTCCAAATAGAAGTGCTGATAGTCACAGGAAGGAATGACAAATCACATAATTCACTACAGATGGACTCAGCTGCCCAAATACCCAATCAGATCTGAACAGTCTGGTCCCCCATCATCAGATTCAGTGATGAGATTTACTCTATACTGAATTTAACACCATCAATGGTCAAAGTGGTGGTCATTTTACCAGAAGGCAGGAATACTGATTCTATTGGTGAAAAATGCTTTCACATATGACAAAATTCGCACAAAGCTTGAATTTCTTTGCAGAAACTTTGGTCTAGTAAAAAGAAAAGAAAACAAAACAAAACAAGCCCCACCAAAAAAACCCACAGCCCTCTCCACCCTCTGGAACACAAACTAATCATTTTCCTTTAATCTGAAATTTAATAAAGGATTTAAACCTTTTCTCTACTGCTTTTCTAAATTTTCTAATTAATAGAAATAGGGTGTTCCACAAGTTTTCCTTACCACTTTACCATTAACTTTAAACTGGCTCAAAATAACTTGCCAGAAAATTTGAAATCAAGGTCTGAGTTTTAACTGCAGTCTCTTCTTCAATGAGAATTTATTATTATCTACTGTCATTTTCCAAATAAACATAGTTTTTCCTTTTTCAGCCAGGTTTTAGTTGTGCTAACAATGTCTAAGAAGGTGGAGTTTTTTTAACTCATATCACATTGCTAAATATTCTTTTCCATTTTTTCCATGGTACCTAATTGACGCGAAAGCAAATTTTTTGGTGTATGACCACTGGGAGTATTAAATACCAATTTCATTGTCATTCCAGCAGTTCTAACTATTATTTTTAATAACTGAAAACAAGGAAGCACACATAAATATGCATTTAGATAATACCTCTTTTTTCTATCATTTGTCTTTATCTGTGTGCTGGTACATAAACACTTACAAATGAATGACTGGGGACCCAATTGGTCTTTGCAGCTCAGTTGCAGTAAAGATATTTCTGCATAATCAGAGAGAGAGTAGTTTTGCCCTCCTAAACTTGTGATAAGCAAAGGGAATTCATAGCTGATGGGAGCTACATACAGCTTTTCTTATCTCAGTCAGAAACACTTTTAAACTGTCTGACTAAACTTCACCATGCCAACAAATTCCAGGTAACTATATTCCAAAATGAAAGTTATTGCAGCTGCAGTTTCAAGGTTTGCCCTGCAGTTCCAAGTCCACAACCAAGTTGTGGGCACTGTGGGAGTGGCAGAGGTAACTGAAAAGTAAAAAAGTTAAGAACAGACTGGGTTTCAAGCCCAGTATGCTAATCTGGCTCACAGCACATGAAAGGAATGAAGAGACCACTTTCATCACTGTTTTTCAGAATCTTTACTCTATTCTTGTTACCTTTAATCTCTAGGACTCTCAAATCAACATAAATTAAACTTCCCGGAGGAAAAAATAATAATTTTGAGGCTCTCCAGTATCATCAAGTCTCCCCTCATGCTCCTTTCCTACATAGAATATTATCTGATGGCATTTTATATACAGGTCAGAGCAACAGAACCAGAGGTGAAAACCAGAAAAATTACCTTTCTGCTGTGCTGAAATACTGTGGTCCTCTGACATTCTGTTTTTTGAAAATATATCTGGGAACAAAATTTGTGGAGCCACACACATATATTATCACTCTAAGAATAGATTTTTTACTTACAGAAATTAAGTCTTAGTGATTTCAGACAGCTTCAAGATTAAGGAGATATAATTTGAGGTCACAGTTTTGGATTTCATCACTAAATGTCTGCATGAATTCTGCTTTAGGAATTTTAATCCTTTGTAATGTCTAGTCCCTGATCCAGTAAGCCTTGCCAAGAATTGGTGAACTTGTGCCAGTGAAAGAGAGTTCTTTTTACCACCTTTCTAATCAGAAGAGTAAAGCATTTTTGTTAAAGAAACTCATTCTGCTAGGCAAAGAGTCAGCAGAATGCAAATGGAAATGGGGACAGAAAATAAATGTGTCTGGGGAAGGAAAAGGAGAAACAAGAGAGGAAGGAATCCCTATTTATACATTCAAATCTTCTGTTGAGAAGTTCAGCTGTAGAAATACCACTATGACTTATTCTGATCAGGTCATCTTCAGGTTAACTTCATTAAGTTAACAAAGACCTATTGGTCATGATGATTGGAGATGGTGAGAGCAGTAGCTAGAAAGGCAAAATGCACGGCCTTCAGCTCACCCATCTCTGCAGCATGGTCATCAGCTGAAGATCTACAAGAGGAAAAAGCCATGTTCCTCAGTTTGTCACATGAGTTTTGATATGTACCTGTGTAGTTCTTGCTTATCTGACACAACCCTAAATATAAAGCTCTGAATGAGCAGATTTAGCCCATGCTTAAATTGTTGCTGAATATTAACATTTTTTTCTATTGAGCTGAGTTGGATCTTTTTTCCTATGACAGCTCTCTAAACTCCCTCATATTTCTGAGCATCTAAGCACATTTCTACCATGGGTAACGTTACCTGTACACAGAACTACTTTGAGTCCCTACAGCTCATGCTAGATCTTCTTAAATATCTTTCCAAGGGTAAGCACAGGGGCAGATAATAATAACAAGACCTGCTCAGTATAAAGCCAGCTGGAAGACAGCAAGATTCCATAGAAAGAAAGGAAAAAGAAATTGAAGAAAAAAAAGATTCTACTAGAATCTTCTACTAGATTTTTGAGACTAATGCAAAGCAGACTATGGAAGTCTGGTTAGAGGTCAGCTGGGTGTTCAGTGATACAGTAAACTACAAAAAAAGAGGTGCTGGTTCATTTTAGACCATTTTTGTAACTGCACTAGCAGGGAGTTCAGGAAATAAGCATTTTGCATGCCTGTAATAAACTCTCAGGCAGATTTAATCAACTTGAGCACCTCCAAAAGTAGCTCTGGGCTTTAGTTGAGTTGATGAGACCACTTATCTTTCTGAGATGGTGTCGTCCAGTCTTTATAGACTAAACTCCATTCAACTCTCCTCCAACAGCTGTGCTAAACCTCAAGGGCCTTTTCTTAGCAGTGTCTTTCCTTTTGAGCTGCTGTTTTAAATTGTGTGCTCTACCTATGTAGCTTAGTATTTCTTCAGACCATAACGCTGCTTAATGTAATGCAATGGGATGCAAATGTCAGCTCGAATCACTGCTAAAAACAAATGACACTTTTTTTTGGCAGACCAGGAATTAGAAATAGTAAATAAATATTCTGCTGTCAGCATGTCTCTGCATCAGGCTGATCAACAGCCTCGCCTTTCCCTGCTGGTGTACTCTGAACAGCAGCAATTTTGCATTTACATTTTAATATTAGCAAATATTATCAAGGGGGCTAGGACTTCGAAACCATAAATATTCAGTCTCATAAAAGATGGTTTTTTTTGGATAAAACAGGATAACTACCATGCATCCACATGGAGAAATCAAAACAACAAAGTCTGAAAAATTATTTAGGTAGTATAAATTGTATTCTTCTTACCAAAGGAAAATTTAGTTAGTTACTGGACTTCACTGTAAAGTTTTGCTAGCAGTATATTCATATTAATGGTTGTTTTTAACATTGTTCAAGCAGTTACAATGATCTAATAGTATGAAAAATATAAACTGGTTACAAGATAGCAGCTTACTCTCCGTTGGAATTTACCAGAATTGGTAATTCGTCACTGATTTAAATAAACGGTTTAAATCACTGAGACTCCGTGAAAATTATCTATACTGTGATTAAAACCCACATTTTCAGGTTGGAACTGTCATTCATTAAAATAAATGACTGAATTTTAACCTCCTGTGATGAGGAATGAATGGTTTCTACAATCATCCTTGGGTCCTGGAGGACCTCAAGGGGAGAATGGTCCTCTCAGTACAGTCATGACTGTTTCAGAGTACAAAATAAAGTGTTTCAAAATAGATTCAGAACTTTGCATAGTTTTTAGGCATAACTAAGAATTTGTGAAAGATTTCTCACTGAGAAGAGAAGAGGGTTCAAGAGACCCACGACAGGACACAGTTGAGCCCGCAAGACAAGCCGGTGGCATTTCTCTGAAAATGTGTTTGCGAAAGGGCAGAAAACACCACATAGGCAGTGGAGGAGGGTAGATAAGAGTGAAACACAGCAGTGGGAACACCAAGACCAGAAGAGAAGGAGAAGGTGCTCTGTGGTGAAGAAGGTATTCCTGAAGAACTGCAGCCCTTGAAGAGACAAAGCCAGAGCAGAAGAAAAAGGGGAGGGAGAAGGAGCGATGGAGAGGAGCCACGGTCTTCTGATGTAACCACCCACTCCCCCCACTCCTCCACCACCAGGTGGGAGAGTAAAGGACTCCGGGGTGACAGAGAGAGGGGGAGCCTGGAAAAGGGAGAAGTTTAATGTTCCATTTCCTCTTACCCAAATCAATAATTTGATATCTATTTTAATTTGCAGTAAGTTAATTTTCCCCAGGTCTAGTCAGTTTTGTTTGTGATGGTAACTGGCAAGAGATCTTGGCCCAGGAGTTTTCTCATCCCATTCCTTCCTATTTTCTCTCACCTCCACTGGCTGAGGAGGAGACAGTGAAAAGCAGCTGGGTGTAAGTTTAGCTGCTGACCGAAGCTAATCCACCACAGACACGATCATTTTTCCCAGAGGCACTAGAAACAGAGGGGGTTATTTCACCTGTCATCTAAGAATAACCAGATAGTTCAGCACAACAAAAGAAAAAGATTTCAAAGGGCTTACTAGAATTTCCTCTATACAAGTAACAGAAATAGCATGTCATGAAGGCTGTTCTGCAGATCAATAACAAAGGCTGTCTGTGCTGCAATGACAAGAGCCATTGTTTTCCAAAACTGTATCTTTATTGCTTGATTAACTTGTGTAAATGTCATAATGCCTAAATTTCTGTGTTTTGTTTTGTTTACAGCTTCAGACTCATAAAAACTCCTAACAGAAATATGGGAACAATCTGCTAAAGTAGTGTGCCTCCATAATAAGATTGTTACGATTCTTTTAAGTTCCTGTTTCTAGATGTACAGCACGTTCTTCCTTCTACCTCAGACAAGGCAAGATTGTTATTGAAGCACTGCCCAAAGAAAGGCTAGTACGCATACCAAATTCCCTCTGGATGGCACTCTGGCTTAAAAACATCTTTTGCTAGCCAGAGGGTAATTCAGTAAAAGTATGACTCAGCCGTCCTGTCTACTATGTAGAGGCAATCCCAAGCAGCTGTAACCTACTTGACAAACAGGTCATCTACTACTGGAATTAAAAATGTAATTTTTAAGGCACTTTCAGTAGAATTTCATATACTGTCTTGCCAAAGAGAAGCCTCAACAGCAGTTGAGATTCTTTCCCTTCAGGTCTCTATGTAATTAACTTCTTTACACTTCCAAAGGTTGAAACAATCTATAATATGATCAAGACTCAATGTAAATCAGCTTGGTAATCGTCAACAGGTCTGTACACAAGATTATCCAAACACACTTCCTTCAATTGTTAAGGAAGTCTCCCTTCATACTTATATTCTATTTCCATACTTTTATTTTTCTGTTTGTGAACCACAGAATTTAAAAAAAATCATCTAGCATCTACAAAGAGACTGCAATTCAATTTAAGTTCAAAGTAAACTCTGTGAGGTCCAAAACAGTTCTTCCTGACTCCATTATTTCTTCTGTTCTAGCCATAGACTTAAGCAACCTGATGGTTTCATTCAGATCATACAGAATGGATTGCTCTTTCTAATTAGTTCTACAGATGTTCTTGCACCAGGCTTAGGCTAAATCAGTGTCTAGAAGCGCAGCTCCAAAAAAAACCCGATAATTTTGGGTGAACTTAGTTCCCCACAGAGGCACAAGACATTTTATCCAGCCAAGATCAACCCAGTACATTCACCACCACTTGAGGAAGCATCACTTCTACACATCTTTTAAATACTTTCAGGTATGGTGACTTGAGCTCTTTCCTGGGCAGACTGTTCCAGTGCTTGACAAACCTCTCTATCAAGAAGTTATCCTAATATCCAATCTAAACCTCTCCTGGTGCAACCTGAGACCATTTCATCTTGTCCTCTTGCTACTTGGGAGAACTGACTGCCTCCCACCTGGCTCCAATCTCCTTCCAGGAAGTTGTAGAGATTGATAAGTTTTCCCCCAAGTCTCCCTTTTTCCAGGCTAAATACTCCTAGTTCCCTCAGCCCTCCTTACAAGCCCTCCTCCAATCCCTTCACCAGCCTTGCTGCCCTTCTCTGGACACAATCCAGCACCTCAATGTCTTTTTTGTACTGACAGGCCCAGAACTGGACACAGGATTTGAAGTGTGGCCTCACCAGTGTCAAATACAGAACCACTTCCCTGGTCCTGCTGGCCACACCATTGCTGATCCAGACCAGGATGCCATTGGCCTTTCTGGCCACCTGGGCACAGCTGGCTCATGTCCAGCTGCTGTCACCAGCACCCCCAGGTCCTTTTCTGCTGGGCAGCTTTCCAGCCACTCTTCCCCCAGCCTGTAGTGCTGCTTGGGGCTGTTAACCAAGTGTAGGACCTGGCACTTGGCTTTCTTGAACCTCACGCCATTGGCCTTGGCCCATCAATCCAGATTGTCCTGATCCTCTGTAGAGCCCTGGGGAGCACCACAGGTGACCCACTGCCAACTGGACTTAACTTTATTCACTATCATTCTGGGTGGTACATCATCTGAGGATGCACTGAAAGTTGTGGTGTCTTGCTGTGACATTTAAAGTTTTGTTTATCACCTTCAGTGCTTGGATCTCAATCTTCCTGCTTTCTACTGCTTCCCCTTTCCAGGGAAATGCCCTGTAGAAGAAAACTGGAAAGAGACTATTCTTGGAAAGCTTTGTCTGGGTAGAAAAAAGGAGCAAGGAGGAACCCTCACCTCCATATCCCAGTGAAGGTGGCTCTAGGTAAAACACGGCCTTCATACAGCTTTTCCCCAAGGGGATAATGGCTATTAGAATGCAGCTTTGGACTCCCTCACAGGCAACTATAATTTCCCTGCTGGATTATGAATAATGAACTAGTGGGTTATTTTCAGGCTAAATTATCAGTTAATTATTATTTCTCAGGCAAGCAATAATCCGTTTCATGAGGGAAAGCCTTCAAAGGGAATATTTTTAATTGAGAACACAAAAAAGTTTAGAAATATAAAGCAAATAAAGGTTAATCTCTGCTTGGTGCAAGCATTCTGCCTTCTCTATGAGGTCCAGAGCCTCAAGGGGTGGGAAAGGCCTCAAACACAGAAATTTTCATTTCCTCTTCTGCTGTAATCCATTTAATATGTACACTTGTGAACCTGTCTGATTGGTATTTTAAGAGCAGCAGTCTGATGGAGAAATAGTGACAGGCAAGATAAAACACTAAAAGAAGAAACAACAGTGCTGGTAAAACTGAGGCAAACTCATAAGTAAAAACACAATTATCCCCGGAGAAAGGTAAAATACATGACTTGTTTTCTCTGATAGCACTGGCCAGGAGATATTCTGTCAAATTAACTCTAGAAATTTTTCACCAAATAAGAAGAATATCGATATTCTCTCAGATACTAATTTCTGGTTTCAATCTGTACTGCACCAACCAGTCCTGAAAAAAAAACAATGTGGACTGCATGGTTGGTGTGGGGAGATAATAGCCTCCTTCCTGCCTGTGAGCCATTAGTCTCTAAGAAGATAGCACCATTGCCTTTCTCACAGAAGTCAGGAGACTGCAGCAATAATGGGAAGTCTGCCTTTTGGATTTTAAAGCTTCTTCTTTCCCTGCTGCATTAAGCAGAGATGCTGGAAAGATTCACACTAAGCAGAGTAGTTATCACTGAGGCTGTGTATGAAACATGGGGCAGATATGGCTGCAGCACAACACCAGCCTTGGTCTGGATCTCTGGAAATCACCAGAGAAGCAGAAGAGTTTATCTGGGTCCCTCTCTGATCACTGAGTCAGGATGCAAGTGGACCGAGCTCTGGGAAAGAAGTATTAACATAGCTAATAGGGATCATGGCACTCAGGAAATCACATCTCAGCAGAGCATGGCATAGCCCTCCTCATAATGCCAATGGGTCCTGAGAAACTCACATTAATTCCTCTAACCACTCCAAATTTTACTTCGAATTTATCCATTCTGTCCCTCATTGTCATGAAGGAAGGATCAAATGAGATTGTGCAGGAGCATTTTTTGTTTCTTACAAAACAAAAATTCCAAGATTCAAATTTTATTTTAGTGGTAGGCTGTAATTTCTTGATCCAGTCCTGCCTGTTTATCTATATCTGAACTTTATTTGTGTGCCCAAAATGTAGCGTTGTTTATCTACCTGGCCGATAGCTCAAAATGCAATGCAATCATTGTATAGGTTCAGAGAGTTTTTTGAGTACTTGTTCAGCTGCTGCACTGAGTTTCCCAAAGGGAAAAGCAGTATTAGGGACAGGAAGAAGGCACAAGAAAGATGAAAATCATTAAAACCTCTAATGCAAGTGAGAGATGGGAAGAAATGGTATTACTAGATGCTGGACCTCACTGGAATAATGAACAGAAGGTAAGAAAAATATTTACGAAGCCAAAATAGAAACTAATGGTGGAAAAAATATATTTAAAATAATGTGAAAACTTTACAAACTTTTACTAAATTTTAACTAAATATCAGAAATTTAACTGTAGCAGGTGACCCTAATCCCTTATATGGTGCATTTTAGCCACTATTCTGCAATAGCGGACTATCAATAACTTGCATCTCTTTTAAAGTCATTCATTATTTTATGACTTCTAGTTTTTTAAGTAACTAGTTGTTAACATCAATAGTTGTTTAGAAAAAGGGAACTGTATCATGAATAAAGAATCTGTGCTAGTTCAGCACAATGGTATAAATTATTCTCTAAACAGTGCTTGAAACAGGATAAACCATGACTCTAGTAAAGAATTCATGAGCAAATATGCATTCAGCATTAGCAAACCTATCTTCTAATCTGAAGGAGTTAGCTAAGGCTATTTCTGTTGTATGTTCTTTCCACTACATTTAAATCCTAGAATCACAGGACAGTTAGGGGTGGAAGAGACCTTAAAGAACATCTAGTTTCAACCTTCCGCTATAGGCAGGGACTCCTTTAACTAGACCAGGTTTTGAGCTTTCCAGGGATGGGGCATCCACAGCCTCTCTAAACAGCCTATTCCAGTACCTCACCATCCTCTGAGTAAAGAATTTCATCCTAACATCCAATCTAAATCTGCCTGTTTCAATTTAAAATCATTGCCCCTTTTCCTGTCATTATTTATCCATGCAAGAAATTGTTCTTCCTCTTTTTATTAAGCCCCCTTTAAGTACTGGGATATTGCAATAAGTAGAAATTACACCAATGTTCTTCATCAAATTCTGGCAAAGTGTCTCCTGCCCTGTTTCCTAAGGCAGCAATAGGACAGTACTGGCTCAGTGTTAAACAGAGATATTAAGGCATTTGCTCCAGGAGAGGAGCAAACTGAAATGCTTCAGGACATGCTGCAGAGTTGTCACTAAAGCACAAAAAAACAACCTCACAGAGAGAAAAAAAGTCAAATGTGCAATTAAAGGCAATGACCAAAACTAACAAACACAGAGGGAGTCGCCAACAGAGACACTGCAATGTAATTTCACAGGTCAGGGGTTCGGTGTACCCATCAGGAATATTGTTACCGCATGTACAAGAGCAATGACCCAAAGTGCACACACACCCACACTTGCACAGAGGCCTCTCATTCCAGGGTTCCAAGATCTGGTTGCTTCACCCCGAGGGCTGAAGGATCACTCAGGTATGTCCAGTAGAGAACAGTGAGCTGCTCAGGTGAGTTGGGCCTCTGTGGGTCACCAGGGTCACCTTACGCTCACAAGAGTCCTTCTCTAAGGGACACAACAGCACAAGGGCTTGAGGTGGGACCCAGGGCCACACCATGGCACTGGTCCAGAAACACAACTTGTAATATCTGCACAAGTTCCAAGTTTTTGCAAGTTTCTAACTGCTGCCTTTGTTGCTTCTGACAGCAAGGGCACCAGTCATGGCTGCCTGCACTCTTCTGGCCCTGCTGCCCAGGTATTGACCACTAATCCCTGGCAGTCTGTAGGACACGTCAGCTTTGATGTATCACTTCCCTTAATGTGTTTTTTGGAATGCTGTGGTGATAACATACTCACATTTATCTTCATTGTTGCTGCTGGGAAATGTGAAGGTTGTTTCTAACAAGATTTTCCCATTTAGTTAAATAATTATGTTAGAATTTTAAAGCACTCTGGGTTATCAGAAGGCAACAAAAAATCTCTAGGCCAACAAATGCTATAATTTTAGCAAATTATATTTCAAAGTCCTTTTACATGTTGCTGTAGAAATTCCAAACATAGGGAATCAAACTCATCGCTCAGCAGAGATGACTCTGTTGTTAAGCCACAAAGGTGGCTCAGTGCAGCTGACTGCACGGAATAAGTAGCAGCTCTGATGGGAACAGTGCTGGATGGTCACTGGCAGTCTGAATGATGACCATGTGATCTCACTGTGACTTTACTATGTGCTGAGAAGGCTGTAATTCCAAACCAAATACTTTGATGCAAAACACTGGTGATACTTCTCAGTCACATCAGAGCACACAGCTCAGTTATAAAATAATTTTGGTCCTGCAGCTGCAGCTGTAAATCAGTTCTATTGATTGCAGAGGAGCAATGCTGCCTTACACTGAGATTCTGGTCCTGTCAGCTTTTAAATAAAATTAGATCAGCAGTCTCACTACAGCAACTAAACTTTGCTATTAACTTTATTTATTGGCTGTCAGAATTTTTTTTCCAGTCATTCAAACCTCGGGCAGTGATGAGCTGTACTTGTGACTACAGCTTAATTTACTGCAACTATGAAAGTCTTAGAGTCTTCCAGTACTGCCTGCAGGACAAACTACAAATAAGCCCATTAATAAGATAGCATGTTTTGTTATCAGCAACAGACCTAAAACAGGCAACAGATAAGCAGGATAAAATTGCTCTTGTGTATTATCATTAATAGCAGAAAGATATCAGCCTTCTTAGTTTCACACCTCGTTCCAGAGAGTTTTCAGATTCAGAATTTACTAGCCAGATAGCTCTGCTCCTCATTACTTCCTGAGGGGAACCCTGATTGCCAAATCCTGAGGATTTGTCTTCATTAATTACTGATTTATTTACCTTAGGAAAGTTTCAGGCACAGAAATATCACCCATCTGCTTAATCAGTGTACTTCTGACTAAAGAGATGCATATGTTTCTTTCTCAGAATTTAAGTTCAAAAATATAATTTGTTCTAGTTTTCTGACAAGTCCTTTACAAGAAAAGCTGAGTACTTTGCATTCATTAAGTCAGCATTAATTTTAACAGCTTTATGAGTAGCATTATTGACATCTTATAAACCAAGACACACAAAATTATTTATCTCAAAACAGAAAATATTTGAGTCTTGCAGATTCAGAGGCACTATAGGAAAAACACAACTTTGAATTCCAAGTCTTAAGGCTAATATCTAACTCTGATTCATGCTCTGAGCACAGCCCCCAGGGGTCTCTATGGAAAATAACAGTTAGGAGCAGGGAAATAAAGTCAGTGCTGAGGTATTGGTGCTCCCTTTTCTTTAGGTACTGCTGGCAGGAAGATAAGGAAAGTATCTGAACTTTTGCCACATTGTCCACCCAAACATGTCATAAGGAATCCCAATATTCAGGAACCCAATCATCTTTGGAGGCACTGCTGCTGAGAGCTCACTGACCTCAATAGCAGGACTGTGTAATAAACAACATAAACAAAAATCTTTCTCAAGGATATTTGGTCCTTTTTGTCTCATGACATTCTTAGCAGAGTGTTAACAAAGATCTACTGCTTATTTTCTATCTCTTATCTGATGACTTACATCAGATAAAAGTCTCTGAGGTGTTCTTCTGACAGCAGGAGGCATTTTCTGACTACTGGTGATGTGTGAGGAAATGTCTCATTTCTTATGCCAGCATCACTTTCACAGGGATCATCTCTCACCCTTCCCAATTCTCTCTGTGAATGTGTGAATTAACCCAGCGATAACAGAAAACAAGAAAACACAGGTGCAGAAACAGGTAAAAGGACAGACCATACACTGGAAGTTTAGGAAGCACTAGTGATTTGTAATGCAAGGAAAAGAACTGAGAACCAAATTGGCTGAGGAAAGTTATGAGAAGATGGTAGCCAAAGCTCAAAACAAGGAGAAGGGATGAAGAAATCCAAAGTGTTTCTCATTGGACACAAGAACACATGAGAAAACAGAAGGGTAGCACCTGACCTGACACAATCCATGAGGGACTGGCCACTGGTCATGCAAATGTCCAGTTGTCAGTATGTACCTAACATTAGCTGGTCATGTCTGAAAAGCATTACCATGTGCTGGCTGCTCACTGGCCTGTGTGGAATGACTTCAGTGCTCACAGTCCCCTCCCCAGAAGAGAAGTGAGAGCACCATAGATGTTACCCTTACCAGGAGAAGTGCTGCTGGCAGTCTCAGGGCATGCAGAGGTTACTCCCTGACAAAAAACCACTGCGCAGGACCTTGGGGCATAAGAGGGAATGCAGAGACAGCTTTACCTACTACTTCGAAAAGTAGTATTCATTTCTTCTGTCTGGGATTTTTTTAATATCCACAGGGTTTATTCACACACTTCAAGTTCCTAATACACACTTTAGAAGATCTGTTCAATTTCTACTGCAGATATTATTAGGAAATACTAAAATTGGATATTACTAATAAATATTTCTTTATTATGACATTTGTTTACTAATTCTTACAAAGTAAAAGGTTATTTCAGATATTAATAGGATTAAGTAGTTGGGAACTCTTAAATTGACTTCCTTGTTCTGGCTCTGCACTGACATTTAGTAATTTCAGTCAGGAAGGATTGTGTCACCCCAAGTCATAGTAGTCTTAGTTTGGTAGAAAATAATAAACTTTGGTTTGTTCATGAGAAATTAAGTAATTTTATCTCCTTACAGCATCTATAGCTGAAATTCACCCTATTGACAATAATACTGAAAAATATTCGCCTTAAAAATATAGATGAGAGATTTTGTTTTGAAGCCTGTACATAAAGGCTTTGCCTAATTCCTTCATTCATCAACTGTACTGTGGAAGCTAGAGGTTTGATTCTTTTGACCTAAAATGCCATTCAAAACATTTGCACTCAGAGGTTTGATGTTATGAAATATCACAGCTCTTTTTACTGTATATACCATGGACAGGACATCAACAATCTTAAAGAAAAAGATATTAATAATTTAAGGAACAGCTGTCAAGACATGATATCAGAGGTAGCTACTAGGAAAAAAGAAGATACAGTGCTAAAGGGAATGTCAGGATCCCTAAATTTAATCTGAGACTGCAGAAATCTGCGGCATTTTGCAGAACTACCAGAGACTTTGACCCCTTTCCTGGGGTTTTTTATATTGTCTGAATTCCTCTTTCAACACCTTTCCACAGTCAGTTTAGAATGCATTAAAAGGATTTTCTGGGACCACATGAGGAAGATGACACTTACAGGCAGATCTGGTGGGATACTCAGGCCAGAGAACAGAAGATATTTGAGGAAAATAATGAGGAGTGATTTTCCCCTTGATATTTGCTCCTTGAGCTGAAGCACATCTAATAGAGCATTACAAGTTTTCCTGAAATGACAAAACAAAGAAGAGGGAGCCACACATCATGGCCATGAGGGAGTCTGGAAAGGGAAAGAGAGTGGTATTAGCCAAGCACCTGTGTTGGTGGAAGTGAAAGGGTTGTGTGGTACCAAAAAAAATTGGTCCCAAAGAAAATGGCTGATAAAAGTGGAATTTTAGTTCCAGAGCTTTTATTTCCATTGCATGACTGGTGTTGTTTTTACATCATTATCAAAGGAAGGAAAGAGGAGGGGAAAGGAAGGAGTAAAGGGAAAAAATTTAATGCAAATTGTTGTATATCAGAGCAGTGTATAAAACTACTTCCACCTGAATGACCATTATTTTCATTGTCTTAAAGTGAAAAGAATGTATGGCATATAGAAAATAAATAGCATAAGAAAGTAAGTAGCCAGGCACTATTTATTTTTTCACAGTGTAACTAATCAACTTCACAGCAGATACAGTTAAAACAATGCATTACAACTGCTTTACAAAATTTAGTGTTGAAATTCTCTTGATTTTTGTCAGTTTAAGAGACATCAGAAAACAAACACCAAATCTATTCATTTTACACAGAACACGTGTTTTTCAAAGGTGGGATATAAATTTATTTTTTTTAAGACTATGGCTTTCAGAGTTTTACATTTAGAAGATTACAGATTACATCTCAGGAACATCTGTATGAACCATGCACCAGAGTGCAAGCACATTTCCTTTCAATGCACAAAGACTAGTGCAACATTTATATGAAAATTCAATAGACATTAACATTCAAAGCAGAGTTATGAACTATAAAACCTATCCTTCAAACCACTGTTAGTCTTCTGGCAAAAGGTTTCTGAAATTTCTTCTGGCAAAAGGTTTCTCTAGAGGTCCTTATAATCTAACTCTTTCTTGTAATCTTACTTCAGAATTTGTTTCCAAAACCTTGTGCCACCAATCCCCTTCTAATAATGAGGGCCACAAGCATCTCCTTTCTGAGCCCGTTACTGGTATTCTTGTTACCAGTTTCAAAGTCTCATTTGCACTTCAATAAAATCAGTTTTTAGCAGCTGATGTACTATTCTGCATGAGCTACGCTGCTGAAAACAAAACAAAACCAAGAAATCATGGGATGAAATCCTCTCTTTCCTTTCCCATGTCCCCAGATTTCAAGAAAATTAAAAAACAAAAAAAAGAAAAAAAAGAAAGAAAATTCCCCCAAAGGCAACAAAATTCTACCCTTGAACCATAATTGAACTTTCTGCACTATTCTATAGCAATCTAATTTATTTAAAACAGTCAGCAATGCCTAGTTACTCATTTTTTAAGTACTTGAAACTGAATGCTCAAGGGATAATTTTTAAAAGGGCTAAACTTCTGAAAAGCAGATTTTTTTTTTCTTTCATGTCTTAAACTGCACATCAGAAAATGAAGCATCCAAAAACTAAAATTAAACTAAAAAATGCAAAACCCTGAGTCAATCTTTTACCATGGTACCAACAGAGTTCTGAAAATGGAGAGCAGAATACATCTACTCTGCGACTGCAGATGTAAATGAAGAAATTTGCTCCTACCTACAGGTATATATGAAAATCTACTTTCCCATAGAGGGTATTTTCATATTTGCCTTTAGTGATATCAGTCCCTATCTCTTCTCTCTTTCTTCTACAGTAAAAAAGAGTAAAATTAAAAATTAATCCACAAGACCCATCACACAAAGCCATAATTATTTTAAGCTCTGAACTACTCCTACGTTTTAAATGTACAAATCTAAATGGGACTTTTTAGAACCTTTTTAGTCACATTTAGAACATAAATTTTATTGGCAGGAGGAAGCTTGTTAAAATGACAATCACAAACTGATGAAAAAATTCTCATCACTTGCTTTCCAGTCTACATATATGTACGTATATAAATGTTGTTGCCATTGCTATTATAATTTCCATAACAGCCATAAAGCTGTATCTGTACATGGGATTTAGCCAAGAGCATTATCTGTTTTTCATCTCTAAAGTCTTCTAGTTCAGCCATGCTCATTAATAATGCTGTCAAATATAAAAATGATATCAATGTTTCATTATAACCCAGCAAAAAGACTTTTTCAAAACAGAGAGGCAAGTAAAACCCAATTTAATACCTGAAAATGCTTTCGTTTCAGTATTGCGCACAAAAGATTTTAAGAGAGACTGAAGAAGTCATGGCTTAATCACATTATAAGACTGTGAGGATACCTTGATGTTTCCAGGTAATTGAATATAATGGATGAGTATATTCCAAGACTATTGGAAAAGCATCAAATAACTAAGTGGAACTGTAAATATCAGAATATTATTATTAATATTAATATTAATATTAATAATAATAATAATAAATATTATTATTATTACTATTATTACTATTATTATTATTATACTGAGGATGTTTTTGGAAGATAAACTGAAATGGAAGAATAAATTTGCTTCAGTATCATGTTTTTTATCTATAAACCTTAGAACCAGCACAGAGTTACAACATTTATCTTATATTCCATATTTCTTACTGTAAGTTATCCACAAGGGCATTAATAAATAACTTTAAAAGGAACACTGCTGCATAATATTGCAGCATTGTCCATTGGTGCCAAAACACTATCAAATTAAATTCATAGTATAAATATTCACTTAGTTAGTTAAAAATATCAGCATTTTTTAAAAAAATGAATGAAAAACAAAGATTTAAGGCACAAAGTCTGAGTAACTGAAACATTAGGTGAACTATAGATGCCAAGACAGAGATTTGAATTAATAGTGCATTTGAATAATGGACCCTCAATATAATAAAAACCGAGACACATCATAAATCAACAAGTGTTATTTTTCAAAGATATTTCAGTAAATTTAGGGTTTATACCATCAATTGCAATTGCTTATAAAACTTTAATGCATGGAAATATAAATTATAGCAGTATTATTTGCTTAAGTAAATTAAAATTAAATTTAAAATATTAGATTTTAAAGTAAAACAATTCAAGGGGAAATATTTATCTGTAGTAAAATGATGACTCATCCTCATTTCCCACCCCCAGTAACAGTTTTGCATTTTGTTTTTAAATACCAAATTGGCAAAAGTAGCACATCCTCTGTGGAGGCAGTACTGGCCATTGCTTTTACAGCCTTCAACCTTCTCAGGTCTAAATGCCATGGGAATCCTAATGCCACCCCAGAGAGCCAGTCTGCCTCCTCAACAGGATCAACTGAAAATCACTTTTCCAATGTGTGGCAGGAAGGCATCTCCTACCTGTAATTCCTGGACAAGAAAACTTCAAGAGGAAACCTCTCCTTTTGAATTCAGCAAGGCTCAAACCCTGATGATAAAGACAATTGTGTGAAGCCAGAAACACACAAAAGAATGACTTCCAACCTGAAAAATATTTTGAATCTCAGGTAGGCCTACAGTGATGTATGGAAAAGTAGCTACTATAAAGAATTACGAAAGAGACACCTTATTACTGTGAGCAGTCTCATCCCTCTTGATCCTGCCAGTGGGACTTAGGCCCTGTTGTCAGTAGAAAAATTGTCCTCATTTACATATGCCATACGCCTACCCTTCTGAACCTCTTTTCTTGGCTAAGAAAAGGAGCTGAGAAAGAAAAAGGTAGAACAGTTTACAGGTCTTCTGTCTTACATTCCCCATGGCTCTCCTCACACAGCTTAAGTGAGGTTGATGTACCATAAGCAAAATCTGCAGGCAAAGCAAGATTTGTCACTGAGAATGGGAGTAAGAATTTTACAGATCTTTTTTTTTCCCCCTTAAAATACAATGAGGCTTTCACATTTTTTTCACAGTCAATGTATTACTAGTGAACAGGAACTGTCTGTGGTAAAAAGGGCTATATAATTTGGTCTGCTTCAGTTTTAGCCAATCTCCTGTCTCCAAGGGCATCTAAGATTTCTGCTGAAGCCTTCAGTACCCTCTGGCTTTCTCAGTGAGCTTTATTAGTAAGAAATATCAAAAGTTTAGTCACTGCCTTTTCACTAGCATCACAACATCCAAAAGACAACTCAGGAACCACAATACTGATTTAAACATCTTGCCCAGAAGTGCCACCAAAACTCTTCTATACCAAGCAGGGAATATCTCTGTGCCTCATAGCAGGACAGTCAATTCAGTGAAATTGCTCTTTTACAAAGATAAACATTAAATGCAGGGATGCTTTTCCATCATCGTGGAAGTCACAGCATAGATCCATCTTCTGAGGGAAGAATGTTTCAAATTACAGTCTCAGGCAGAAATGGCCCTTCCTTTAACCAGAAACCAACCTCCCTGGAGCACCCCAGCCATCCTAGTTCATGTCTGGCATAATCACAATTCATCTTTCTCTCTTCCTGATGGAAAAAGGAGATGATAACTGAATGAGTCAGGTTTCCATTTCCAAATATTTTAGCCCTTGAGGGGACTAACAGCAGTTTAGACTGGGTTCTAGGCCCTTCCCAGTGCCTACTTCACTAATTAATACTCACTAATATTAAAAATGGTTTTATCATTAATAATAAATGGAGATTTAAAAAAAGGAAACCTTTTCGTATTTGACCTGATCTCTGTTTTCTGTCTGATGTTTTACCAGAATGTTCACTCAAGATAACTTTCTATTGCACAGTAAGTCTGTAGTTAATGCATAGGAAATACACGGTATTTTCCTTTTCATCTAAAAAATTAAAAATATTTAATTATGTTGCAGGGAAATAAAAAGAATTATCACAAATACCAGTGAGAAACCTGTGAACTAAAAATATGTCGCTCAGATCCATGTAACGTGATTCTGGGTTCACTGTCTCCATCAATCTCTCCCTTCTACTATCGTTTCCTTTCCTCCCACCAGTTTTCAGTGCAGATTCTCAATTGAATGAAAAATGCCAATCACAAGAAGCCATCCTTCAGCCTCCAGCTGCAAACTCCCACCACCTGTCTTGGAGGAAAACTGGGTCCTAATCTTGTGTGTTCAGTCAGTTGATCCCACTCATCTGAGTGAAATATTATCTAAGAGTAAAATAAAGATAATTTTTCAGGTTCTGTTTCATCTGGCAACAGAGCATTAGACCTGCTGTTGCTGATAGAAATGAAGCAGAAACAAGAGAACACTGAAAAAAGGAAGGACAGATCTATTCCCTTCCTACCACTTGTGTAGCAAAACCATGGCATGAACCAATGCAAAAGCCCTTTCTACAGCCTGGAGACTATTCTACCTCTCCCTGTGAGTCAGCTTCCCCATCCAGGACATTCATCAGGCATGTGGACATCCACTGAGTTTTTCAGGAACAGAAGCACAGTAATTCTTTCTGATTCCTGGCTTTGTATTTTTCAGCTGTTGAATTCTCCATTAGTTTCTATCTTCTGTATCTATTATAATGACTAAAAAATACTATATTATTTTACAAACATGAAAGATCACATTGAAGGTAAAATGGACAGAAGCTACAATGAATCCTAAAAAAAAAATAATTATCCTAACAGAAAAGTGTATTTTCAGTAGTTTTCAGCTATTTGGGAACAGTAGACATAAATTATGACTGATACAATTAAATGAAGCATATCTTTCTTTAGGCAGATAGAGATTTAAATCCAGACTCGTCCTATTTGCTTTCAATTGTAAGGTGTTGACAAATTACAAAACACAGTTCATACAGCAATTTAAACAAATGTTTTACTACCATACCAAATGAAGAACAGAAAGTTATAAAAATACTGTAGGAGGTGATTCTCCTTCAAAGTCTTACACAATCCTACATCTCTGAATGCCAGAAAACTGGATAAGGTTAAAGTCTTTGAAGCACATCAACATGTGAATATAAAATGCGTTACCCAGAATTCATGCTTTGGTTGCACTGCCACTACATAAAACAGAGTCATTCAGACACAGAAGACATGCACTGAAGATCAGTGAGGTACAATCATAGACAGAACCTTACCAAAAAATAACACACTGATCTACACTCACTACTAAAACAGACAAGTGGTAAACACTAATACAGAAATATCAAGGAGAAGTCTCTTTTTTGAAAAATAAACTTCAAGAGATGCCAAAGATAGGTGCAGTATAAAACAGTTTTCCCAGAATTTTTCCACTCTCTGCCTTTATGGCAATTTCTCCTCTTATGTCCTTCTCTTTCAATGAGAAAAGCTCTTATTGAAAAAGCTCTGGCTCACATCCTTAATGTTCAATTATTGGAGCTACTGAACACTCATTATTGAAATTAGTGCAAATTAAGCATGTGTTAATGGCATCAATTCATGATAGCATCACTCTTTATGACAGTACATAAGCACTCTCTTTTCTGAATTCCAGTCTAATAACAGTACTAATTAGGAATATGTTTAAGTGTGTGCTTATGCAGTGATGGTCAGAATAATATGACTCCCAAAAATTTCTGATTTCAGCTAAGAGCAAACAAACTTTTATCCAGGTAAGTTTGAAAAATTATTGCAGCATGGAACTCAAATTAATTATCCTCTATGTTACTTCCCATTTCTTTAAAATATTACTTAGATTTCTTGAAATCAAGTGTTTACATGCAGATTAGAAAGAAAATACATAGGACTAAATAACATTTTTATTACATGCCATGTTACAGTTCGTTCTCATCCCTATTTGCACTCACAGTACTATGGAAAACCAAAATTATTTCATCAGAAACAAATGAAGTACACAGAAAAGTTTGTCAACAGACAGAAGCAAGTGTATCCATAAGCCAAACAGCCATGACATACAATAGGTTTAATACTCCATTACATTGTTCCATAGAAATTAGAGATGAAAGACCTCTTATCCATCCCTTGCCAATTCTGAATGTTTTCTGTTCTCCAATTCAGTCACTGTAGGCTGATTGGCAACTGACAACCACATGAATAGAAAAAGCTAACTAGATGAGCCAGAGGAGAGCAGGCTGTGAAATTTGTATTTCCTCTTGTGAAGTGCCAAGTTCTTTTAAGTGTCTTTTGTTTAAAGGTGAATTAATGAAACTCAGGATCTCCCTAAATCTGGGCCTTGCATTGTACAGCAAGCTGACTGCTTTTCAAGCACATATCCAACATACTGCTGAAGCCACTTTCATCCCTCCTACAGAGAAATGTGTTCAGCATGTTGACAAAAAGCATCAACCTACATTATGGAATTAAAACTGACGTGTTCCTATTGGTCTGAACATTTTCTGAAAATGAGACTCTAAAAAACCAATAAATTACAGCAGATCAGTGTTGTTAATAATGTCTATGCTCAGTCCAATAGCCAGAAGAGCTTGGTACTCAGAAAGGTCCCACCACAAATAATGCCAACCAATCTCATCATCTGGGCTTCCAGATTCTCTCAACCACTCCTATATTTCATCAGCAAAATACTGAAATAAAGTTTTCATTAAAATTGAATCTTCTGTCACACTTCCTTCCAGTACAACTGCTTATAATCTCACATTCTCTATTAAACTTTGGGACTGAACATTGGAGTAACATTTCCTCTGAAACATGTCTTGCATATCATATCTTACTATCCCTGGTACCAACTAGACTATAAATACAGTAATCTTTTCTGAGAAATTCAGAAGAGGGAGCATATTCAACAGAAATATTGAGGGAAGGTGGGGGCCCTTCATGTAACATTTTCTATTCTTAGCTATTAATCATGTCTTTATCTTTAGTACTGAACATCCTTACCTACAGTCAAAGCTAATCCCATTAATCCTCTTTAAAGATCTGTAAGGTCTTCTGTGTAATGCTGACTTTTACTTAATGCACATCTTAATTTTACAGTGATTTTTGCAAACTCACTGGAGACCAGTTTCTTTTTTTGAGAAAGGAGGAAAGACTGCACTTTTCCATAATGAAGACAATGGATTTAGAAAGGAGAAATGAGAAAAAAATGCTGCCAGCCAGCAATAGTCAACACCAAGAAATCACTCCAGAAAGGCTACTACTGAAGGATTTCTACCAAAGCTCTCACCACAGAAAGGATGGAGAACTGGTACTATGATTTTGGGGGGATGTATCTCATCTTGGACAAGATTCTGCAATGCATAAGGATTTTTTCAACCCCCCCCCCCCATATGTCTTTTCTAATGTCTTTTCCATTAGAAACAAACAGCAATCGATACAACACGTTCAATACATTGATACCACTTGGCTTTGGCTCAGTGAGGAGCATGTGCAGTAACAAAATGAATCTACAAAACCATACTGTTTGCAAAGTGGACCAGATCACTCACTGCACTCTTAGGACCAGAGATTTAACACACTGACTTTGAGTACAATGACTATAGCTCTGTTACAGGCCTTACAAATTCCGTTCATACATCTTCCAAACGTAGGGTGATGACTTCTTCTCCGACACTGAGTACGAGAAGATCATTATATTTAATGGCCAGAATTTCAGGCAACACCAGTCTTTATTCCATGAAATGACCAAGCAGTGGTAGCTGGATAAGAATTTCTGAAAGTTGGAGGCCTCTTGGACAACTTTGCGGAGGTCACAACAACAAAGTAGCAGGAAATGGAGCACAGATATAAATGTAATCTAAGGTTGAAAGCCAAAATTCTGTATCCATGGTCAGGATAAGACAAGCTCAGAATTATCCTTGGGTGTTTTGATATATCCATTCCTTGCTGCTCTAATATCTGCATTCTGTATAAATCTGAATTGATTAATTATGACCTAATCACAGTTTTTAACATACTGGAGAGAACAAATGGCTGATTGAAAAGGGAAATGTTACATTTCAACTTTTTAAAATTAGGGATTAATAAAATCATCACTTTATGGATGAAATGGATGAGAGTAACTAATCCCATTTTATTAAGGCTTTCTTTGTAAAGGTGTAAGAGATGCTACAAAAATCCTTCTTCGTTATCATTTAGGATTAAAACTGAGAACTTATGTAAGATGGTCCAGTTAAATAACATAAGCCTGTGACTCTGCATTTTCTTAGAGCTGGAATAAAGGTATGTATGTGCTTTCAGGAAAGATGAATCTTAGGGATTTTTATTTTTAAATTTTCTCTTCAAAATACCAGAATCAGTTCTACAGTTGATCACAAGAGGGAGACTACATCATCATATTGTTCTCATTGTTTCAAAATTTTAAAGCATATAAACAATTTGAGTCATTTTAGACCAGCTCTAATCTTTGCTCAATTAAAATTATTAATGACTATTCAATTAATATTTTTTTCTGAGTTTGTCAAACCTCTAAAATTTACAGATAAAGATAGCCAATCCAGTAAACAAGATTGAACAATGCAAAGGCAGTTGGAAAGAAGATTCGAGAATAGGAGTCAATTTTTGCTATACGGATGTGTATTCTTCCTTCTCTCCAAGATCCTGTGCGGCAGTCTTCAAAACAACAAAAGAAACTAGCACAGTCTTTTCCTTCTAGGCACTCATATCCATAATCATCATCACGTTCAGGAAGATGATTAATGTTATTAATTGGAATTAGTGTTGATCCAGGTCGAACAGCAATTGCAGGTGGTTTCTTAAGTAAAAAAAAAAAAAAAAAGGAAATACAGTTTTGTGTGTTTTTATCCTCACATTAAATTATTCCCTGATAAAATAGTCACCTTCAGTATAATATACAGAAATTCTTAGATTAAAGAAAACAGTTTGTGAGCTTAGCAAACTATGAACTGTTGTATATAATTAGCACATGCAGGCAAAAGATCTTGTACGACTTTCACCTGCCACAGAGAAAACTGGGTTGTGCTGGGATTTGGGAATAGTGGATAATTAGTTACACAGACAGGGTTAGCTGATCCCATCTACACAACACAGACAAACATTTTGAAGTCAGTCACTTCTTGACAACTGGGTCACAACCAAATCCACAAGCAGGCTATAATAATCACTAACAAAGGAATGATGGTCTTCCCATCTTTTGGAGTCCTTAGAAGGAGGCTGGATGTGTTTCTGGAAGCTACATTTTCCCAAAAATAAAATAGCTAATGGAATTAGCACAGCATCACTGGTGAAGTTTAACAGACTGAGGCACATAAGGCCAGGCTACGCCATCTAACCCTCGGATGTTAAATCCCTAAACAATATAGCCCCCTTTAGAATCCAATACATGACTCCTTAGCAGAATGCCTCTCAAGTCACTGATTAATTCAGCTCTTAATTCTTACTTTCACTTTCTATGGGCACAACAACCTTCTGATGAAAACTCAGTGTAATATATGTTAATAATTCTGAATGAAAAAATTTGGGTGGCTTATTGCCTAGTACATATAGAGTTTGCTATTCCCTTACTTGTTACTTTTGCCTTTCCTCTTTCTTTTTACTAGCACTAACACAACTCACCTTTCCCCCTTTTATTTCTTCACTTCTCAACAGTTTTATACGCATCATCCTTGTTTTCCTGATTGTTTCAAAAGACATTTTCTTTCTTCTTCTGTCCTTTTTCTTCTCTTTCTAAATCTCATGTCTGTTTTAAACTATTCCATAATTCTCTTTCAACTTCTCCCACCCCACCCCACCCCACTCCACCTTTGGCATCTCTTTTCAAATCTTCAGACTAAAGAAAAGGGTTACATTAACACTACTCTTATACTGTGTTTTCTCTCTTCTAAATTCTTCATATTTTGTCAGGTAAAGACATAAAACAGAAGGAAAGGAAGCAGTGAGAAAATCTAACTGGATATTTATGTTTAAAGAGTAAGTTCTCTTAACCAGTTATGCATGGTAGGCAATGAAAACACATGAAATTAACATGAAAAGTGGGAAGCCATCATTTTACTTCTTGTTATGTTTTAGAGTCCTGTTGTCCCACTTCATGAGAATAACTTTGCCCAGTGCACAGACCTCTATACATTGTTAAGGTGACATTCTTTTGATTTAGGGGCATTTTACCCAATATCCCAAGGGATGGCGTTAATGCAGTGCAGTATCCACCATGTTTTCAATAGCTTTGTTTAATAAGTGTCTTTACCAAAGAAAGGTTCACAAAGAAAGCTGTTTCAAAATTTCTTACATGTGATGACCTAGGGAGCTAATTATCATCCTAAAGGACCTCATTATTCTTTTCAGTTATGATAAAATACTGACAATAGTAAGAAACAGGAGTTACACGCTTCTATCCTAATTTGAGGCATTGCAAAGAGGGCTTATTTTTATAAAACATTAAAAGCTCTTTTTTTTTTTTTTACTTGAAAAAAAATCTTTATTCTGTTGAAGATAAATAGGGAAAGATTCCTATTTCTGATTCACACCTGCTCTGGTTTTACAGAATTTTTCTCACTGTTGGATTTGCCCATACAAGATTTATGGCATGAGTTGTTTCTATGAGTGGGATAAAACAGGAATCCTCAACACAGAAACACCATGAGAGGAAGGAAAAAAATTCAATGCTGCTTTCCACTGTTCACCAGCACAGACTGGAGGTGGCTACTGAATTACAAGTTTGAAGAAGTGGCTTGAGAGAGGCAGACACCGTCATCCTATAGGCTTAATAACCTACAGGAAATACATAAAATGTGCGTAAGAGGCAATGACAGGGAAAGAGGAAAAAAGACCAACACCTCTTTATATAAATTGGCAGAAACTGAAAAAAAAACCACCAAAACAAAACAGCAAAACACCCACAACATGTAGATATAGAAGTACATGCTGATTTTTATGGATATGCCTGCTGACATTGTAGATAAAAATCCAGGTATTGTGAGAAGCTTTTATAATACACACTGATAGGATCAAACCCCAATTATTCTGCAATAGCACTAATACAAGTACAAAAGAAAGCCATTGTCTGAGGAGATCATGGCACAGGTGATATATTCATTTCAGGTGAAATGATGATCAGAACAAGATCCACAACTAATTAAGTTTAATCTTTTCTGCCCAAACTCATTATCCTTACTAATGTGGATTTGCATAAGCCAATTCTTATTACCTTTCTTAAATGGTGCCAGCACATATTTTCTAAGATAAAACTGCTGTAATCATTTGTAAAATCTCACTTTTTTTTTTTTTCCCACAAGATCATTTATTGTGGCTTATTGGCATTAGTTCTTGGAATAGTAACCATTTATTGAATTTTGCAGTAGAAATAGAAGATCTATGCAAGGCAATTTTCCCATGGAAAAAAATCATTTGTAAATGAGTTTTCAGAAGGAATTAAGCTGACTTTTAAAATTAAACTTGTTTTTGGAATTACAAATCCATAACTACAAGACAAAAAGAATTAATAGACATCTTTGACAAAAATAAAGGGGGGAAAAGAAAAGGAAAAAAAAAGAAAAAAAAAAGAAAAATATTTCTAATGGTATGAGTTCCCATTAACTAATCAGTTGCCCTCTTTATTCATTTAGAGCAAGAAAAGTCATGGCTTTTTATAAAACATCACCAGAAAAAAAAATCCTATTTATCAAATTAGAATCCTAGCATCTAAGTATATTAAATTTAATTCTCCCTTTTTTAAAATGTAATCTCTTTATTTTGTGGGCTTTTAGGGCCAAAACAGGTTTAATGAATTCTGTGCAAAACTATTTCTTTTTTCAACTTCTTAGAAATAAAAAGCATGGTTTAAGAACCCAGCAAAACACAATTGAACAGTATTTTTAGTATTATATTGCTAATTTTAATCTTAGAGAAAATTCCAGCTTTTTATTCAGAAATTTTCATAGTTTCTATCTCATCATTATTCCACATTTAAAATTTTCATATGCACTGAAAATCTCAAAGCACTTGGCAGATTATTGCACACATGGCTGACGTGTGAACAGATTCTGCAAAGTGTCATTATTCCATTCAACAGAGCATACTTGCAAACCACTTCAGTGTCTTTTGATTTGTCAGCAGCTGATCTTTAATATCTCCCTGGTTTCTTTGCCTTCTCTAAGCTGTGCACACTAAGAGCAGAGCTGTTCAGGTCCCTGTTCACTAAGCATTGCTGAGACCTCATTGCAGCAGCAACCCGAAATTGAATCTGCTGTGCTGACACTGGGACATCCCCACAGCCTCTGTTGCCTTCTACCCTCAGAACTCAGCTATGGCCCTTGCCAAAGCCTGCATTCTGCCCCTTCTGTTGTGCCCACATTTGTTTCTACTACTAACAGCAAGCAGGTTTGAGGTTTCCGTTTTCCAATTTTCCTGCCTGTGCAGGATTCCCTGAGAATCAGAGAGCTGTCTGACCAAGGCAGAACAGGGAAGTATTAACCCTTCATTACTAGCCTTGTCCTAAATACATGGCTGATCCCCTTGGGACAGCTCACCAAGTGAATCCTAAGGGTCTCATTTGCCTGGCATCAAGCCCCAGCAGCTTCACAGTGCTCCCATAAGAGTCCCACATACAGAATGGAAATAGTTCATAATAGGATTTCTGCACTTTCATATCTGCAGTTACTGCTGGAATTTCATATCAATTTTTGTTTCATCTCATACAGGGCTGGTATTCAGCCTTCTTCCAGAAAAGGCCACTGATATTATGGTTTGAGTATGCTCCTGCATTTTTGATGTCATGATTTGGAAAGGGGCTTTAATATTTTTCTTCCTCTTATTCTCTCCAATGTTTTCTTACTTTAAAGACTACATATAAATATTTGTACTGACTTCCATCAATAAATTCTTTTGAAATTACAATATTCTTACTACACAAACAGAAAGCCTCTTAAAATTGAGTAATACTTGATCCTGAAATGTGTGGAGGTTTACCATAAAAACATCAACTTGTAAAATCAGAAGGTTCTCTTAACCAGAAAGAAACATAGGAGCCAATTTAGAATAGTATTAAGATGGAATTCTGTAGTGGGATTCAGAATACTGGCCAATAATAAGCATTTCTTCATTTGCAAAGCTTTGGAAGACTCAAGTTAGCTGATGCAGATCCTAAGAAATCCTCATACCTCCAGTCCATCCACATTATCTTTACTGCTAGAGTTTTAGCTGTGGTTCTCAGCCAGGTGCTGTTTTCAGAAGCACTGTGCTCATACAGAATCATGTCTGAGGGCACACACTTCCTGGGCAGTTCTAGAAGCACCAAGGGCGGGGAGTATTATATGAAACCACTCTCCACCTTAGGCTCATGTGTCCTCATTCACATAAGTGAAATCATCTAAACCCTTTGCTCATTAGTTGTATTTACACAAAATAAGCAAAAGCCCCCAATTGCAAAAAAAAAATTAAAAATAAATATTAGTGTTAATTATCTTTGAACATTAGCTTTTCTACTTAAGAAGCAGTCTGTCAAATGAATACTACAATAAAAATCACTTTGTATTTTTTTTTTTTCTTGTTTGACTAAACTTACTGATGGCTTAGATTTTGCCTTCTTTTCTTTTCCTTTGTCCCCTTTTCTGTTGCTGGTAAAGTAATGTAAGGTGCCATATTCCATCAAGGCAGCAAACACAAAGATAAAGCAAACTGAAACAAAAAGGTCCATTGCTGTCACATAGGAAACCTTTGGGAGTGACTTCCTAGCAATTGTACTCAATGTTGTCATGGTCAGCACCGTTGTGATCCCTGTTTGAGAAAAAAAGAAAGAAAGAAAAAAGATGGAAAGAGGGAAATGAAAAGGTAATCAAATCATACTGTCACCAAAAATAGTCATCATATTAGCTCTTAATTCATTGTCGTATAAGAACTGACCCAAAGCAGGGCTCACCACTGATTACATCCATGTGCATTGGTGCTATTGCAAGAATCCATCCCTATAGATGCAGCAGCCTCCATAAGATCATAAAGACAGCAGCACATTTCACCTTCCCTTTAAATCCCTCCTATTTTCAACACACACTGAATAAACAACGACACAAAGTTTGTGTAATTTTATAAATCTGACATAAAATGTACACATAAATAAAGTAGAAAAATAGACACGGATAAGTCCACAAATTTTATAAACAAAAGGAAGTCCCTTAGCTCTAGAAGGATTTAAATGTTAAAAAGGATTCAATGAGAAATAACAGGTGAATTATTTATCAATGATTTCAAACTTTTAGTAAACAGAAGAAGAGTGAATAATATTTCCAATTGTCTGCTTCTGAAGAAGACATAGAAGTTCAAATTTGATGACACCCATGGCTTCCTGGTCTCATTCTCCAAGTTACCAGATATGCTTTCAACACTGTGTCTTAAGTAATAGAAAATGTTTCCCTTGATTCACTTACATACAAGTTAAATTAAAAGAACAAACTGGCCTTAATAGCTATGTATTCAAATTCTCAACTCTACACTCTTCATTGGTTTAGCATTTATAAGTTATAAACATTTTCTTATATTTGATGCTTCAGGGAGATGCGAAGCCTTTTACATGTAATCCAAAATTAAGGTGTCACCTTTCCTTTGGAGAGCAATACTTGAACACACAATAATTTGTTACTTACATGCACAAGATTATTTAAAAAAAAATTTACACCACTCTAAAGCTGTCTATGGCTCATAAATCAAAACATGGGATCAGTGGTCACTATGGACTGTTCCTGCAGCAACAAGGCAATAGTGATTTTCCAAGAGATTTCCCAAAGAAACTACATGCCTGAAAGGGCAAACAGATAACCACAGAGTTCTTCAAAAGTGCTTCACTCCTACTAGATACTTTTGAAAATCAATTTGGCATTCCTCTGTAGAGCTAAATATTTAAATATCGGTAATCACCTCAAATCTTTTGCTCTGGGAAACCACAATCTGTCAGGATCTTCCAATATATATGAGACGAAAAGGTCCAGCCTTTCCAGTGTATCACACCCCAGCACAGCCTCTGGGTGGGAAGTGGCACTCACCATTCCCTGTACCAACCTCCATTCAGAGAGGACAGAAAGTGACACGAATTTTTCCAGCCTTGTCCGCAACGTGAAAGGCATAGGGGGCTGTCACAGGGAGCAAACCTTCAACAGCAAAACAGCTACTTTACATGGTAAACCTTGCTTAGTTTTGGCTTTCTTGTATTAATTTCTCTTTCCATAAAATTGTGTCTATTTGACAGGTAGTCTCTTTCTCCTTCTCCAGAACATTTGCATGTAAGAAAAGTCATCCTACAATCTGTCAAGTGATAGCTTTTGTGTGTTCACAAGAAAGGAGTTCAGAGTTACCAGCAGGGAGCTGTAAATAAGATATTACAAATGTTTGTATTTCATGTCAAGTAGATGAAGGCTAGTACTGCTGAAGTGGGAGCTTGAAAATTTCAGCTTAACCATGACATCAAAGGCAGAGTTCTAGGTTCATGGCATATAAAAAGTACTCTGTAAAAAGAAAAAAACTGGATACAGAAGTAGAAGGATACCAATAGAACAGTTTTCCCTGTTATAACTATTGTATTATTACTACGCAGAATCCACAATGATGTTCCATGATTAGTCAGTCAAAGAAATCTGATGAGATTTCTGCATCAAGGTCCAAAACTATCAAAAGCAATTTTCACTTATTTATTCAAGACTTTAGGCTCTCTTCTAAAACTTTGCAGCACTTTTAAATAACATAAAGTTAGAATCCAAGACTTAGAATTTCTTCCTTTATCTTTTCATTCAGCTACTGAGCCATGCTTGTTGTTGCTTACTTTCTTTCTTGACTCATTAATCTGGCAGGATGGTCCAGTTTCAGTGGGAAAGGCAGGGAGTTAAAGTGTGGGCTCATGTTTCTGGCAGTAAATTATCTTTTAGGGTGTGAATGGTGTGCTCACAACACTGTAACTGATGAGGAAAATTAACTCACATCTCTCACTTTCTAAGATACAACTCTCAGCTCTTGACTTTTCCCCCAAAATAGGTCAGACTGTTGTCACTAGTTCTACTACAAGCATCTCTCACTGTTAAGCTCAAAGCTGTGTCTTGTGCACTCCCTGTACTCATTTATCAGGCTTTATATAGGGACTACAACTTTTATCTAAAGCAGAACATGAACCTAAACAGCCAAACTTAGCCGACTGAAACCATGCTAAACAGGTCAGCCAAGGTGACACTAACACAGAATTATCTTTGTGGTAGAAATTGCAACACACTTCAGTACTCACTGCAGTAAAAGCAGGAGTTTTTGTGAATTATAGGCTTAATTGCCTGAAGTGCAACTTTGGTTGCAAATTTTCTGTCCTATCCTGGGTCTAAAAGAATAATTGAATCATTCAATTAAAAACAAACAAATAAACAACCTCCTTAAAACACAAACACACAAGCACACAAAAAAAAAACAACCAAAAATCAATACCAACAACACAAAAATCTCAACAAAAAAAACCTAAACCATTAGATGAAACCAGATTTTCACCATTTTTGCTCATGTAGTAATGACTTCATTTGTTCCATGATGCTAAGTGTCAGACTAATAATTGTCACATGGCAGTCACTGAAGATGATTTAAAAAAAAACATAAAGGAGAAAAAATATATTTATGTGAACAGCAAATCCACAATACTTGGATCAGGACTTCCATGCTCAGCATTGCCTCTTTAATCTCTGTTGGGCAATTACAGCAGGATTCTCCTATTCCCAGTGCTGCAGTTCAAGAGAGAGAATGACCAATGGTCACAATCTGAAGGGGAACAAACTATAGTTAATTTACTCCCTGCTGCACATTTGTATTCTTTGGGAGTACCAGATCCTTCAAGGCAAAAAAACACAGTCTTACCCAGAGAAGTCCTTGCTGGAACTGCATCCTTATTGATCCAAAATGACACCCATGAAAGAACAACTGTGAGTATACAAGGAATGTATGTCTGAATAGTAAAATATCCCATACGTCTGCTGAGATCAAAGAATATTGTCATAATAATATAATCACCTAAAAGTTAAAAAAAAAAGAATAAAAAATATTTACATGACATCTAATATGATTTTCAGTTTTATCTTCATCTGTCAGTCTTGATCTAAATAGATATTGCCCAAAATAAAACTCAACATTTTGCCTTACCAGACAAGGTATGAGAAATTTCAGTTGTATTTCGTAGCCCTACAAATGCAAACTGATACAATCTCCAGTATTTTGGATCTGCCACTTCAACAGAGGTTTTCTTCCATTTGTACTCAATTTCGTTTCTGGGATATCCATCTAGAATAAAGCAAAACAAATCAAACACACAGCCATAGAATGTTCCAAAAGGACATTTTCTGATCTCTGAAGTTATTTATAAACTAAACCAGGGCTATACATAAAGTGGATCTGAGACTCTCTGTAGTGCTCCTGATCCACGTAAAATTTATCCACAAAATATATGGCCTCAATTTCAAGCCTAGGTAAATGTAAGATCAATCAAAAACTGTGTAAATACAAATGTTTAGAAAACATCTACATGATAATCTTGAACTCCAGTAATAAAAACTGGCTCCGAATCAACCCTATGAATTAATACATAAATGTCATTACATCATTGTTAAATGATCAGAAAGAGGTTAGAAGTACAGGCACCTTTTAGTACATAATTTGATGGTTTAGAGAAGACCTGCTGAAAGGAGGCTGTAACAAGATGGGAGTTGGCCTCTTCTCCCAGGCAGCCAGCAACAGGATAAGAAGACTTGGCCTCAGGCTGCATCAGGGAAGGTCCAGGTTAGGTATCAGGAAGAATTTCTTCACTGAAAGGTTGGGAAGCATTGGAATGGGCTGCCCAGGGACATGGTGGAGCCACCATCCCTGGAGGTGCTCAAGAAATGATTGGATGTGGCACTTTGTGCTATGGTTTAGTTGAGAAGCTGGTGTCCAGTCATAGATTGGACTTGGTGATCCTGGAGGTTTACTCCAACCTTAATGATTCTATGATTACAACAGCACAATTCCCCTACTTTTTTTTTTTAACATAGTTAACCTCAAAAAAAAAATAGAGCCTGAAAGTTTTGATTTTGCTCATATAAATTAAGTCCCACTGAAAGGAAAAGGACTTCTTAAACTGACTCAGCATTTACAGAAGCAAGTTGAAGAGGACATATCTTATTTTTCCTTTTAAGTATGCCAATGGAACTAATTCAAAGCTGTCAAGTCTCACAGACATACAAAACAAAGTTTTTCCAGGACAATTAATTTCCATTAACTGGAATAGACATTAAGACTATTTTAAAGTTGCAAAAAATGCATGTGATTCAACTGATTCAATAGTGCATTAAATAATGCAATAGATCTAGTCGAAACATGAATGGTCAGTTCTTTCTTTTACTGCAAGGCTTTAAAAAGTAAACATTTGCTCTCCTGTTGCCAGAATTTAAGGGAATTTAAAGCCTGAATGTAAAGGGGACAAAAAAGTGTTTTACCACGTACAGCTTGAAAACTCCAGAGGACAGGAGTGTTCATCCATAGGAAAATTATGAAGCTGAAGATAACATTCAGCATTAATTGTCAACCTAATTAGAAAAGGAAGGGGAGAAAATAGAGAAAGTAGGTTATATTCAAGAATGCAGACACTTTAGACTACATAGTAAAGAACATGCACAGAAATAAATTTTGCCAATTAATGGATATTAAGAATAGCCTCCTGTGTATCAGAAAAACAACATCCAGCATTAGCACCAAAGAACAAAACAAGAACTATTATTGCATGCAACTTGAGGATCTGTGTTGTTTCAATTGGTATTTCACGGCATTTCAAAAATTTTAATTGATTTGTGGGCACCTCTCAGCTCTACAAGAAATAAGGGATAAAAAGTTGGGTCTGAAGACAGAGGAAGGAGAGGAGCTTTTGACAGCAATTAAAGGAAGGCTTTGTAGAACACATGTATCAAGTCAAATTGCATTTGGCATCACTGTATCTGGTGGGTTTACATAAGAGAAAAAACGTGGGGGATGTTGGACTTGCTCTATACTTACGGAAGCAGCTCTGGTGAAGACAGTATTTGGATAGGAAAAAGCAGATGATGTTTCCACTTATTTAATGTCTAAGGCATTCAAATATTTCACAATTTATAAACACTTTAGAACTGGTTTAGGACTTGCAATTGTTTGCACTGAATCACTTTCTGCTTTTGAAAATGTTATCACATATTTCCACAGGACTTTGAAGCAATCAGTGCAAAACCCAATTCTGCTACCTTTCACTAGTAAGCCAAAGCAAGGGGCTAGACTCCAAACTAACTCCTTTGCATTTAAAATACCTCCTCCTCTGTTGGAAACACTGTGTGGAAAGTCAGAATGTCTTCTAAAATCAACTTTAAAAATTGTCATAATGCTCACATACTTGACTGTATGCAATGCTTATATATTAGACAAGAAAGGATGGGAAAAGACTCTGAGACATGCTGCCAGATAGAGTTATAAGTCTCTGAACAAAGAGTTTTTCTACACAAACTGCCACTATGACCTGACTAAAGGTTTATAAGGAAAAGTGTATCTCTTAGCATACACTGTGGGAGAGAGGAAGAAAAACCCTTCCCCACATTTTTAAGCAGAATACTTGGATCACCATGGAGATGCTTTTCAAATTTGTCTACCATGATTTACGTATTTATTGCCTTTAGTTTCCAATTTCAATTTTTGGATAGTTAAAAACTCAAAGAAAAAGAAAACAAGCCAAGCCTGCTGTTAAAAGAACCACAGCTAGATCTGGAATCACTGATGTTGCAATGGACAGACCATGGGCTACCCTCAGAGCAGATTTGGTAAGGCTGATTAACATTTTCACCACATCTGCCTCCTGAATTACTGACAAGGAAAGAGTGGTGATACAAGGGAGCCCACAAACCTGGAGCACTGTCAGATCGTATTATTGTTCCTTCACTTAGCAAAATATGAACCTCTCAATGTTGTTTTACCTTGGGTCAAATTCAGGCCATATCCTCACCAATACAGATGTTTGCATGTTGCAGTGCTGGGTGAAAGTATAGTCTTACCAGCTCATTTCACTTTATTGCTTACACTCTGACACAGACATTCTAACCTATTGCTCTTTGAGGGCTCACATGGGGTTTTTTTGCTCATATTTATTTCCTTCTGTTCCCTTGAGTATCTTTAGAAAAAAATTTACTTTGAAAATGAATGGACAATGGAAGGGTAAAGTCCTAGTATGATTCCACAATTGCTGATTAGAAAAAGGAAAAAAACATTAGCATGTCAACAGAAGGGGTTCTCTAGAGGATTTCATAAACACCAACTGGCATAATAAACCATTGTAAAAGTGCTCTTCGGGGATGTGTGTATGCTCTCAAATGATGCATTCTAAGAAAAAATTCAGTGAAGAGAATCCTTGCAAAGAATTCTAATTCTTCTCACATTTGATTTAGGAGGAATTTATTTATTTTTCATACAACATAGCCTGCATATGAACAGAGCAGAAATGACTGAGAAGAAAGTAATCAAAAGTGCCACTTTTTGGTTTAAATAGATAAATAAATAAACAAATAAATAAAGTCTTAAGAGGAAAATCATATTTATGGCATCCTCTGCATAGACTACTTCTTGACCAGTCCCTAACGTATTACAAGACTTTTTCAGCATATTTGAAAAGTATGAAAGAGATGACCCTAAAATACTTTCTGTAGACTACAGCCTTTCAAGAACTGTTTGAAAAGTGACTCAAAAATCAGTACAGCTAAGCTTAAAAGCAGCACAGGCATCTCCCATTTGCCAAGTCGAATTATCACCAACATGTTTGCTTATGACTAATTTGGATGAACAGATCTGTTGATTTTAATAGCTTACAAGTGTAAATATGTTTAAAAGTGCATGCAGGACTGGGGCCTTTATCCAATTCCTTAGAATTTTTATTATCTTAAGTATCTAATATTTTTCTTACAGAATATTATTTGGTGGAAATTAGATGATGAAGTATTTAGAACAAAAAGAATTTATCTGCAATATGCAGACCACCCTGATGCTCTATACTATATAACATCATTTTTAAAATCTTGCCTGCACCTAAATGAAATCAAAACTTGCTATCCTCTTCAGTTGTCCTTATGTAATTATCTTTGTATTACATTCCAATACTACATATTTCATCTTTTTCATGCTCAAATAATCTCTTTTATTTTCTTGTTTAATCAACTCCTTGCAAATTCCTGTGGTCCATAACAAAACAGATGCCAGGAATTTGATTCATATTCATTGTTTTAATATTCCTGGTCATAACAGGGTTTTGGTTTCTTTTACACCCAAATAATAAAAACCCACCTTAGAGTGTACAATACTCTTCCGTCACTCCAGATTCGAAGCAAACGATTCGGAGTTGTAATCCAGTGAGCATCAGATTTCCTCGAGTTCCGAAAGAAAGTGTCTGGAATCCAAATTTTTCCAACCATATTGCTATTAAGCATAAGCACCTTCATTGAGCTGTTAAATTTTAGACGACTGTCATACCAAGTCTGGGCAAAAATTATATCTATAGTGTATTCCTAAAAACAGAAAAACAACCATATCTATGTTTATGTTCACCAAAGTCTGCAAGCCACCTGTTTTTTGACTCACACATAAATCCAAAGCCACTTCCTCTATTCCCTTTTGTATTCCCATTTGCAGAGCAGACAGCAGCCAGTGAACCCATAATGAGAGACAAAAGATGCACACAGCCTTCTGCCCCTACTTCCTCTCCCCTGACACACACTGATTGCTTCAGGAAGAAGACACGTGATGGGAGTGTAATATGGAGGTTCCCACATGGTGTAATCACCTCTGGGGTACCTGGACAGAAATTTAAGGGCAGCCTTAGTACTTCAGATTAGACTATGTTTTCTATGACAGATATGCTACATCTTTTAAGAACCACAAGCTTTCTATGTTTTCCCCCAAACTTTTCAACACGCAATGTAACATTTTTCTAGAAATTCCTGATTATGAAGAATTCATGAATATGTGGAAATTAAACATGACAGTTTGCAGAGCTGTTACCATCTGCCTTGTATAACTCCCAACACACACACAAAAGTATATATAATCAGGAAGGAAAGTTCCCTAAAGACATTCCGCTTTACTTATTAAAGCCTCAAGGAAGCTCCTTCTGTAATAGAAAATCAAATTCCTCTGTAGACTTATGGCCAGAAAAGAAAGGTGAAAAAATAAAATATATAAACAAAAGAAAACCCCTTTTTATTAAATAATTCTTGACACACTTGAGAGAGATCAGCAATACAGACACATAAATTAATTCTGCTTTTCAAAGAATGCAGCCAGTTGTTTCTGCACCTCAGACAAAGGGGTAAAGCAGCAGGTCTCCCTGTTGTCACTGCTCTGGACCATGACTCTGACCTTAATGGCAACAGTCTCGCTACCTGGTGGCAGCTGTGATTTTTCCTGAACACCTGCCCCATCAGGGCTTCAGTGAGCAGCTCCCCTGCAGGGAAAGAGCTGGAGAGCAGACTTAAACACTTGATGTTGGCTGTTCACCTCTCAGATATGGGTTGAATGGACAGGCAAAAGTGAGGAAGAGACAGTGCTCACACACTTGCTTGAGCCAAAGGGGTTACTACTAGTTTACTTGGTCAATAAAAATGCACAGTGCAGCCAATCAATTCTGGTTTTAAATAAAAGCTTAAGGCTTCATTGATTTGAGTGGATTTTTTTGTTCATTTTCCTTTTAAGCAATCACAGAAGCCAAGTGTACAGGTTACAGATTCCTCACTAATTTCAGCAACTGGTACCACACATCTCGCAGGAAAGTTTAAGAAATTCATCCTTGAGAAGTACCAAGGCAGATATTCCAGGACTATCTTAATCTCTCTTAATTTTCCCACCTCTCCAGATGGGAGAAGTCTAAGTTCAGGAAACAGATATGCCAGAGGGAAGCTTCCTCTTGCTCTGTGATGTATGGCAGATGAATTACCACCTGAACTGTGATAACTCAATGTTTTTTCAAAGGTTATGAACAAAATCGTGAGACAAACAGTGGAGAAACAGAGAGAACAAAAGGAATAATAAAAATACATTTTGAAGGTGACTTTTTTCCAGAACTCTGCATTTTTATTGAGAGTGGCTGGCATCAGAGGAAGATTCTGCAGGTCAAAGCAAGTCCTTGATCTTTTTTTTTTTCCTTTTTTTCTCATATCTGTAAACAGAATTCCAGACACCTATGAAACCCCTGGAACTGTTTAACCTTAAAATTCAGCTTTCTGTGCTCATTTGTAGTGGTTACAACTGAAAAGGAAACTTGCCCTGCTGTAGTACAAAGGAGAGCCCAAGGCAGTGAACCAGAGAAGTGTTTTAATGGGTTTTAATGGCACAGAATGAAAAAAGATGCATGCATTGCCTTTACAGTACAAATAAGAGAAAAAAATAAAAGTGAGTGAAATCAACAGACAGGATGAAATGTACAAAAAGTGAAGACTGACTGAGTTTGAAGGTGCTACTTTAAGCAGCCACTTCACAGTAGCAATGCCTGGTTTGAGGGAAAAAAAAAAGATATCAAAGAGCCATTATAGTTCAATTCACTCAAGCAAGAAAACAGAGCTTGTCATAGAATACCAACCACCCTAATAAGTTAGAATAAAAAAGGAAGATAATTTTGAACACAAAAAACAAGGGAATGGCCTCAGCAGACTCAGATGCTTGTATTCTTTTACCTTGCAGTATTAAATGGGCAAGTTTACATCCTGTTAAATCCAAACTGCAGCACTATGCCAGCTACTAAGAAGAAAATTAGTTCTATGTTCTATCCCAGATGAAACCAGCAAGCCATGTAAAGGAGGTGTTTAGAAAACTTTTGGAAAATAAAACACAAAGAAACCCCAAGAACAATTCTTCATGGTACATTTATAAATGCTCAAAAATAAGCCAGTACACAATAATTTAACATCAGAAAATTAGTAACTGCTTGATTCCAAGTGTCTGGCTGAATATCACATGAGATCCAAGTGCTAGTCTCCTGTAACACACATCATGAGGCTTGTCCTCCATTTATAAGCTCACACTTCTGCACTCAGACAACTCCCTCTGTAATCAGCCAACCACAGACACACTCCTACCATTCATCCCACCTGAAAGTCTTGGACTTGCAGCCTCACAGTGGGTGACAGCAGCAGCTCACCCTGCTCTTCGGCATGGACCCAGACACAGTGCTCTGATTTCATCCAAGAACACTTATTCCACTTCTACCATCCACCTTGGTGACATTACTACCTCCTTCTCCAGCAAATCTATTTATCCTGTCCCTCCCTGAGACCTCTCTGAGGCTCCGTAATACATCCTGAGGCAGCAGATACTCCTCCCACAGTGTGTCTTACATGGGATCACACTTTTAGCCCATTATGTGTTGGCTATCTTTCCCTAAAATTAACTTCAGCATTGTGTCCAAGTACATGTGTGTAGTTCCATTACAGGAGTGCAAGGCATGAAAATGGGACTTAGGTTTATCAGCCTCTTTTCCAAACACATTTTTCCCTGCAGAAGAGTCCAGATGGTGTAAATGCAAATGGATCCCAAGCAGTCAGCAAGTACAGGAAAAAACATATAAGGTGATCAGACAACAAAGGGGCTGGCTGCATGTTGGTGTGACAGGAAAAATGCTTGAGTGCAATAACCTGAAAGGGAAACTATGGTAGGGGAATTATTAAGAAAGTCATATTATTTTTGAAAATCTAGTTTTGAAATGGGCCTGAAATTTTTAGATTTTACGAAATCATGCATTGAATTCCCTTAAATTTGCATCTCCTGAAAAATATTTACTACTTCCTTTAACAAGGGGAAATCTGGTTCCCTAAAATTTGTTAAAAATTAGGTAGAAAAATCACCATACTGTCTTTTCTGGGCCTACTGCATTTCTAAAACAAGTTGAATAAAAGCTCTATTTTTTTTCAGACACTGTGTGAGCAAGCACAACAGAAACAAGACTTACACAATATTCTTTTAATGCAACAAGTCTTTCTAGTCAACTCTTTTGCTTTCCTTGCTTTCTTACAAAATTTAAAATTAACACTCTTATTACTACTTCTACTAGTCTTTCATGAAACTCACCATTTAATGCCACTGTGGAACCATAAAAATTGGTTTACTACTATCTCTTTCAAATTAAAGTAATGACAAAATAGCCATGCAGAGTAAAGTGGAATCCATCTATGGCTGCTTTAGTCACAGCAAAGAAGAATGCATGTTTATTCATCTTTAGCCTCACAAGGTGCAAGAACAATGGCACATATTGGCTCATATTGGCATTTGATTAAATCACTGAGTACTTTTTTTTCACAGCTGGCATAAAGTGCCCACCAGCCTAATTATTTACAGATAACCTCAATCCTCCTCCCTCTCATTCCTCTCTAAAATATTGTAACAAATTCCAAAGGCTCCGGACAGTGTGACTAATCAGAGGTTACCTTTAAAGGGCCAGGCAGGGCACAAACTGTGACTATTAACAAACAGGTTCACAGCCTCAGTGAAAGTAATTTAATATATAACAACAAGTTCTTCAGACAAAGGAGGAACGGCTACTGAAAGGGGATAAATGGAATCCTCAACATGTTTCATTGTCATGAACAATTCAATTACAGTCAGACTTGAAAACACATATGTGGATTGCTTTTTTTTTTTACTGGAAAACCATGAAAGAAAGGGAAGCAGATCGCATATAACACAATGGTTTCTCATTATAAACTGTATCATACAAATTCCAACATAATATCAAAAAGGATGAGAAAAAATCTAACAAAGAAAAAAAAAAAGAATTCTTGGATATTTTGCCTGACAGTCCAACAACTGATTTGATATTCCACCAAAAAAAAAAAAAGTGGAAAAGGCAAATAACAAGCAGTTAAGTTGTTGGCTGAATTATGTTAACTGCAACATATTTTGTTTGAGAAAGGAGAAGGCGGCCTAGTTTCATGAGGCCAAACAGAAAATCAAGGAAGAGTCCCAAATACAAACTCAGAATTAAAAAAATTCATTGCAAACTACAGAGCTACAATGCAGCTAATGACTGGTGAATTTCATAGAAAAATTAATAAAAACATATTCCTGTCATTTCATCTTTGCTCAGAAACCCATGCCAGCTTTTCTTCCAGATTCAAAATTTTGTGTGAAGGGCACCTCAATGCTCCTGCTATGGCACATTCTAAAATCTGTTTCGTATGGTGCCTCTCAAGGCTGTTCAACTAACAAGTTGACATTACTTCACTTTAGTCAGTTTTTTTATCATTCTGTTCAGCATTCTAATTCCTTAAACTGGAATTCAAGGTCAGTGAGGTAGGGATTTTTTCAGAAAAAAAAAAATTAAGAAAGGGAAACTAAAGAAAGCATTTTACCAGTCTATATGTTTCCCTAATAAGAGATGTGACTTAAAGCCAAATATCAGTTTTTATTCTGATAAAAAGATGTTAAAAACAAAAAAATTCATAGACAAAACTAGCAACCACACATTTTCCTAAGAGGTAAGCACCAAATAAAGCATCGAGCTTTAGTCAATTTATCTTCATCTTCCCAGGGTGCTGCCAATAAACACTCGTAACCTTTACCTTTTCCCTCACTCAAATTTCTTTGGACATCAATAAGGGACTATAAAGTAATTTATTAAAATACTTAACCTATCCTTGATATATAACCTCTCCTAACAAAATGTTGAAAATGTGGCTTCTCTCCCTGGTAGGTTACTTTAAAAGCCCTTTTGAAGAGGTTTTTTGAGTTGCTTCAGGGCCAACGATGGTTTCAGAATTTAATCCCCGGGGCTAAGACCAAAGCAAAAGTAAAATTTCTTGGTTTAATAAACCATTTTCATTAGCTCATTAAAGCAATCTGAACTTACTGACCTTAGGGTGAGACCTAATAGATCCAAAAAAACCACAGTGCTTCTGACACATACCTGTAATATTATATTAATGATATTGCAGCCATGGAAGAGGTGAGGGCTTCAGGAAATGTAGTGAACAGAAGTGCATAGCGTCTGCTTCCAGAGTCTTAATCAGTCAGATTGCTATAATTGTACAGACAATCACACTGCAGGATGCTATGAGAACATATGCACAGGGTAAGTGGAAATATGGCAAATCATATCTACAGAAGGTGAGGGAGTACAGCAAGACCTACATAGTCACAATTCAGAAAAAAAAATATCACTCTTCACATCATGATTTGGCATCTGTGCTTATCTAGTCCTTATCTTGAACATGCAAATTGACAGATGTAAGCAACAATATCAACAAAACGCAGGATTTATTTAAATGCTTTGTAGATTGCAAACTATCATTAAAATCGTGCTAATAGTGAAAAGATTAGCTAGAAAAGTAACTAAAGCACTTCAGCAAAATCTTTGCTTTTATTTCATCAGCTTAGATTTTGGTCATTTGAAGAGAGCATTAGGAGAGGAAGTAGATAGGTTGTATACATAATCTATATACATTCCCATGGCAAAAATTGTATTAAAAATTTTGATTTACTTTTCAAAGAAAAACTGAATATTTCAGCCAGTAGCTCTCATGAACAAACATTAAACTCTAGAAAGAACTAGAGAACTCAGAACTAAATAAAACAAAATTCCACAAAAAACAACAAAAAACCAACCAAAAAAACCCCACCAAAACAAAAGCCCCCAAACAAAACAAGCAAAACAACTCCCACAAAAATAAAACGAACCAACCACCAAACATATGTAAATACATATATGTCAAAAACCCAGGAATAAATACTGGCATGGATTAAGGATTTGACTTAAAAATTGTCAGTAGTGATTTGTCTGCTCCATTGATTGTACTTTCTAAATTAAGCAGCTGCATCTACTTCCCTGTAATTAGAGACACTCTAGCCAAAACTGGATTCACAGGCAACTTAAACAACAAAACTGTGCATTACACAAGCATACACGGTTTTGTAGTTTCCCTTTATAAGTAAAGTTTCAAACACAATACTTCACAGTTCAGTGTGGTGCAACTGTTTTCAAAGCAAGACTAACTGCAGTTTCTGTTTGGTCTTTAATGTACAGAGTCTTCCTGTCATGGTTCAAAATCCAAACATTGATGGCAAACAGACTTACCTGTGGCTTGGTTTCTTCTCTAGAACTCCTATGAAATACAGGATCCTACAGTAAATGCAGCATACCTATTTGGTTTTCTGGTTGATAAGGCAGAAATCAGCTCCAACCATCAATCATCTGCTACACTATACAAGATATATAATATATAAGAACATGTACAGCCATCAGGTACTTCCTAAAAAGAACCTCCACTTACTGTTCTCAAGAACACAACCAGTTGTGGGGATAAGCCTCTACTATAGAGACACTACTCTTATTCAAAAAGGCAACATCTCAATCAGCATTTGCTTATGCTGGTGAATGACACACTTCAAAATAGCCCAAGAAAAAGTGTTTTGAACATGCATTCTCCATGGCAATCTAAATAAGCACCCAGGTGTGCAAGACTTGGTGAAATTTAAAATAATGCCAAACCAGAATAAAAAGCAAGTCAAGATCAGCAGGCAGTGAAGTTGCATTCGCTTATTAGCAAGACCATATTACATTCCTTAACAGCTACTTTGTCAGTGCAGCCACTCTTACTGCCAAGGGAGCAAGGCAACACTCTCTCCAGGGCTATGTTTACTTTCCTGGCAAACAGCTTGGAGGTGCTGCTGCAGGACAAGGCTTCCAGACCATTCTCTTCTCCTGCAGCATGTGCCGTGAGGAGAAAAACCCTGCTGCAGATGCCTGGCTTTTGAGAGAGAATGAAGTTTTGTAGTGTCAGCACGGACCCTGACAGCAGCCCTTGTAGGGGCCAGTGAATTACAGCAGCTTTCCCTGTGCACAGCAGCAGAAGCAGCTGTGAAAACCTCTGTGATAAGAGCCATTGCCGAGGTCAGCCTCTATTGCCACAAGTATTACAAGCTACTGCAACAGTCAAAGCACACCCTCTGCCTCTCTTCTCCAAAACCCAGCTCAAATCTAGGCCAGCAGAATTATTCCCACAACTGGAACCCAACATGACGTATGTCCATACAGACAGACAAGGAATTAATAACAAAGAACAGGTGTGCAATATTCTTCAAAATAATTATCTTATGGTCAACACAGAGATGTGAAGTACAGACAAAAAATTAAGTGCAGCTTGTCTTAGCTGCAGACACAAGGGACACAACACAGCTGAAGAAGACAAAAAGTATTTGGAGGATATTAAGGCACAGGAAGTAAAAATAAACTGTACATCAGAGTAGACAAGTAGTCTGTAGAGCTTTGGGGTGAAAAGGAGGAATAAAGTGCTGTTTGGGTTAGCTTTAACACTAATCAGTACTTTTACCTTCTCAATGAAGTGTTATGTTATACTTACATTACCGTTACTCTTGGTTTAGATCATCTCAGATCAAAACTGAACTGAGCAAGCACTCAATAACACTCATACAGGATAAATAACCTCTGCAAGGAGCTTATGGTTTGAATTTAACATGAAAGACAAGATTTGGAAAGCCAACAGGGGCATAATTACAGATAGCAACTTTAGCACAACAACTGCTTAATTCTTTGTGATATTTTATAACCTTCACAGAGGGAAAAAAACAGGAAATGAACAAAAGGAAAAGAAAGTTTAAACAGAAACAAAATGAGAAACAATGAAGTGGTTTTGGTTTTGCAGACATCTATAGAAAGTTTCTTTCAAGCATAAAGGGCAGCTTGGGAGAAATTGATATGAAAAGCTGAAAGTATGGGAGCAGAAACTAGCAAGATCTGAGGCAGGAAATGGCCTCTTGAGGGAAAAAAAAAACCAACCAAAAATCGCTGAGGACAGGTTTTGAAGTACCTTGAAAGTGAAAGGGAAAAGTTTATGTGTGAGAGCCAATGAAAGAGAAGACAAAAGAAGAACAAGAGATAAGTCAGTAGAAAAGGTGGAAAAATCTATCTATAGGATATCTCTAGATGATATTAGTGGAGCCAAGCTGCAACTGGAAAGGTTACAGAAATACTTCAGCATAACAATTGGGATTTGGACAAGAGTTTCCATGTGACAGATTAAAAAATAAAGAAATATAAAATCCCTTTGCATTCAGAATTTGCAAGACTAAAACTGACACCCTACTACTGGTTCTAAGATCCATCACATCATAGAAAATTTTTAGATTTCAATCCTTAATGGCATAGAATAATGATTATTCACAGCAACAGAGAGTGTGGAAGAGGTGAAAAGTTGTAAGCTTTAGAGCTGTGATTCAGCCATATTGAGCTAACAAAACAACAGTGAACACATATAAGTGACACAAGACAGAATTTAGACTGGACAAAAGAGACACAGAATAGCAGGCAACTGACACAAAAAGATGGCTAAATTTGTGCATGAAACTTCCAAGAGTGCAGGAGAAGAGAAGGTGGCCATGGAAGGCAGACTGTGCAGAAGCATCAAAGGATGAGCTTTAAGAAATACATTCATATCAGTACTTAAATAGATCAAGGGTTAGGAACACGAGAAACTAAGAGACTTTATCACAACACACTGATAGACTGACCACAGATAAAAAGGAAGCTTTTCCAGAATTGCTGTCTAGCCCTATTCATGTCCTCAGCTCAGCACTCCTGCTATTTCTTTAACAAATTACAGAATCACAGATTAGCCCTCTGCAATTACCTACCACTTACATCTGAAATCTCAGATACTTCAGAGGCAGTTTGCTTATTGCTCTGGCTGTGAGTGCTGTGAATCTCAGATGAAACAAACAGGATTTCCAATCAGTATGCTGGCACACTCTACTGAAATCAGGGGAGTGAAGCAAAAATAAACAGTAGTAGTAGTTGCTGTAGTAGTACTATTACTATATTGAATATTATCATTACTGCAACCATGCCAACCGAGGCTGAAGTGACGGCACAAATCAAATGGTGCAATACAAAACCAGTATTTCCTAAAGCATGAACAAATCTAAGATTTAAGAATCAACCACGGCACAAAAAGGCTGCAGCCTTACAAAATAGCATTGCTATTATATGGCACCTGGCAATTAGGCCATATTTTACAGCAAATAGCATGGATTTTCTTAGTGACTTGCGTGGAACCTTCAATACCTCTCCTGGCTTCATACCTATTAAGGGACAATGGGTAGACTGCAGCTGAAAACAGGATAAAAATACTGAATGCTTTTTAAAGTGGGGGCTGAAAAGATGTCTGTTCTCTGCTTTGGTTTTCAGAAGGCTACAGCAACATTTGTCAGTTGTACAGTAACTGCATTTTCCCCCACCCCTCACCATTCCCTTCATATTGATTGCAGAAACTGGGAGCAAGAAACACAGGAACTTCTGTGCTGAGCCAGTATGAGCAGAATGCTGCATGTTCAGGCCAATTCTCCCTGAACCAGACTTAGAGCTATCTTGCAATAGCAGTAGCCAAACTGCAAGAACCAGATTATTCAATTTAAACTAATCTTTTTGTGGGGGGTGGGGGAGAAAAAGAGAGAACAATCATGAAATTGATCATGTGAAGTATTACTCAGTTTCTAGAGGTGGTAACATAAGAAATGCTAGCAGAAATATGAGCTTTGACTTCTAAGTATATTCCATAACAAAAAAACCCCCACAGTGCTCAAGGCTACAGAAAAAAATATTTATTCAGCTGCTGTAAATGAACAGCGTCCATCAAATTCAGTCATCTTAACAAGACAATTAACCATGATCATTTGCAGCACTGACAAGAACCACAATGATTGGAATCTATCTTCCCTAATTGAAATAAAAGCATAAATTGGGGGAAAAAGTATTATTCCAGCTTATTTCAAAGGTGCAGTGCAATAATAAACCGATAATATTCAAAGATCATTGGTACTTTTGTCCTGTTTTATCAACAAATTGATCAGAGAATTCCTGCCATTTGAAAGAGAATTAAACCAATTTGCATAAAGTGCATATACTTGTTTTTCCAAAATTTTCCATTGCTTGCACACTGAATCCACACAACCTTTAGGAAACCTCATGAATTCTCAAATATGGGCCAAAGTGCATCCCTCATGATCAGTTTTACTATGAATTTGAAGAAAAACCAAACAAATAATAGATCACTTCACTGAAAATAGCTTTGTTCACGACTTAAAATTGTTTTTTTTTCTTAAGCTCTGAAGAATAGCTCCAGGAAATCAAACTGGGCCAAAGATAAACCAGGTATACACAAACACTGTGGAAATGCTCAACACAAATTAAAACAAGGACCTGATACAATGTACTCTGTGTGGCCTCACTGTTTTAAAAGAAAAAGTGTATTTTTAAAATTACAATTTCAAACAGAGAGACTAAATGTATCTCTGCAACAACTACAAGCATATCCAATAGCATAAGAATACACAGTAAGGTATAAAGAAACTTATTTGAATGAGATTAGAATTATTTCATAATATTAACCCATAGCAACATGCAGATGATGTTTTCTGTCAATAATCAGAACTTACCATATTGATTGGGTCAACTGGACCGATGCTGTTAACATAGACATCTGTTTCAATTACTGTAGTTCTCACTAAACAAAACAGTAACCACAATAATTACACATTCAATTAACTCTGTGTATTGTTAGTGCAATTTAATTTATTTAACTAAAAGAAGAGTATATCTGGTATTCTTTTATTAGATCGAGAATAATTAAATTTCTGGTTTGTTAATTTGTGAATGATCATATATGAATTGGTTCTCTTAGTTCATATGAATTATTAGAATTATCAACTTGAATTTTTTAGACCATAATACAATACACCTGTGCTTTTTCAGCAAATGTAAAAGAGATGAAAAACGTAAAGGAATGAAAACATAAAACAAAAAATGCCCAAAACTATCTGCCAACATAAAAATACAATCCCAAACAGAAAAAAAAAAAAGGAAAAAAGTTTTCATACAACAAACCATGAGGTCTGGAACAGATGTGTTTATAAATTGTAACAAATCAATATGAGAAGCCTTCTATCAGCTCCTACTGAGAATGTGTAAAAAATAAAAAAATACATTTCAACACAGATTTCTTCATTTCACGAACTTATAGCACACCAAGGGACTACTAATTTTCTTTCATCAGCTTGATTAATACACTGGTTCAAACACCAAATTCAAAGCCACTCAATAAAAGTCATTTAAAAGTTAAACATTACGAAACTTATTTTTCTTTAAAATCAGGGAAAGCACTCTCACTGTGCAGACAAAGAACCTTAAAAAATATCTCTATATTCTGTAGAATATAATCTCTCTTTTGTGCATTTACAGAAGGACACAAAGTTTATGAGTGTCCATGAAAGGCACACCTGAAGTACAGGAGGCTCTGATAGTTCAGTTTTTCCTCCTAACTCATTTATAGAGAAAAAGGAAAGGCACAAATGAAAGAGGCGAGGAAGCATTTTAATGTTATCAATTTACCAAGCATTTTCTTCTAGCTTGTGCAGAAGAACAAGAATGTGGTCACAAGAGGATGTATGTCCTAGTACCCAGTGGAATGAAGGAGAATAATAACAATAATAGAGCTCTGCTGGTCCTTTTATGATGTGATGCAATAAAAAAAAGCATCTCTTTCAATCTGCAGATAAAGTGGGAAGGTACATACAAAAGCAATTTGATTTCATAGGAGAGGGACCCTAGGTTATCAGATTTAATTTTTTTATACAGCAAAACTTCAGAGATTGCCCAAGTGTTCAACAAAAACCTAAAATATTAAGTAAGAAGATTTTTCAAATTTCTTAAAACTTGAACAGACATACAGAAAGAAAGACTGTGTCACTGACATCCTTGCCAGCTGCAATGACAGGCAAGACACATTTCCTAAACATCCCAAGATACCTTTTCCCTGCCAAGCTCACATGGGAGGAAATTCTCCCTGATTCCAAATCTGGTTAATGGTGTGAACCTAAGCCTGACAGAAAGACACACTAGTGAGGCTGCACAAAGGATGCTCTGTATGACCACAGAGCGCAGACACTTGATCACCATCCTGTCCCCAGCATGCTTCAGAGGAAGTTAAAAAAGACCCTGGAAACCTATTTATTTCCTGGGGGAAAAAATAATAATAATTTCTTGGAATGATCCTGGGATGATCCATACAGGTCCCTTCCAACTCAAAATATTCTGTAATTCTATTACTCTGTGATTCTGAGCTGCAAGTTTCTGTAGAGCTCATAAAGGAAGGGAGACAGCACAAGAACTCAAACACACAGACTGAAATACCAGAGTAAGAAAAAAGTTTATACCAGAACACAAGGAGATGTATCAAAGCATATCCTGCCTTGTTCTTCAAGTAATGTTGAATACTTCATTACGAAGAATCTCACCTTGAAATATGACTCACAGGCTTCTTCCCCCTCCAACTCCTTCTTTTTTCCCCTCTCAATTCCAGTTATACTGACGGAGCTGATTACTCTGCAGATACAGCCACTCCCTTTCCAAGTCTTTGTGTCATCTGCCAGCTTTACTACACAAATGAATTGCTGAAATAATTCAAAAAGCCATTATTCTTGATCAAAACTTTCCTATGAGGCCACACTATAGACATCCCAGCCTCTGACACTCCTTGTTAACAACAAAATTTCAAGGTCTGTCAATGATACAGTTTTTAATGGGGGCTGTGTCAATTTTTAAAACTTCCAACTTGCATCATGGAGTACCTCGTCTGCCAAAAGGGCTTTCCTGTAGTGAGCCACATAGTTCATTTTGCCTTTTTTATACTGCTCTGAGTAAGATTATTAGAGGTATTAAGAGCTAGTGAAGAGTTTGAAAATCTGCCCCTGTTGAAATTATTTTAATTGACATAAATGATCCAGAGAAAGAAACCAAATTCAAGAGGACTACAAGAAGCTATTTTGTTACCTTAGTTCTTCTGTATGGTGGAGAGAAATGTACTTCTGAATTAGAAGAATTAATTAATACTTCTTGCATTCTTGCACTAGAAGTGATAAGAGTTCATGAAAATAACAAATGCTGGAGGAAAATACTTTCCTGATACTAATTTGACATCCATAAAATTAGTATTGTTCATTTGCTCTTTACAAAGAGTGAATAGCGAAAGATGTTTTGAGAAGATTTTCCTACCATGACTGCTTCCTATTTTACTTTAAAATTTGGTATCAGCCCTAAAAGGACTGCAAGTAGGAAGAATGCTATTTAACACATCTGCATGAAGTGCAGAACAACACTTCTCTAAACAAGGGGAGAAAGGGTTCAACATTTTAAATATTTACACTGAAAGAGTAAGCTAGAGTAAAGCAAGAAGGTAAGAGGACAACAGAGTGCACATTCAAGAGGGAAGGGGAGACAGAGGAAGAAGAGCACAAAGAAGCAGCTGACCACAAAGGATAATTCATCAGCTTCTAATGTAGCTGAAGCAGACAGGAAACCTGTTTGGTAAGCCCAGTCTAGAGAGAGATACACTCACTTTCTGATTTCCTGCTTTGATACCTTTTTTTCACTAGACTAAGCCTCTTCTGTTTTTAAAAATACTGAAAAATACTAAAAATACTGAAAATACTCAATCATTGACAAATTATTTTAGTCATTGCCCCTGACACCCAAAGTGCCTGGTTTTTAGCATATAATTTTGTGGGATCAGTTTTCAGCTTTTGATGTTTGAAATATCTCTGCTTGCTACACTTAAGAGCTCTTGTTATCAGCTATTCTCATTGTAGAAACACCCATCTCCTGACAGAAATAATTATCATTATTGTAAAAGTGCAGAACATTACACTTTTTATTGCTTAATACTGCTCCATTTCCATTACTCTAATCCATTACTTAGATACATAACCAAGAGCACGGTACTCTATCTAAATTCATTAACCAGAATAGTTTACCACAATTCCCTTATTTTCTAATGAAGGTCTAAGTCACATCACCTTTGTTTTTAATTATTACTTATTATGCTCTTTAACTTTAACTAAGAACACTTTTGTAATTTCATCCAAGCTTATTTTCTTTGAGCATGTTTTCTCTAACTCCTATTACTTGCCTGAAGAAGCATCTCCTTTTATTGATAAAGCAGTTATTCAGCAAATAAATTAGGTGACTACCGTATTCAGAAATAACAGAGACCTTCAATTTGCAATAGCTTTTAATTGAATAATAGAATTCTCGCAACCAGCTATCTAAGATTATTACATGGCTACTTATATTGAAAATTCTGCCTCAAGTGTGTACAGCAGGTTTGCAGGTCAACCATTGAAGAATTTTTTCAAATTTATTTTGATGAAAGCAGAGCCCCGTTCTCCACACTTTTTACCTTTCTATTTAAAAGAAATCCATCTTGGGCAGATACTCCTATCACAATGCTTTTATTATTTCCATGACTTTCTATCCAATACACACATCCAATACTTTTACATTCCCTGAATATTTGCATCTTGCTCTTGTATTTTTATTTTCTTCAATTCTTGGAAAATATTTTTAAACTGTTAATTAATTTTTCAGAAAGTGCAGTTGTGTTTCACATCCCTGCTGGAAAAAATAATCTGTAAATTGATAGGATAATATTAGTATATCAGTGTCCCTTAGATGAGAGAGGTGAACAATGACCAGCCAGCATTCTTTCCTTTAAAAAGGAAAGTTCAAAAATAATAGCTACTTTTATGTGGGACTAGAGCTAAAACAGTGTGGTTATAAAATCATGCAGCCAAAAGGTAATGTTACAGTGAGAATAATAAGGCTTTATTAGTATATCAACACACCAAGGTTGTATCTGTAATTAAAAATATTTATACCACAAATAGGAGACCTACAACATTTATGCTGCAAACATCTTAACCCTACTACATAAAGTGTAAAGACCAGTAGGATTACTAAACATAGCAAAGGGCAGAAGTTCAGAAATTACTAAAATTTATGGCTGTTTGAATGCCACAAAAAGAAAATGACAGAGTGGTTTTCCCCTATTAAATTTCAGTATTGCCTCCAAAGTTTCAATTTTCATTTGGCTCTCCTTTAGCATCTCCCTCAACTAACTGCATGTTTAACAATGAAACTCTTATCTCACTCTGAGATGCTGAAATTCTGTGTCAACACTAGGAAGAAAACAGGATTCTGCAGTGGGATTCAAACCCAAAAAGTCCAAGCTCAAAAGAAAAAATGTTGCTATTGTAAATGAGCTTTGTAATTCAATCATAAGAATGTTCTGTGGGATACTAATGGTTTGAAAGATAATGAGGATCCCAGTTCAATAACCTTGTTGTACAAGAACTGACATACACTCTGAAGAAAGGAATCTGACACCAGGCTTTATCCACATATTTGAAGCAGATTAAGATGAACAAACTATGGCCTGATTTTTTTTTTCTGTCTGTAAAATATCTGCTGCTGTTCCCAAACAACTGGACAGAATGCAGCGACTTCACCTGAAGTCATAAATTTCATCATACGTTGTCCGAAATTTCCTCCTTGTGGCAGAATCATTCTTAACATTTGTTCTCTTCAAACCAAAGTGAATACTCCCAAATGTTTCCTCTTTTCTTTACTCTGGCTGATAATTCATGAACTTTATGTTCTAGTATAGTTGATGGAAGCAGGCCCCAGAGAGCAGAGGTCAGATTGGTACAGAACTTCGGAGAAGAGAAAGGGTACATTTACCTGAGAGAAGCTAGAACTAAGTGTCTTCTTTTGGGAACTGATATTTTAGTCCAAAAATCTGTACATTGACTTATTCAGAAAAAAAGGCAGAGTTTTTGCTCTATCAAGACTCGTAATATAACCAGAAAAATAAAGGTAAGATTTCATCAAAATTCTTCCATGCCCATCTAAATGCATTTGACATGACAGAATAAATTCCTCCTCTGTATTTGCTCCATTTCCTTGTAAGTTTTATGGGAAAAGAGGAGAAAAAGTATTTTCTTGTCTTTCATCCCCACCTACAAGCTAATCAGTAGAAGGAATCCTGGAAGAGACAGTTTATTTCATCATAATCACTTTCTGTTGCATCAAACAGGGGAAAAAAATACAAAAGTTATGCTATAAATTTGTCACACATTGAGAATTTAAGAAAAAACATGCTGGAGGACTTTTCCTGTTGTCTAAATGTTTTTAGTAATTCAATTAAATGAACATGAAGAAAAAGACCTAAACCAAATTTCATGAGATTCACATTGTGATTATATTTTGACATAGAGAGAATTATTGCCTTTCAAAATCTCTAAGATAACAGTCACCAACAAAACACTACTAAGAAGTTTGGGAAAGAAAGCAATTTGTCAGAAGCTTTCAAAGGAAAATGTATAGTTTGAGATTGTGTCTTTCCCTTCCCCTTCATGAATGAAAGAACTCTAGATTGTTGTGCTGTTTATCGTATGAGCAGCTTACAGACTTACATGGCATTCCTTTGATAGGGAATGCCAGGTACTTCACAAATACTTATGTCCCCCACCTCTTCCTTCACATTTCAGGAAACACCGTTTTTATTATTTTGATCCTGAATGCAAGTGGTAGACGGGAGCTGGCAAGGTTTCATGTACTACATGTTTTCAAAATAAGAGTCTTCCAAATATTTACACCTAATAGTTAGATGCAAATTGATGCTTTGACTATTGAAAGACAAAATTACCTTCCTACTAGCTGCAAAGTTTGATCTATAGCAATGCAGTTTTTCTTCCTATATTCTACTGGAAAAATGGGCCCTAAGTTTTATTTTTAGACTTAAAATTTTTTTCAGTATGTTAGATAAGGGAAGAAGACCATTGAGTTGAGTTATATTTCCTCAAAATAGACACAATACATTTCCTATAGTAAGAATAAAATGTCTAGGGATAATTCTTTAATGAAGTCCTACAGACTTAAGATCAATTTTTGAAATGACCATGGCTGGTTTATATCTACAGTTCTTTCTGCCAGAAGATCTTTGTTAAACAGAGAAAATTATAAATGCCTTTTAGTGATTTATTACAGATTTTTCACTGTCCCCCTGAACCAGTACTTTCCATAAGAAAAAAAAAAAAGATTATAAATAGAACATGAATTTTGAATAGAACATTATTTTTACTAGTTCCAGAAAATTACTGCCTTTTACTGCTCTTATATGTAGCTTGCTATACTGAGTTTTAAATATTGCAATAAGCATCATTTTGCCATCTTTGACAAAATGCACACCATCTCTAATTTACATTTTCTATTACACTGAAACATTTTATGAGCTTACCCCCAATATCTGGCCGAAGTTTATTGTCATATCCTTGAAGTAAGGAGTCCAGTATGTGAGTTACATCACCACCATGAATCTTTGGTGCAAGGACCCATGTTTTATTCACTGTTAGATCTTCATCATCCTCATCATCTGCTTTATCAGCTCTATGTTATGCGATTAAAAAAAAAACAAAAAACAAACAACCAAGATTAGGAAAAACACAAGACACAGTGAAAATGAATACACAAGAGTTGGAGAAGAAAGAGATAAAATATTGAACATTATTTAGAATACTTTGTGAAAATGCATTCCAGTGCCAAAAGAAAAAAAGCAGGCCCTTATATACAATCTATTTACTGACATTTTATTTTATGTTATGGTGGTGGAGAGTGTAAATGTTGATAGAGACATTTACACATCACCCATGCATAAAAACCCAAGTCATGAGTCAAACCCATAAAAGCAGCAGCAGACATCATCCTACCATCAGCTTTTCCTGTTTTATACCAAGAGTGTAATTCCAAAGCTTTTCCCTACATGCATTTCTTTTTCAAGTGATGCTGCTAATATTTCTAAGAGATGCTTAATCTTCATAATAGCATATCTATTATATGCTACTTAAGAGAGCATCAAGAGAATCTCCTTCCTTGCAGCCTCTCTCCTATGACATAAAAAAAAAATACTTGAGCACTTATTAAACTCCATTCACATTTTAAGCAAGCAAACATTACATCCATGTGTTACAACTTAACATCAGCAGACGTAGACCCTGCAGACATATGTCAATTACGTATCTGTATGTACACATGGTATAGTTACTGACAGGGATGGTTCATCATTTTCAGACCTTTTTATCAAGATGAAACAAATGTACAGGGAAAATAATTACACATTCATTTATTACCTATCTTTTAATTAGATAATCAGCAATAGATAGTTAATCACTAGATCATTTTTAAAAATTGCAATACCTTGGTTGCATCTGCAAATTCACTCAGATACCACCAAAAGGTCAAAGAATGCCTGGAAGCAGTTTTCTTTCCATTTCAGCCAAATGAGTATGGACTTCAGTATTCCTCCAGTGATAAAAACTGCAATCTATATTACTCATCCTGTTTATTTCAAGGAAGTGCTATGGGCCTGAGGTCAATCAAAGTGCATGAGACTGATAGCAGTAACTAACAGTAACACAACCTACCTTCACAAATGGACACTGGCTAGCAGTTACAGAAAATATGCAGCCCCTATAAATCAGATACAATGTTAACACAAGTACAGTATTCCAGTAAAAGAATGGAATTAAATTACTATCCTTGTGCCAAAACTAAAAATGTTACTACTTTATTATGAAAAACAGGATTTAAGAGCTTCTAAATCACACAGACATATGCTGTTCCCAAAACTAAGGGTGGAAATTTTCAGCAAATTTACTACCGGAAAGAAGACCACCAGTATGTTCCATGTGAAGAAAGGACAGAAAAAGTCAGGAAAGGACAGAGGGAGAGAAGGCATGCCTGCCTTATGTTGCAGTACTTTGTGGGAATGCATCAAACCAGTCTGTAATAGCAAGGCCTTGCATCACCTCCTGGATAGCACTAGCAAGTCCCACTGAAAATCCAAATTGTCATGGCTGTGGAAACTGCTCTCTGGTTTTGGCATGCCTGCTTGATTTGGGAAGTGCAACAGAAACCTTGCCACAGCTCAACAGATTCCCAGAGGATGAACAAAAGGTGTTGTTTGGATATCAGGGCTTTCATACCTAGCTTGCTGCAAACAAGTTGAAAGAGTCTATTATAGCTGAAAGTAATACACAGTCTAAATACAAGGCTCACTGACAGCTTCCCTGTAACAACCTGAGAAGTGCTTTCATTCTTTTAAATTGAAATGCACCATAAAATACTTAATCTTTACTGCACTACATAGACATTACAGAAATGTCAGATATTAAATATTTAACATTTCCCATTAGCAGGATCCCACTAATGGGAGACTAAAACTAGGAAGCTAAGTTTTGTAAAGACTCTTTTCCCCTCAAAGCTACCTATTGCCATCTCTTTCATGTTTTGTTGCCACACAGGTTTTTTTAAAACATATCTATTTATGGTCTGCTTGAATTTTTTGGCATCTAATTACTTTATAAATTAGCTTACAGTTGCTCAGAGTGCAGAGAAAAATGCAGCCTTTTCCCAGAGGCTTTAAGATTATAGGAGTTAAAAGTTAATTTATAAGTAGCTCTCCAAGGAAAGAGACATAACCACCACAAAACTGACCTCCTCCTTTTTGTCTTCCGTCCCATAAACAGCTGCAAGTACAGTGAAATTAACAGAGATCCTCACAGATACCTGGGCACCTGACTCTCTGGATCAGCCCAGTTATTTGCAGAGAATTTGAAGTGCTTGTGACATTATTTTGTTCTGCTTTAATGTTTTTTCCACAATGCTATTAAGGACAGAAGATTTAGCCAAAACGAAAAGTGCAAGAGGTCGTGCCATCACCACCTAAACCAAACAGGAGCTACAACCACAATACCTCAACCCACAGTCACTTGAATATCTTGACATTTCAAAGAGTCCTTAATTTTATTTATAGATTCACAAGACAAATCACGTCAGAAATAGATCATGAGAGGTCTCTCTACTCCAGTCTCCTGCTCAAAGCAGGACTTGTTCTGAGGTCACAGCAGGTTGCTCATGGCTTGATCAGGTTAGGTATTGCAGGCATCCAAAAATGGAAGCTGCACAACCTCTCTGAGCAACCTGATCTCCACTTGATTCTTTTCTATTATTTACTATATTTAAATAAACTTGAAATTAGCAAGAAGAAAAAATTCAAATAAAAGCACATTTCAAATTTTCACTTTTCATTTTTTCATTTTCTGTCTTATTTAATTGGAGGACCCCTGGTCCTCCTCCTATTTTAGAACTCTTAACTCCAAATAGGTATACAATGACAGCTCTCAGAAAGCTATTAAGGCAATTCCAGGGGGGCAGGGAAAAATTCCATCCCGACATCGGAGCGAGTTTCCAGACACTAGTAAATAAATCCATTTAAGATGATACTTTTATTAGAGGCAACATTTCTTTACGTAGTATCTGACAAGTCTTGGTACATTTCTGACTATTTACATGGAACTACTTGATTTTATCTAGGAAATATTGTACACAGAAGAAAGTGCTAGAAAAAAAACCAAAATTGACTTCTATACTAGTACACAAGGCCAACAAGAGCTTGTGACTCACTAACCCATTTGCTAAACCAGCAAAGAAACCACCATGAATCAGATAATAATGTAACCAAATGTGGAAGACCTGAATTACTGCTGTTCTAAATGGTGAAAACAGCTATTCTTACTCTTGCTATTCCTATCCTTCCTGGCCTTTTCAGAGGTGATTGGCTGAGATTAACCCATCTCATTATCTGAATGCCATCTTTTTAAATCTTCTTTAAAATGTGCCCAAGATCACCAAGTGTGTAATGAAGACTATAATATCTCTGAAATGTTGATGGCACCCAGTGCTACAGTTTTGATTCTTAAAACACAGCTACTGATGTGCAGCAGCAAGACTGTGGTAGTAAGGAATGACACTGGATGGAGGAAGGAAGTGACCAGAATATATAGAAAATCTTTTGTACACCCTTCAGTGAAGCAGAGCACACCACCTGCCAGCTTGAATTGTCAATCCAGTTGATTTTGGGGGAGAGCACCTAGCCAAATGAAGGCAACTGTGTACATATTCACTTCTCGGAATCTGAATTTCCAATTGTTTGTCACGCTACACAGATTTCAATTAGTTTGTTTTAAAGACAGAAATACCTTCAGATGTACAAAGTCAGCAGGATAGTTGAAATGGTGTTATCGGGATCTAATCGACCTTGCTAGAACATGTTCTATAAACATTCACTTTAGAAAACAAGATGGGTCAAAACTGTCAATCTTTTACCAAATTTCTCTGTACCTCCAGCATTTTCTCAAGGGTTTGGAATGGAGTAGAATGAAAGACAGAAGGCAGTAAACTTCATTCCAAACCAGAAAATAAAATGTTAAACTCAGGTATGCCATTCAATTATTTAGCGACAGTTAACTTGGGCTGAGGACCTTTTTACTTCTTTGCCATTAAAATAAATCTAAGAAACCTATGAAGATTAATGTCAATTAACTCCACTCCCACTTCAATGCTAGCACTTTCCCGTCTCTTTCACAACCCCAGAAAGAAAGGCAAACTTAATTAAAGAGGAATTCTTTTCCTTCCAAGTTCATCTAAAGGTTATTTCACTATACACAGAACATAATACTAGATCATCTCTCCGTTTACTGTAAAATATACTTGTTCCAGCTAGGTTCACTCACTGTCTTTTTCAGAATGTCTGGAGAGATTATGATTTAGAACAAAAATACATCATCAAATATTAAAACATTTATGTTCCATGGCACAGTGCTACTTTACATCTACTACCACAGGTGCTAATTCTGATTTTAATGATTTTATAAATAAGAAAAATACCTCACTTCTTAAGATGTTTGTTGTTGTAACACTTTAGCTACCCTCATAAACTCAACACTAAACTGCATGTACACAGCTAACAGGAATTAGCCAAAAGTGCCCCCATTATGTTCTCCGTCCTTTAACTAATCGGAGACATTACCATGACTAATAAACCCCTGGGCACTTGTGACTAAGGACTAAATAACTCTTTTCAATATCAGGCAACATGCTCATCTTCAGACATTAATATCATAGGATTTTGTTCTCCTTTAAACATGAGAAAAATCAGCCAGGTAAGCTTGGAGTTGCAATTAACATCTGTCAAGTTATGTAATGAACAGGAAGAACAATGAACATAGTGAAAGTGTTCTGACTGCTATTTGCATCATGCATGTCAGAATACTACACACAGATGTACAGGTATAGTATAAGTGGGAATATTCAAACATAGCTAATCATCAATTTAGTTTTTCATTCCCAGGCTCTTATTCCTATCCAACACACAAAAGGATATCCAGTCTTCCAAGACAGGCTCATTCAGAGGGAACCTGTAGACCTCTGGGAAAGCAGAGTTTTTTCAGGGAAGCTGAGTTATCTCCTCTGAAGCTTCAAGTCTGTGCACAAGCAACTCAGTCAAGCTCTTGGTATCCAGGAAGTTTGGACAACCAGCATAGTGGCCTTGTCTATTTGGAGATAGTGATCGTTCTATACAAGGAATACTCTGATGATTATTTCATAAATAAGGAGGAAAGTGAGGTTTCAGATAATTTCTGTGCTGAAAGAGCTAAAACAAATAACTTTTTTTGTTGTTGCCTTACATAAGTGAATGAAACCATAAGACCAGTTGTGTTACTTAATTTACCTGAGGATCTTCAGCTGCTTCAGGAGTTTTACCAGCACGGGGGTAGAGCACAGTGACACTTACCTAAATGATGAAACAGCTGCTATTCATTGGCTTTGCTCCCCAGGATATGTCCTTTGTCTAAATATAAGAAAATTTAACCTTTATTTTCTATTACGTATTTAAAAAAAAAAAACAAACCAAAAAAAAAAAAACCCAAACTGTTTCCCTCAACTTTCAGAAAAATGGTAATGTTTCTTGAAGTGTAAACATGAGAGATTACTTTGTTAGCAACAATACAGCTTCACAGGTTTGTCAAAATACTGCATTCAGCCATACTGGTCTTCATAACAAGTCAGTCAAGACAGGTAAGGCTCCTATGGAAGTTTTTCAACAGATCATCTACCCAGACATTAGCTTGCTCCAGAATATCAAGCACTGTATGCTTGTATGTGGTAAAGTACTTTTCATGGCCCCATCAGTGAGAAGGCAGAGCTCATCTGACCTAGCAAAATTCCACACATGAAAAAAGACTTAAACCTCTGCTGAAAAGCTAAACATGGTCACTGCCACACCTGTGCCCAGAGTCAGGCATTTGTACAGAGGTTGGTGATGATTCTAGTCCAGGAGATAGAAATGAAAGTACTTAGTCATGTGTCATGGATGACTAATGCATAGGACCAGGTAGAGATGAAAATCTGAACTCTAGCAGGATGATAAGTTTAAAAAATGCCTGAAACAGAGCAAAATTCCCTAAATAGGGAGAAAAATGCAACTTTAAGATGGAAGGAATGAGTAATTACTCTCATGTCAACAATTTAAATTATATATTTGCATATGTTCTTGAATCTTAAGATAAAACACAGACCTCAGACAGACTTCTAATATCCTCAGAAGCTGCAAAAATTACTGGGACTCCTTCATGTGTGCAAAATACTAATCTCTAGTAACAAAAATAAGCAGGACATAGTCATGACTGCTGAACTAGAACTCAACTCCATTTCTTCTACAAAATACTTTCTTGAAAGCTCACTATCACTGCTAGCTGTCAGTAGGGAATGGTTTAAACATCTCTCAAGACTTATCTTTCCGACGTGATGGCTGACTTCATACTCATCAGGTCTATTGCAATTCTGTGCAAGTCAACTGTTTTGAATTTCATCATCAGCATCTTCGCTGATATGCTTTATGTGTTGCAGAAAATTTATGGGAAAATAAACATAACTGCAAGCAAAAAACCACAGCTACTGAAAATATGTCTCCAAAAAGCAGTACTTTCTCTCTTAATCCTCTGGGCTATAGAGCCACTGATGTTGCAGTCCTTCTTTCTCCTTCCTAAACTAGTTTAGACATTCTCTTGACAAAAATTTCTTTTCTCCCCATTCATTCCATCTCTGACGTTTTCATCAATTTTCCACCTTTTCTGCCTTGCCAGACTTGAGCACATTCTTTTGTGTGTGAAAATGTATTTCTCTCTCCCACTGAAGTATGTTTTACTTATTCCCTGTATCTTTTTTCCAGCACACCTACCACATACTGTTAGGTTGATTCTTCTTCTGAATATTCCTAGTGCCTTGTGCCCTTTGCCTTATTTCATATTTGTCTGGCTATTTAGAATTTCCTGTCCTGCTTCTTCTTTCCCTTCTTCTTCCTTAGTGTGTGCTGAAGGGATTAATTTGGGCCTTAATTATCAGGGAAAAGTGTGGAAAAAATATTAGGAATTCCTACACAGAAACATTAGAACACTAGAGTAGAAGAATAAGCTTCATAGGGAAGTTCACTTGGTATTAAATAAGTAAAGCATTGTTATAAAAAAAATGAACAATCATAGCAATAATAGAATAAAAACAGATACCTCTGCTGTGCATCTCCTGTAACAAAAAGTGTTGCTTATGTACCTGAGTCTTTTGACTATTAAACTTGTGATATCTTAATACATTTCCCAAGTATCAGGTGATTAAGATCTTTTGAGTCATTACATTTCGTATCTGAAAGTTATGAAACATTTTCTTCAACACACAATAACTTCAGTGCAATTAATTTTAATCCCACTAACACCTTCCCTTAAAAGCATTATCCCATTTCTCATAAAATCGCCAACATCTTTGTGATACCTATGTACTAAAAAACTAATCCAAAGTTACTGATAGATACAACCAGACTCAACTCTGAACACTTAATAAAGGCACAATCTGACTGCAAAGAATATCTACAGAAATGTGGATTTTTTTTATCATTAAGAACAACAGGTATTATTAAAGCTATCTTCCAGAAGAAAAATTTTGTTCTGAAATCCACAAAAATTGTTCAACTCCAATTTTCACATAATGCTGCATACTGTTTGAAATTACACTGGTCAAATGCTATTAATTCAAATGGATTTTACAGATCTCGCTGAATTATCATTAAGACTCATAGCATCTCAGATATTCTTTATCCACCAGTCTTTGCACATTATACAACGTTTATCTTCTCTCCTTGAAAGTTCATCCAAACACTGATATGGTCAGCCTCTACTCCTATCAAGCCGCAGTCCAGAAATCAATTGACAATCTTTCTCACATCTGTCTAGCCAAGTACAGGTAATTCTCTGCACCACTCAGAGCTGCTGGATTCTCAAACATATTCAGCTTGATTATTATAGCAATCTTATTTTGACCATCTCTTTACCTCCATATGTGATGACCAAAATATTCTTCCCAGTTTTGTAGATCTGATGCAGACAACTACCTGTTTCTACAACCCCCTTTTTTTGTGCTACACAGTAGAGAGCAAGGACTTTGCACAAATAACAAAACAAAACAAAACAAAAGCTGAATTATTCAGTTTTCCAGAAAAATTATTTCTTTCCACATAAAATTTAGAAGGGATTTTGGGAAGTTTACTTCTAGTCAAAGAAGGGCCAATACTGATTTCAGACCAGGGTGCTTGCCTAACCTAGCTGGGTATTTGAAAATTCCATGGAAAGACATCCCAAAACCTCACTGGAAATCTTGTCCCCCTGTTTAATTATCCTCCTAGTTTCTTTATATCTAGTTGAGATTTCCTTGTTGCAATTCATCACCATTGTTTCTCATTCTGTTACAATACACCACTAGGAAGTGCCTATCTCTGTTTTCTTGATCACCTCCCTGTAAGTTCTAGGACCTGAAGCTGGATCCCCCCTAAGTCACCTTTTCTCCAGTCAAAGCAGCCCCTGCCTCTTTGGGCGGGTGCTCCTGCTTGATTGGCTTGGTAGCTGTCTCCTGAGCTCTCTTCAGTTTTACCCCAAGACAGGATGCAGTATCAACATGCAGTTTCACAAGTGTTGATCAGAGGGAGACAATCACTTTTCTCAGCTTCCTGAATGTGTACCTGATCCCACAGCCCAGGAGGCTGCTGGGCCTCTCTGCTGCCAAGGTGCTGTGCTCTCTAGAAGCAACTCCAGGTCCTTTTGAAGAGCTGCTCCCCAGCCAGCTAGCTCCAGTCCTGTTGAGTGGGACTTTCCTCAAGTGCAGAACTTTTGAACTCATCTTTGATGACTTTTATAATGCTCCTGTCAACCCATTACTCCAGGCTCTTCTGCTCCCTCTGAACAGTAGCCCTGTCTGCAAACATATAAACTTGGTAAAAAAAATATTTCAAGTTGGAAAAAAATTGTCTTCAAGAAACACTATGCTAAAATCATTATTCCTGATGCTCTGAGCAGTTCTTGTTCCACCCCAGACAAAGGAGGGAAATAGGATACACTTCTCACTTCTCTTTCCTTGCAGCAATTATTTGGCCTCCTGATCACAAACTTGCAGAAAATGTTGTATGACGCCTTTTCACAGAATCACAGAATCATTTGGTTTGGAAAAGACCTCTGAGACCATTGAGTCCAACCTTTGATTGATCATCACCTTGTTAACTTGACCATGGCACCAAGTGTCACAGAGTTGTTCTTGAACACCTCCAGGGATAGTGACTCTACCACCTCCCTGTGCAGCCCCTTCCAATGCTTAACAGCTCTTTCTGGGAACAAATTCCTCCTGATGTCCCACCTGAACTTCCCCTGACACAGTTTGAGGCCATTTCCTCTCGTCCTGCCTCTAGTTGCCTGAGAGAAGAGGCTGACCCCCACCTTTACAACCTCCTTTCAGGCAATTGTAGGGAGTGATAAGGTCACCCCTGAGCCTCCTTTTCTCCAGGCTAAACAACCCCAGCTCCTTCAGCCACTCCTCCTAGGACTTAACCTCTAGACCTTTCACCAGCTTTGTTGTCCTCCTTATACCCACTCCAGCACCTCAATGTCCTTCTCGTAATGAGGGGCGCAGAACTGAACTCAGGACTTGAGGTGAAATCTTATTTTCTCAGTTGGTAAGTTTTACCTTCTTTGTGGGTTTTGGCCTTATTGTGCAATCAAATAATTAAAATGTAAACAGCCGTATTCCACTGTTCATCCAGACCAAACAGCAGGAAACAAATGAACACTTGAACAGAAGAGGATAACCAAAGCAAATTATAGAACCTAAGTAGATGTAACTGAAGAGGGAAAAATGGTATTAAATAAGAGTCAAAATATCCCCACACTGCTAAAGGACATGGTGCTGACAATTTCTCTGGATATGTGAAACATGTATTAACCATGGCTGTACCAGATCTCCTGGGAGTTTCAGACTGATCATAACACAAAGACACAACGGCAGGCACACATAAATCCGTGTGCCACATGTCAGCACACCATCCACACACTATCTACACTTGACTGATGAAAGGTTAATCGTCATCAAGTTCAAAATGAAAAGATATACTGTTGATGGACTAAGTGCCTTGATAGAAGATACACTTTCCATAGTGAAACTAGACTTAAAACAAACCTTTGATAAATGAATGCTGAGAACCATAACCTCAATAAAAAGCAGTTAACCTAATTAAATGCCATCCCATACTAACTATAAAATTCACCAAATTGCAAAGTCAATTTTCTTAAAATATCACCAGCATCTCAATGATATATCAAATGAGCAATCTTTTATAATGCATTTTCAGTCATTTAAGCTGATGGTATTTCAACATATCCATTTGAACATTTCCTGCTAAACCTTCAGGTGACAAGAAATCTCCTACAACCCTTCACAAAACCAAACTTATTTGAAATAGCTCCAAATTGAAGTACACAAGTGAGAAGGTACCATTGTCCTCCCAGGGGAGCCAAAGAAATATGTATGGACTGAAGCAGCAGAAGAACAGAGACTTGCATTGAATTGCACACTGTAATTGTGGCATATAGGTAAATCTGGCTTGAAATTACAGAAAAAGCCATAAAACTACAATAACTAGGCAATGACAACATGTCCCCAGTAGAAATACAATTAATAGATTCTACTGAAATTTTAGTGTAAATTTAAGCCATTTTGGACTAATCGAAAGACCAAGTCAGTAATTGAATAAATGTATAAAAAGGTGAATATACTCTCTAAAGACTAATGGAAACACCTAAATCATGTAATCAAAAGCTTGCTGTCTCTTTCTATAAGCAAAATTACGTATTCTCTAATTTATTGTGTATTAAATGCAACATGTATCTTTAAAACAGGAGAATTTCACCTCTTGTTAGACAGTAACTAAAATTTATGTTTGTCAGAGTTGTCCCTGCTGGACACAACTCATAGGCCACCAGCTGGATGGCCCTCACTGGCAAAGCAAGAACCTAAGGTACAGGCCCACAGCTCACCTGCAGCAGGTCTGGCAGAACCCAACACATGTCCAGTGGCTGTTTGGTGATGGTATCAAGAACTGTTCTCCAGAGAAAACACTGAGGACACTTTATTTTAAAAAATATCTACATCACTTATTCTGTCATGCAAATTTAACTTTGGACAATGAAATAAAAAGAATTTCATTACTTACATTGACAGTTTACTGCCTAAATGGACACTCGATGCCACAACATTTTACTAATATTAATTCTATCCAGTTGAACTCTCTTCAGAAAGAAAAACTGGATAATAATACTACATTACTAATAATAATAATAATAATACTTAATCCCTCATGGTGTACTATCTTAAACAAGAAGAAAACTGTATTAAAGGAAAGGACTAAAATCTATTTGAGGAATCAAATAATTTAATCCAAAGGGGTTGTATCTTATGACCTCAGATTTTCCTATCTACTATGTCTGTCTGTCTTCCTGAAAAACAAAGAAAAAATGCTGTATATAATTTAGAAACACAGAATTAGCCATGCATACCTTACCAGACATGAATGTAGTGACACAGAAAAGGATTTGACAACCAAGGCAGAAAGCAAAAAGAGCATGAGTTACACCTGAACAGTACTGGAGCTAATCCTGTGAGAGAGTATCTGAGCAGTATGAAGTAGCAGTGAAGCAATATTCTGTGTGTCTCTTCTTCAGAGAAAAAATTGGAAAGGTTTAAAAGGTTTAAGCAAACAAAGAAATAATTTCTGAAGAAATGTAAGTATCTCAGTTTACTCATTTGAGAGGAAATTATAAGTGGCTATCTAGTTTTCTCTTAAACCACATATAACAGGGAGTAGTTGGTATGGCTATAGCATGGGTAAATCCAATTCAGTGGTAGTTTCCACTCTGCATAGAGTGTCTCCAATAGTGACACATTTGCATAGAACTTTCATTTTGGACTAGATCATTCAACTGCTTGGAACTGCATTCAACTGCTGCAACAACTGCTTGGAATTTAACCGCACTGGAGCTTCCTGTCTCCCCGAGGATAAGAGGTTTCTACAACATTTTATGAAAGACTAGGCTAGAAAGAGAAAGCTGATGCGAGGGGTAATGAGGGTCTTCACACCATGATCAATGTGATCAGAATGAGCCAGTTTATTATGCTCATATGCCCATTCTTTTTGAGAAAATCCTCTACAGAAAGCCACCAGGGTGTTTTCTGACCAAAACCTGAGTCCTTTAAGAATTTTCAGGACTCACTTGAGATGCTCTGAGTTCTTGTCAGGGCAAAACTTGGCAGAGAATCAGAACAAGGAAGAGCTTTGATGACTGGTTTTCTTGCTGAAAAGCAGATGGATGCAGACCACACTCTGCTCCTGAAGAGCAGCTGCAGCCATTGGTCTATACCTTGAGGCTTCCCTGCAGAACCAGAAGTCTCAACCATGACCCCACAGAGAGATGAATATGGGATCCAGAGGCTGAGCAAGGTGTAGCAGGTTACATTGGGAAAAAAGCCAGGCTGCTTCTGCTGGCAGAAGAAAGCAGGAGATCCACTGGCAGGAAGCCAGAGAAACCTCATACTAGAAATACTGTATAATATTTGATCAGATTCCTCTCATCAAGTCTTTATGCAGAGACTTAGTTAAACTGAAGGAGCAAACCTGATAGAGAAGCCAGTGTATATTCTCCAGTTTCATTCAGCACTTATATATTCTTATACAAGAATGGATTATCTCAACAAATCCTACTGACTGGGAAATCCCCAATTAAAACATATTTTAGAAACTATTTCTATCCATAATATCCACATCACTGAAATTGCCTTCTTCTCTGAAATAAGTTCTGTTCTGATGAACTCCTGAGGATCTTCCTAGTCTCTGTAGTTATCTCTATTAGTTCAACGTTGCTCCATGATTACCATCTTAAATTTTTATATATAGAATCAAGTTTTTACATAGGCCTGTATGCCACTGAACTCACCATACTATTTTCAGCCTTAAAAAATGTTTGCATGTGTAAAAGTGCAAAATCAGAATTTCTGTGTCGACTTTGGATTAATTCAATTGCATCTGAATTACTCTGTACAAATTATTACTATTCAGAGAAATTGCTAAAAAATAAAAGTTAGTGTCATTGTCATCCACCAGCCTGTGAAAGGTTCCTGTCAGTGTGTTACAGTCATTTTTAATTAGCACTTGTCTCTGTTGCTCTTCACCAAATAAGTTATGATATCACTATTTTACTCATGCACAGTTATCAATTTAGGACACAGTGCAAGAAAGAGTTACGCAGGTCATTCAAAAAGTGCTACTACTCTTCTATCATAAATGGTCCTACAAAAATGGGGTTTGAGATGCTCAGTTTTGGTTTTCTGTGAATTCAACACACATGACTCTTTTAGCTCGTTTATATGATTGCCCAAACAAAAGGAACTCACTTTCAAACAGTGAATATACCTAGTCCATTTAAGTGGTCCTACCTATTAGGTGTTCTATTTGACCCAGATTAATACAATTCTTCTAGAGGTTCAAAGAAAAACACCTATTCCCCTGATCCCCTTATAATCTACCTGTAGATTATGTATTCAGAAAAAGAAGGTGAATAAGGCCAAGTGCTCACCTGTAACCTTTTCTGCCCAGCTAAAAAAGGCTTGAATTTGTAGCAAAGGTGTTGTTTTTAGTATCACACATATTTAACTAACAGAAAGTTAAGAGTAAATGAAAATTTCTTTTGATTTGCTGAGAGCCTTTTTTTATTTAACAGATTGACATAGTTTGCAGGTTTTCTTGAAACCGCTGTAAAGAGATTACATGCGAAGAATATAAGTATTTCTCAATATTTACCTCCCTTTAAACTTCATACTAACAAAAGAAAATATTAACAAAGTTTTAATAAAATAAACTGTATTTTAAACCACTGGGACTGCTGAATAACAAATTCTTTGCTGTCACATCATGAACAAAGAACATAATAATGAATAAACATCACAGATGTTCAAATGAAACTGTAAATCACTATTATCAAGCACTAAGAAACCAACATTGTTATGACAGGCTTAACTCTGATCAGGAATTTATATGAGAAGAAAACGTAGGCTGTACTATATATTTTGCTAACAGATATTTTGAAAAGAAAATATCAGTTGAAATTTGTGCCTGCTGACAGTTGCATTTCAATAGAGCATTTATTATTGCTTTTAAAAAAATCAGATTACAAAACTAAAGGGAAGATATGGCCAAAATTAAGTTAAGCTCACATTGTACTTTTAGGCATGCTGACCAGCACATATCATTTAAAGAAGTATAAATTACAAGAAATGTTACTGTTATGGTGCACCTGTATGGTAGGCACTAAGGAAATAACATTAATTATATTGTCAGTTCTTATGCCCTGCCTATCAATTATCTGTTTATTGGAATTCAACAATAATAATGGGTTTGCCAAACATTTAGGGCTGCAGTGACTGCTGGTTAAGAACTCTTTCCCTGCACACATCCTGTAGAAAGGCTCACAGCCCAATTTCTGCTACAGAAGAGATATCTGCTATTGACAAAAGTAGTCCTTCAAAATACTGACCCATGAAATTAAACCAAGTGCATTGACCATTCTGATCTGTTAGTGCTGAAGGTGAAGAACTGGGCGTAAACAACTGTTTATGGGACAGAATTCCCACAATTTGGAGTAGGAATTTTGGTGTAATGTCATGGAACAGCTTTTGGGGCAGTAACTTAAAAGAATTAACTCTTAGTTTGGCTTAACCTCTGGTGCCCTTGCTTAGGCTTTAGCTCCATTTGTAACAGCTGAAGCAACTTTACTCAGCACAAAGTACTTTGTGTATAAATGCATACCAAAAATGATGACATTTGCATCCTTTTAAAAGTATGTGTTGAAAAGGTAGACTGCCTCCTGCAAGATAGTTTTTAGAAAAACTGGCAGAATTGGTGCAGCCTATTCTTGAGAAAAAGCATTACTCCTGTGTTTTAGTTTGAGTTTCAAGGAAAATCTTGGGCTGAAACTATATAGAGGCATCCAAAGAAGCAGAAAAATAGGATTTCCATCCTACTTTGTGGCAGACTGTTAAAGAGCACCAGAGGTCCTGAGGTCTCTGCACACATCTGTGAATTGCAATGCACTACATACCAGAGAACCATGATCTGCAAAATATGTCCGTTTGAGGTCACTTAAAAAAAATAAAAAAAAAAAAAAAAGGAGGGAAGAAGACTCTTTCAAACACTGTTTTTCCATGTAACCTCTGCAAAAAAGTCAAGGCTTTATACCAAACGTTCCCTTTTATCTGAGATGTCCTGGAACACAGAACAAAACAATGCATGTAAGTTACCTCTTTTTCTCACTGAAGACTTCTTTTCAACTTATTTATAAATGGCAATGTTAATGAGATGCATTCATAATAATCTACATAGTTTTATAATCCCAACCAAAGCCTGACAAGCAAAGCAAAAAAAAATTATTTTTTTTAGCTAGTCCTTCCCCTTTGTAACTAAGTCTTTGAACTGATAAATTAGCATGCATATTCTTTTTCTCTCAAACCACTTGATAATTTCTTTCACACCTGAGGTACACTATGATCATTAAGAAACATTCTAAAGATGCACAGCTGCACTTGTATATTTTTTGTCAATGCCTTTGAAAAATATTTCCATAATTTATCAAGATTTTAAAAGACATAGATTAAGAAGAGTATAATCAGTGGTGTTTCTACTAGGATAACAGAGCAGCCTTCTGAAGATGAGAGATGTGATGAGATCCACATACCTCACACATACTGATAAAGCATCATTCAGTGTTGGGAAAGGTCTAGAGTATGACAGACTTTAAAAAATGTTTTAATAGATTTTTCTTTTCCCTTTCATTTCTTTGGGTTTTTTTGCCAAACTTTACACTACATATTTTTATATCCTCTAGAATGATAATCTGGTCTTTTATTTAAAAGAAAGACACATTGAGCAACAGTCAATACCCTTTCAGTGCTGCTTTGTGATTTTTATGAGTGTAACCTGTGGAATAGTTCATGTTAGCTCTGCATTATTAATGGAATTGAATTATCACATCGCTTCTCGTGGTTACGGCTACTAACAACACATGTACACAGCTGTTCCAAACTGTCGTTTCTTCAGAGGTCTCCAGCTCAATTTTCTAACTCTCCCTTAAAATGCACGTTTCCAACTTCTGGGACTTGAGCAGCTGCCCTGCCCCATCCCACGCGTGAGCCCGATCCCCTCCCCGAGAGACAGGAGCCGGTGCTGTGCGGGAGGCCCCGCACAGGTGCCGGTGCCGCGGTGGGTGCCCCGCACCGCCAGCC
>JAHLSL010000015.1:9999751-10086296 GCA_025920805.1 Petroica traversi | reverse complement strand
GCTGTTCGTGCCTCGGGCTCGGGGTGTGCGTGCGGGGTTGCTGGGGGGCTCGTCTGGCGACTTTCCCGCCTACGTCTCCTGACAGAGACACGAACAGCACCGCGGCCGCGGCGAGACCTGAGGTTCCGAGCTCGCCGCCTCTGACCGGCCGCGGGGGCGGGTGGGCACGTCCCGGCGGGACCAGCGCTCACATAACGCCTATTTCTTCTCTCGGCTTCAGGCTGTCACCAACCCAAATCCCTGGCCCCGGAGATGCCCTTTGCTCGCAGCTCTCTGTAGGGCACTTACGGAGTCTCCTGCACTGAGTTCTCGGTGTAAGTAGGCAAACCGTTTTACAGTGATCATCATCATCCTCCTTCGAGTCAAGTTGCACTGTAAAGAAATGCAAATAATCCCCCATCCAGTGGTTATGACGAAAGGCAGTGTTTTGTCTTCTTTACACATGATCATCTGGTTATTATTTTATATACGCAGCTTACTGCTTTAATGGTTAAAGCAACTCACCATGCTTCAGAGAGCTGCAGTACATTAAATGAAAATTCAACGACTTGAAAATTAATAGCCAGTCCTGGGGGTACTGGCAGACGGTAAAGGCACATATTATTGCATGACCTAAGGTCTCTTTACTGGTGGATTAACACAGCAGGCAGCATCCTAGCATGATGGCAAAGGCATGAGCTCAGAGCAGAGCATATGCATTTATTACAGAGCCAGTGCAGAGGAAGCTCCTCTGCTGCAGCTGGTGGCACTAGCTCCAAGAAGCAGGATTGCTGTCCCCCTCAGCAAGATAATGAGAACAGCCCACCCCCAAGTCCCTTTCTCTCTGGGAAGTCCTTCTGCCCTGAAAATGGCCATGGGTCTTTAGGTTTATTATAAATTGATCTGTCAAATTAACTGCATTTTGCAAAATATGCAATGAATACTTATGCCTTTGCATTCTGATGTTTATGGAATCATTAAAGCTCTTTACCAGCCTATAAAATTCCACCCTGTCACTAAAAGATATGCAATTAAAGAGATTAATGTGAAAATTTGACATAAGAAGTTTAAACATGCTTACAGGATTCCAAGACTTCTTCTTTCTACATGAGCAGTTTGGAGCATCTATTTAAAAATTTAATTTCACCCCTGTGTAGATCCAGCAGCTTGCTAGCAGTGAAAGAGGTGAAACACTACAGCTAAAATAACATGTAGCATGATTAGCGAGGAAATGGAATTTTTCATTTGATTTCGGAGTTGAGTACATTAAGTCACTATTAAAAGTACTATTAAAAAGTACTGTTTAAAAAATAAAATAAAAGCAGTGCCAATGATAGTTCTCAAATGACACCAAACTAAGGATGACATCTGGACAAGCTGGTTTCAGGTAGTCCCAAATCTGAATTTTTCTTGCACTTTCATATAAACAATAGAAATGCATCCCTCTAAAAACTGAAGAATAAATTATTCCATGAATAAGTAAAATACTGCATTAGAAATACATAGATAAGTTTTGAAAAGTAAATCAGAAACAGAAAATAACAAAATCTTTCGCCATCAGAAGAAAACATGAATGGAAAGAAATCAACTCAGATTGTCTGTATTCCTAAGGAAAATAAAAGAAGCAATAAATGAAAATTGCAAAATGGAAAAGAGAATATTGAAGAAAAGCTGGGGAAATTACCTAGTTGGGTGTCAAAAAAAGATATTGATACAAGATAATACCCTAAAAGACAGTGAGTTAGTTACTAAGGCCTGCAGATATTTCTCATCTGCTTGGTCCTGGAACAGCTAACCTAACAACAATATTTTAATTCTCAGTTACAAACACCTTCTGGTGCTGGAACTAAGAAGGCCATTTTTTTAAAAAAAGCACTGAGGTGAGGAAAGGAGTTAATCGTGTCACTTCAGACCTGCTAGGCATCATTTCAGAAACAGCAAATTGTGCAAAGTTAAGCGAAACTGTAGGATGGCATCACTATACTAAGGAGGAACAAACCAGAATGGCTTCTGCAAAGGAAAACCACTGTCTCCATCTTCTGCAGTCATATTTAATGAGTCTATCAATGGAAGAACAGAGCTTCATAATTCACTGTCTTTTGCAATCATTTTAAGTCTATCAGGAGTTTGTTAAAGAAGCTACATTGTTCTGGGTCTGTAGGAAAGTAAGGCCATCTTTCAGAAACTGCTGGAGACTGCTGACAGCAATTAACTTTCCATGTTAAAAAGTTGAGTTCATATAAATCTGCTCTTGAGATTATTTTATTTAACTGATTACTCACTGAACTAATGGTTTCAAAGAGAACCAACCCAAAAATTTGCTGATAAAAGTTTCAGATTGGTAAAGTCTATAGGGAAAAAAAAAGTGAATTTATATGGTTAAATCATCACAGTTTGAAATATCAGTTATAAAATGGTAAGTGATGACATGCTGACAAATGGAAAAAAAAATAATTCATGGATTGAATTTGGTAAAGATTGTAAGTACCTAAATGTAAAATCACATCTCAGCTGTGGACTTCTCTACAGTCCTCTCCAGGACTGTAGAGAAGTACCCATACAAATAACAGGATGAGTACTAATTTGAGCACTTCAGCACCTAAATGCTGCCCAAGCTCTATTCTTCATATTTAAGGAGTGCAAGATAACAAGATGATCCAATGTAAAAGACCTCTAAAACACAGCCAGGCTAGATCACCAGTTCCTTTATTTCTTAAAAGTGTAATTATTGATTTGGATTCCAAAGTAATCTCATGCACTATAAAAGGAGCAAAGGCACTTAGCATAAGCTCCTGATTTCCTTGAGGTACCTACAAGCTGTGATTCATCTAAAAGGACATGAGAAAGAATTTTCATGCTTAGAGCTAGAGTCCAGGTGGAAAGAAGAGGAAAAATCTGCTGCATTAATATAGAAACAGCCAATATTACTGTATTTTTCACCTGGGAGGCTTCACACTTAGTACTGAAGAGCATTTTGATTCTTCACAATTCAATTGCTCAAGACCACAGATGAACTTAAAAACACTCATATGTAATTTTACATAGCTGACACCCTACATTTGCTGTATTTCTCTTGGATATAGCTATTTCCCTGAGAGGAGCATATGAGAATTGATGCCAGATTTGTATGCCTGCATACCATTTTGAGTGCATAAGAGCTTTGAAAACCTAGACTTAGTGGATGGCCCATCTTCATTCACTGTGCTAGGGAGAAGTTAATGGCCCTCACGTGGTTCTATAAGGAGCACTTACCCTGCTGAGAGCAAAGTTATCCAGCATGTAGAGATGGAAGAACAAATTTTTATGGTGTTTGTTCTCCACCAAAAAAAAACCATATAGTACAGCAGGAGCTCAAGGGCCACTGCAGTCAGGTCTTCAAAAGGGTAGGTTTACATAACAATATTTTGATTAAATTGCATATGTAGCCCTTAACTGTATACTGACAAAGCAATTTCCTGTGTGCACCTTACACCTTAGATTTATAGAATCAGAGAATACTTCAGGTTGGAAGAGACCTTTAAAGGTCACTTAGTCCAATTCCTCTGTGATGGGCAGAGATATCTTCAAAAAGTACACACATGTCATTTGTGCCCTTGCATTTGAGTAAGCATGAACATAAGAACAGAGTCACATGTATGGTATTTAAAACCTGCAACCCAAATGAAAACAGTTCCATTCTTCTTAGGGAAGTTGAGAAAACATGTTTCTAAGTATGCATCATCATGGTTAATCCTACCTGAAAATTTATGTAATATAAATCAGAAAAGGTATCTTAAACAGCATAGTAGCCTAGTGTTTCAATAAATGTGAAAAGCACCTCAAAAATTAAGAAAAATAATGCAAGCATTTTGGTACTGGCATTTTTAAAAGGAGGCCTTTAAACTTGAGGGGGGTGGATATCCACAGGAGGAAAACAGAAAGATGCAGAAATGTAACTTCAGTGCGGCTTTAATATTGTGATTTGAACCATAAAATAATTGCTTTCAGTGAAACAGTCAACATCTTAATAAAAAATAAATTTTAAAATTCTCATTTTAATAACTAAATACTATTTTAATTAGGATCTCATCTCCAATATATTGATTTAACTGCTCACTCACATTACTCATTAAAGTGATTACTAACACACATATCTTCAGCTGCACTTAAAAAAGAAGCAATAGAAATAATCTCAAGTAGAGCAAAACTGAAAGAGAAAGAAGACTGCACCTGTCTTTGCATCCAGGGGAGGGGTAACTGTTGCAGCATATAAGATATATGTTACACTTCCTCTCCATTTAAGTTATGATGAAATTAAAAACAAATTGAAGTGTAGACAGATCTATGGTAAGTAGGCTGAGCTGCTTAGGTGCACAAAGATAACTTCAAATCACAAACATTCCCTTTGTTTGTGATGACTATTGTCATTGCCTTTCACTAGACCTTCAAATACTTTCAATAAGAGCCAGCAAACAGCAAATAAATACATTTTGACCTTTCCTGTTTTACAAGGCATACACCCACAATCTCTAACTCATCTTTACCCTAAGAGCACTATTTTATTTTTGCTTCTCCCTCACCTATCAGACAATTTTCTAGTAAACAGAGACTAGGACCCTGGATTTCTCAGAAGCCTGGATTTATCATCAAGACATGTCCTTGAAGGCAGCCAATTTTGGTAGGAAATGTGGTGACCAGTGAGAAGAGGAGTACTTCCAGCTGTGAGGCACATGTGTGCTGCAGATAAGACAAGGACTCTTACAGGGGCCTTGGACCCCAAGGTGCACTCTAGTTCATTTAGGAAGTTAAATCCAGCTTGGATAACCACAAAGTGCAGGAGGTGAGCACTCTTCAAACTCTTCTCCAGTCTGTGCTCTATTTCCCTGTCAAGGAAGTGGCAGTCAACTCAGTGGCACACAGCTACAAGGAGTACATGAGTGACATTGGTACTTCAGTGTAAATGAGGAGCATTCCATTTGAAAGTGTGCCATGAGGTACATGAAGATGATTGCAACATCTTTTTGGATTTACTTACCAGAACTTCTGGAATATACCATGCTCCAGCATTAATGGGTTCTTCCATCCATGGAACTAGATTGGTGTTAGTCTAAAGTAATTCTCCTCCAAACCACACTTACTCTGAGTGCTGGGTTCTCAGTACCAGTAATGGATTGTCTCTGAAGATCTGCTTCTGTCTCACTCCAGTATTTGTCATTGTAGCCAAAGACACAGTGAATTATTAGAGGACTAGGACCCTGGCACGAATCATGGCAAAACAGCATGCCAATGTATGTTCAATGTATGTTCACCCATACTTTGAAATCCCATAGCAAAGAAATCTTTTCTTTTTGCTGATTACTCTTGTCTTCAGCTAGGACAAAAATTCCCTTCAAATGGTTAAGAATAGGAATGATTTCATGGCTTATGGGATCCTCTCAGGAGAATACTATCTGATTAGCTGTCTGGTCTTATTTTGTTAGGGGCTAACAGGGCAGCTGTTCTACCTGACTACTGTGAGCACTTACTGTTCCAGCCAGATCAGGAGGACAAAGATATGTGAAAATGAAAAATAATGGGGCAGGAAAAGACTGTGGTCTGTACTTTTTCCAGTTTCAAAAAGATTCGGTTGATACTTGGCTCAGCCTTTGTTGAAAGTTGAAAGTTGCTTTTCAGTATATCCTATCCTGAGCAATCCTCCTTAGAGTATAAGAAGTTTTTTAATCTGCAAAGCACAAGAGATAAAAAGGTCTCTTCATAAGGCTGGTCTGTCTGATAATTGGAAAACATTTTCTCCAGAATGACAATTTAAACTCTTGGTAACAGTATCCCATAGCAAATCTAAAGGAAGGGTGAAATAATTCTGTCCAGAACATTAATACTCTGTCTGTAATATATTATGTTACTTGCTGAACTTCTTCAATTGCTATTAATTGACCTCTAGGCCTCTCAATTGTAACAAAAGTCTCAGATATTTAGATATTGCTTTTTGTTATATTAGACTGTATTTTGCTTCCTTTTACATTCTCTAAAGTTGCACTAAATTTGTCCTTTTGCATCTCCATTTTTCTTAAGATTCCTTTTCCATCTTCCAATTATTGGTTACTTCACTTAACTTTATGAAACAAACGTTTAATAACCCAATTGAATACATCACAGGCATAAGTATCTCCTGTATTTAGTAGAGATATAAGCAGAGATCTGGCTGAGCATCAAATTATTTTAATTGTTGTTGAATATTCACTACATAATCAAATAGAACTGTCCTACAATTTACCTTGGTGTAAACTCAGCTGTCAGGTCAATAGATTTAATTACATTTGTCAGAATGGGTCAGAATAAATCATATAAAACCACCATTGCTTCCTAGTTCAATTATTGAGAGAAAAGCAGTCTATTATGACTGGTCCTTGCTAGGTTGTGTAAGGAAAATACTGTTGATTATCAAAAATAATTTGTGGATAATATCAAACATTTCAACATTTAGCCCTATTGGGATATCATGGGGGTTAAAGAATATATGCATATTCCACTGTGTCATAATGCAGAAGTCTGCCAATATTTTAAATACATATTTCATGGTACATTTTCAAAACTACTTCACTCCATCATCAGTATGAAAGTGCTTTGATTTTTATATTTTCCCTCTCAAACAATACCAGAAAATAGGACTAGAAGACCATAGTCTTAGATCTGTTGCTCCTAGACAAACTCTTTATTCTGTGGTTGTCTTTAATCACCAACTTGCATATTCTAGCATTTGCATATGATGGAAATCCATCATTCTAGCATGACAAAAAATTGTTTTGGTGCTGAGATAGTTCTAGTGAATAACAAATAAATCAACTATTTTTGAAAGTGGACGAATTATCCTATGGTTTATCACATGCTGTCAGGAAGGCCATTATCAGTTATGATTATCAATACCAATTCACTCTTTTGATTGGAGACTGATGAAACAGCTGCTTTGGTTTGCATCATTGCTGACTATTCTTAAGAATGATCCTTCTCTGGAGTAAATCTACCATTCTCTTGAAAGTATCTCCTAAAATAATACCACTGACAAGATTGGTTATACTTATCTTCTGCTTCAGCTGTGCTACAAATGATACTCTGTGTGTGTGAGTCTTTGATTTCCCTCATAGCTGTTAAAAGCATAGCATGCTTTTGTGAAGCTTCACCTCAGTTAACACACTGTATTAGCCATGTAAAACAGCTTTATTTAGTCTGAAAAAAATCACTATAATTTAATCTGATTTAATAAAATAAAATTTAATTCTCTCATCTATTTTGTTTCATAGCTTCTTTACTTTAAAATATTTCTTCTAAACTACTAATCTTTTTTTTTTTTTTCTTAATTAAATTCTTATTAGGTCCTGGCAAAATGTTGACCACCCAGAGACTCACCTTTCCTTTTTTAGGAAGTATTGCAAAGGCTGCAGTATGTTAAGAGCTGCCAGTTTCAATGTGCCACAAGCTTATAATAGGCGATCAGCAGAAGCTGCCATTTGTGCAGAGTTTGAAAGTGTCCCATAGCTGAGTGCCCCTGAAGCTGAGTCAGGGGAGGTTTAGGTTAGATAACGGGAAAATGTTCTTCACCCAGAGCATGGCTGAGCACTGCAACATGTTCCCCAGGGAAGTGGTCACAGCAGCCTGACAGAGTTCGAGCAGTGTTTGGACAATGCTCTCAGGCACATGGTGTGACTTTTGGGGATGCCCTCTGCAGGGCCAGGAGTTGGACTCGATGATCTTTGTGGGTCCCTTCTAACTCATAATTCTATGACAGTTCCTATTTCCTTCCAGATCAATACCAGGATCTGTATTCCTATTTACAGCAGAATTTGCAGTTTTTCCTGCAACAAACTGTTTCTGCTATGAAAAGATTCTTTTCAGAGGACTTTACCACTATTTCCATTTTCCAAATTGAATCTTTTTCACCCCAGATATTTTTCAAAGTAGCCACTCTAGTATCAGAGACTTTGTATAATTCCTTAAACTCATTATGTTTTTGAGCTAGATGCACAAAGTCCACTTAGTCAAAAGTGTGGGGTCTGAATGGGAAATTTTATGAAAATATCAAAAAAGAAAGGAAGATATAAAGGCAGTCACTCTTTTCAGTGTTGCCATTCTACAGAGCCTTGTGTCCATCATGAACCTCGCTTGGCTTTGCTCATTCCACAAATTGCTTCCAGTAGATTTTTACATTGGCATCTGGTAAAGCCCTGCCTCCAGGATTTGACATTTATAGCCTGGTTGCAAGCATGAAGTCCAGATGTGCTCTCTTGGGAAATCATGGCAAGAGTGGGAGAATTTTCTTTTGCTCGTCTTTGTTGTAGCTCCACACCCTGGGTCTGTATATTTTTATTAATCATTGTAATAAATGATCATTGCTTAGGAATGGTGTTCTCCAATTTAGGAATAGTATTCTCCCTAAATCCACATACTTCTTCCCTTCCCACCCCCCCCACCCCCCCCCCATGGATTGAGATAAGAACAATTTACTGGAAATAACAGTGAGATGAGAAAACAAACAGTAACAGCAACAATAACAATAATAATAATCAAAGGTATAAGAAAAATAAACAATTTACATGAAAAGCCCCCAACAATAAGCAAATACCAGACCACTCCATCTGCCATGCTGTTTACTCAGAAGGGAGGATGTCTTTCTCCTGGGAAGAGAGAGAGAGAGAGACCCATTCCCCTGGGGCAACAAGGAAATGTGATATCAAAAACATCAGGGCCCTGGCCAGACTTCCTCCTGGCTACTGCAAAAAATTGACCCTGTCCTGGCCAGAACCAAGTCATAAATGTCACACCAATGGAAAAGACACTTTCCTGGCTACCTCTTGTCTTTGGGCCAGTCACATTGTCCCAAGCAGTAGTCCCTGTGTAAGCCCAGTTAAAGTGAATCATAGCTGTGCAAAAACCAGAGGCTGCCAGAGCCTATGGCAACTCCAAAATACTCCTGAATAGCAGTGGTGTAGTTCCCAGTCAAATTTGGTGCCACAGAACACTTTTGTCATGGTGAGTAAACACTAATTGTCTTTAAGAAGGAAAGCAACCTGAATTTTCAGGATGATAGAGACTTTTGCTAGCAGCAAGTATTCTGGCTGGAACCTAATGTGAATGTGTGAGCCAGGAGCACCTATTTCTCTTTTGAACTCAGAATAAGCTGCCTATTCATAAGCATACAAGTCTTCCAGACTTGTGGCAATTTGTGACCTAACACACTGCCTCTGTGGAGGACTGATGAGTTAATATCCTGTTCAAGCCATTGATGATTAAGAATATATTGAAAAATAAATCCAAAGATTAAATTGTGTCTAAAAAGACTTTGGATAACATAAAATGGCAGGATGTTTTACTCAATGTACCTAATGTCATCTTACATTATATCTGTTAATGATTTTTTAATTATTTAGAGGTGTTTTAAGATAGCACAATAAGCTGTAAGAATATCCCCTGAAATAATGTTGAATTTTCCTTGGAGAAGCAGTCTGGTAAAAAAAAACTATACTGAAATAATCTTGCTTTTTTAATCTATCCCTAGGAAAAAACACAAGTAATTTTTTTAAAAGTCATCTGTATGGTTTACTGGTAGTGTGTTTGGAAAGCAAAGTGCTTAAGTCCAAGATATAGATTGTCTTCAGACAGGCACAACTTGACCTCAGTAGTATCAGTGTCTACAAATTGAAAGATGCTCCCGAGAACAGGCAAAATTGTTTCAGTAACCAAGTGCTAATCTAAAATTAAACTGATTTATTATCCTAAATTATTCAAGCTACCACATTTCTTTATTAACACATATGCCTTAGCAGTCTGTTGCAGTGGTCCTGTTGTCTCAGCTGTGAGTACAGAGTCATGACTGCAATGCTAGAGTGCTTCTGGGATGAATGGGTCAGGAAAAGTAAAGTAACTGCTATATACACAAGCACTACTCTCACATTGTAAATTGTGGTGGTGGCTTTTAACAGTAATTTTCTTGTACAGTAAGAGAAAATCATAGTGCCAGTGCCTTCAGTGCCAACAGTTGAATTCCATGCAGCCCCATAGATTTGTGTCTGAGTAGAACAAGTCACTACTTCCCCCTAGGTTGCAGGGGATCCTTGTCCCAGTCTACCAATTCAGAAGGCTTGTTGTCCTGAAAATAACCGGCCTTTCTGTTAAAGACTGAGTTAATAAGGCATTAAGTACTTCATCCTTGGTGACAAGTATGGAGTACCTAAGTACCTCATGCCTTTTCCTCATTCTTGGTGACAATGTTGCCTTCCACATCCAATAAAAGATGGAAATATTCTTTTTCCCTTCTTTTGTTGTAATATATTTATATAACCACTTTTTATTATCTTTCACAGCAGTAACCAGATTGGGTTCTAGCTGAGCTTTCACCTTTCTGATTTTCTCTCTACATGACCTAGCAACATCCTTGTACTCTTCCTGAGTTGCCTGCCCCTTCTTCCAAAGATTATAAACACTTTTTTATTCCTGAGTTCCAGCAAAAGCTCTCTCTTCAACCAGGCCAGTCCTCTTCCATGATGGTTTGTGATTCAGCCCATAGGGACAGCCTGCTTCTGCACCTTTTAGATTTCCTTTTGAAAGTGTGTCCCACTTTCCTGGACCCCTTTGTTATTAAGGCCTGCTTCCCAAGGGACTCCCTGAACCAGAGCTCTGAACAGGCGATGACTATCCTGTGGAAGTCCAACATGGAGGTTTTGCTGACCACTTTTCTTACTTCACCAAGAACTGAGACCCTCTCATTTCATGGTGACTGTGTCCAATACAGCCTCCAACCATCACATCTCCCACCAGCCCTTCTCTGCTTATAAACAGCATGTTTGATGGGGTCCCACCCCAGTAGGCTTGTTCACCAGCTGTGCCAGGAAATTCCACACACTCCAGGAACCTCCTAGGCTGCCTCCTCTCCTCTGTGTTAGGTTTCCAGAAGACATCCAGCATGTTAAGGTCTCCCACAAGAAAAAGGACTAGCAACCATGGAGCATCAGCCAGCCGCTTATAGAACACTTCACCTGCCTCTACACTCTGGTGGCTTAAAACAGACTCCCACCAGGACATCTGCCTTTTTGGCCTTCCCCTAATTCTTTCCCAGAAACACTCAGTTCTATCATCTACATCACTGCAATAGTAGACAATTCAAACACTTCGTAACATACAAGGCACCTTAACAGCTCTCCTTCCATGGCTGCCCCTTCTGAAGAGCATGTAGCCATTCATTGCAGCACTCCAGTCATGCAAGTTTTCCATTTTCATCCTTTATCCTTGGCTACAGAAGCATTTATAGCTCTCATATCTCTAAATAGTGGTGACTTTCCAATAACCTCTAGTCTTGTTTTAAATTTCACATTTCTCCTTTTGTGTGGGATCCCAAACTATTACTCAAGCTTGCAGGCCTAGAATCTTATGTTGCATACATCATGTTCATCCTTATCCCCATATAGTTCTACCACACAGGATAGCAGAAACATATCTCTTGTATCAATTTATGTCTTTTCAGAGGGAAAAAAATTAAGATAGTCTACTAGAGGAGCTGAAATAGCTGGAGAAAACATACAAGCTTGCAAGTACACAATGTCTTCACCAAGTCTGAAAAAATTGTAAAAATTTCCAAGCAAAGTAGAGATTAAGTGCAGTTGCTTTGGATTTATCATAGTTGCATTGGTCAAACAGACAAGTTGAAAGTGAAGAACACTTAGCACTTGTTCAACAAAGAACAACAGGAGGCGGGAGATGAGGTAGGTTGGTTTAATGATCAATTTGCAATGAGGTTCTCAATCAGAATTTTAGGTTTGAATAGCTCCCTGAATACTTGGTTGCTGGACAAGAGAATTCATGATTGGTGCCTGAAGGTCTGAAGTGGGATTGACTTTTTGGAGCTGATTTCTCAGAATACCAGGGGAGGGTTCTGCCACAGGTCTTGGTGACGCTATTCTTCCATCAACTGCCATAAGTTTTAGTACCTTTTAATGCCTTTAAATCTTTCATTAAACCTTTTTCAACTCCTTGCCAGATTTGCTCAAATATCCTTTTGAAAAATCGGCTCCAACTCCATTACCTGAAGATCTTGCACTAATACAGCTTTTAGAATTTCCCCCCAGTTCTCTTTCTTTTCTGCAACAAATTTTGCTTCTTTCCAGAATTTTACTTTTTTAGCTCTTTCTTCTAATGTATCCAGTCCACAGATTTCACTAAGGAAGTCCAAATAATATTTTAAATATGTAACTGTCAAAATGTCTGATCTTGAATGGGAGAGAGCTTGGTAATCAATATATTGGTCTGCCCTTGCTTTGTTATCAACCTCCTTAAGGTGGTGTAAATACCTATGCAAAACATAAATGGATTGAAACAACTGTTCAGTTTGTGACTGGAATTAAATCCTGGTTATAATAACAACAAGATGGAATCAATGAGTTAGAAATATCATAATAGTCCTACCGACCAATGAATTTCTCACATGCAATGCACTCAAACAGAATGACTCCTCAGTTGATCCTACACAGCTTTTGACAATGTGCAAAGTGCACTAAGGATTTGAGTTCAACTGTTCAAATCTGCCCTTAGCTCTGGAAGCTACTAACTCATACTGACAAGTTATAAACACAAAAAGTAACACACTGTAAACTTTTTAAAATTGCTACTCCATTTCTAGTGACTGAAATCCCTCCTCTACTAAAGCAACTTCTGTAACAGTGACACTGCCAAAGGTATTAATAACAAGTAGTTACCACAAAATATCAATATACAAATAGATGTGCCCATAGAGCATTCCTTTTTGTGGCATGAACCCTTGAGTTAGCCTTGAATGAGGCTGTGTGTTTGACTGGACTGTGCTAATATAATGCTACATTACTGGGAAAGAGCAGCTCCAGGCCTTTGAAGAAAAACACTGGTTTCCAAAAATTCGAGCACAAGGTGCAGAATAGGCCTTAAAAGTGCCAAAGCAGGATGGCATCAGAACTCTTAGGGCCGCAGACCAGGACAGTACTGGATATAGGGGTAACAAAGAGCGAATGTCAAGTATCTTACACATGGAAAATACACTATATATACTAAAACCCAGTGATGACACAGAATCTGCAGACCACTGAAGAAAGAGCAAATGAGTTTGTTAGCAAACACATAAATATAACACCAAGTGAAAACAGAAATTATGAGGAAGAAGTCCTACTACAAACACCAATTTCCTGGCAGTGAAGCATCTCAGATGCTGGATCCACGGTACAGCTATGCACCCCTATTTTATTCTGCTTAACAGTAACTCTATCAATCTACTGACCCAGAATAATAGAGGTGTATGCAAAAGAGACTAGGAAATCTGTATTCAATAATTGTATTTTAAATGAGAAGTTGTTGTAATTGGCCAATTCCAACTGTACTAGCTAGCATCATTGTAGATAGATTAGTAATAAAATTTTGATTAGGTTTCTAATTCTTTAATTGGACTAGCAATAAATTCCTGAGTTTGCATGAGATGTGTGTTTCATTAGCCTACATGCACTGCACAAAGCCTTTGGTCTGCTACCTTACCCTTAATTGTAATTAGAATGTACTGCTCTTCAAAGTTATGTAGCATATCTCCTGTATTATTTCTTCTTCTTTACATATCCATCCAATGTAATGATATACAAATTAATAGGACAGCTTTTCTTTTAACAAAAGGCCGTGCATCTATGAAAGCCTAGTGAGTAGGTATGTTTCATCACTTTTGGTGCCACAAAATGAGAACAGTGGCAATTCTGCCACAGGCTGCCCTAACACCCCTGATGCTCTGGAAACAAGCAGGGATAGCACAGGCTAAGGGCACAAGGGAGGAGCACAAGCCTTCATTCCAGTGGCTAGGTGCCATCAGTGAGTGGTGCTTCCTGAATCACAGGAGTAAGAAGCCCTGTGTCACACACAAAGAATTTACCTGTACCCTCAGTTCACTCCTACAGACACTGTTTGACCTCCTAGCCATCTCTGGAATGCTTGCATGCTCTAGCTGCTGCAAATGCAGATGAATATATAATTCCATCTTGATGCAAGTCTGGCTGGAGGGTTTGTCTTTTCCACTCACAGCTTCTCTTCCAATGCTCCTGCAAAGTACCTGGGATCAAACTCTTCCCTCTGCACAGAAAGTCCTACTTCCTCCTGTCTTCAGAAGACTTCTATCTAAAATTACAGCCTTTCTGAGATTTTTCTGTGAGGAAATCACACCGAAAAAATGTTCCTTATATCTTTGATATTTGTTTGAGTATAATTATAATTTTTCACTAGTAGAGACATACTACATAAAACAAGTGTTTATAAATGATTGATAAATGCTCATGAAATGAACTTCTGGAATCCCTCATAAAAATCACAGCCAATCAGACCAAGACACAGTTACTGTCAGACAACAAACTACTTTTTATACCACAACACTTTTTTTACTAATATATAGCAACCCCTTGAACACATAGCCCTTTAAAAAGTCCATTCCAGAGAATCCTCTTCTTTTTACCTCCCTGATGTGGCTGATCCCTTGAGTTCTCAAATAATCTGCACCCTAGCATAAATCAATATTTTTTAAGGATAATATCTTCAGGAAATTTCTTTTAAAATTAGTAAAATAGTAGCTTGTGATTAAATATTGCAAATTATTAATGTGTTTGCTTGTTACTTTCCCTATTCTGAATTGCCAAGCACAATTTTTAATTTTTTTCCCTGTATCTACTTTTTAGACATTCTTTCCAGTTCAAAATACTGTCTTAGTCATAAAGCAAAAAAAGCCTATAAAAGCTGACTTTAAGTAGTGTCCTGAAATTCCTTAGGGACCATCCAACATTCAGCAGATTAAAGTACTAGTTCTTCAAGACTGAGATGACATCTGAGTATGAAAAGTCCTTTTAGGAAAAAAATAACTCTTGGATATCGTGGTAGACAAACAAGTCTTTTAAAAGACAGGTCTTGCAGAACAAAGTAATTACCTGGGTATTAATATATGTCTCAAGTCTTTTTTCGTATACTAAATGGAAGTATCTAGGATAAGAAAGGCTGCCTGTTCTCCCTCATCATTTACAGCAGGCAGCACTGATCTTAGCTGATGCTTAATCATCTCCCAGCTCTACCTGTTGCTGTGTGAAGGCCTCTCTGATGGAAAACAAACCATTCTCACTTAAAAATAATTGCAAAGTTATCAGCTAGGCTTTAAACACAGTGTCTTGAAGATACTGTGGTGACTGGATCTTGTGCAGCAGCCCTAACATGCTGACAAAAACAATTAACTGTTTACACACAATGAGCTAGAAATGTTCTTTTGCCAATAAGCATAAAATGTTCATGCCAATGAAAACACAACTGAAATTCAAGCAAGTAGTGTAGGTAAATTTACTAGCACTCTGTAACAGAACTGAGGAATTATATTTGTGACAAAATACCCCTGCAATTACCCTTCCATGGCTGCAGTACAAGGAGCAGGGCACTGCAGGCTCCTAGGAGGTTTTTAATGTTGCAAAGAAGAGCCTCTTGGATTAGCAAGAGCTTCATAAATCTCAAAATCAAACTGAAGAAAAGGTATCTGAGGAAATGAGACTTTGAGGTTGACCTTTCTTTGCTATTATTTCTAGAGAAGGAAGTGATGAGACCATTTCACTCTTCCTACTCAGACAAGAAAGTACAGATATGTTCTTCATGTATGCAAAGTAAGTGGGAAGAATTCTTGTGAGACAAGGTAAAGGGCAAACAAGATAAAATTATTTGTCATACAATTCATACTAGCTGAACTGGGAATGGAAATACTGAAGGAAAAGAAATTTTAAAACTCTGAGCTGTATTTTATCAAGAGCTGCAACGTGATCTGCTTTAAGAGAATTCCCTGGAGATCAGTCCAATATGCAAGAATTAATATATGCTCCCACACAATATTTCAGCAATAATTTGAGATACCATGCAAGTTGGAGGAGGTAGAAAATATCTTAATATCCCTTATAAAAATATTGTGAGTTTATTGAGCCAAGAAGCCCCTTTAGGGCTATTTAACTCTTGTTACAATTCTAATTTTCTCCCACATTATTCCAATACTTATACAAACCCAATTGCTTCTCAAAGGAAAAAAATTCAGCAAGCTACTTTGCCAAAATACACCAGGTAAAGTGATTACTTACATCTGATGCATCTAGAGGGAATTTTATTCCCAAAAGTGCTTCTAAGGCGCCTGGCTATCCTATTAACACATCAAATGTACACTATCATTTTTATTATAGAGAACTAACATGGGATTTTGAGGGAATCAAAAGGGGTTTGAATTCTCTCTAGGCCCTTTCTGAGCAAATTTTGGGGATCTGTAGAAAAAAAAATCTAATCATACGGATCCTCTGCTTGGCTTAGCTGCATGTTTTCTTTGATGTCTTGGTAAGTTCTCCCACTGTCTCCAGCAAACTCACAGTAATTCTCCACCATGGATTTCATTGCTGCTATTTCATCTTACTCTCTTCTGCTGCAGAAGGATGGGTCACACTAACCTGCATCCTGTCCTGCACAGTCGTAAGTCAGTTTGCAAGGGAAAAAGAGGAGACAGCAAACACCCTGGCAGCTGGTGGTTCCCTCCCTGCCCTTGCTGCCCCGCAGGAGCAGCAGACTCTCTGTGCTCTTGCACCCACCTGCAGCCCCAAAAACCTCTGAGTATCCTCCCCCTGAGCCAGTGATTGAGCCAGCCTGCAGGAACCCAGCAGAATTTCTCAGATGATTCAGAAGAGCTAAGGAAAGGATTATGGCTTTACATATATTATAAATGCTTACGCCTTCATACCTTCAAACCATCTTCAAAGGGTATTATATGGTTGAGGTTTGCCTGTTATTTTGCCTGACTTCTCCCTGATGCATGCAGAAGTTTCTGTAAACAAAAATGTTTCTTCCCCTGAGCTCTGTGCCTCAGAAATAAGAGGTGCATTGAATCTAATCTTCCTTGGGCTTGAGGGGAGATAGGAGACTCAGAAATGCTCTTGTAAGCTCTCATACTATTATAGAAAGAAATAAGATGTTATTCAATGAATCCAAGGAAAAATTCATTTCACTAAGCTAAGAAGGAGTTCACTAGAATGAAACATGTCAGGAAAACAACTGATACCAAAATCTAATAGAAAACAACCCCCAAAACCCAAACTGAATGGAATTTAAACAAATTATTTTCAGAAAAGTTTGAAGGTGTAAAAAAATCGGAAAAGTACTGGAAAAGCCTGACCCTAAAGAAAAACTCTTTCCAACTAAAGTGAGGAAAACTTCAGTGGGATGAAATGTGTTAGGGGGAAAAAAAGGCAAACAGAATCCCCTTAAACAAATGGAGTCTAAACAAAACGGTTTTGTAAAAAGGTATTCCTCCTCAATTGCTCAGCAAGTTTTCTTTGAGAAAGAACAAGTTCAAGAGCTCTCTGTTTGTCTGAATTTCTGCTATGAGAAAAAAAAAGCACAAAACGAAAATATTTTTCTTTTGATAAAACCCTCCTTGCCTTTTACATGCATTACAAAGAGCTGAAACACAATAACAACTGCCTTTATCCTGAACAAGTCACCTTGAGAGGCGCAATCCAACCCTGAATTTATTTATGGTGACTATGAAATATGACTATGAAAGGGATATGTAGTACTGAAGAATGAATATGAAATACATTGTAGTTGAAGTGGTACATTATTACATAATCTCTCCTTTGTTATATAGCCTCCTGTAATCTGATAGAAGACTGCAAGAACAAAAGGGAGGCACTTTAAGTAGAGGAAGATTTTTAAAAGTCAACTGCAACACAAACTCCCTGTTAAGTATGAAGTCAAATCAGATACAGCCCTCTCTTCCAAAATCTCTGTAGGACTCCCAAATAAGAAGCACATCTAAGTACTAATGTTTTTGGGGAAGAAAACAGTATAGAAGAAGAGTAACTCACAAAAATTGTTTTTCATTAATTTTAAAGAATCTGCATTTCTTCTTTTTTATGCATGCTTCTATCAGAGGGAAACATGCCCAGGTTGGAGCTGCACATCTGCACCATCATCTGCCTGGGGCAAGATATTAACTCAAGGGTCTGTTTATTCAGAGATTGCAGCAGGCTGTGAGTTGACTCAAAATATTGCCTATTGAAAATGGCAATAACTCTTCCTAAACACTTAAATATTAATTTTATTCACAAATAGTACAGGTAATAATATTCACATTCTGATGCTTTCTATGTGAGATAACTTTGAGTTACTCCCCAATTATCTAACTAATGACAATTACCGAGACTGTGTTTCTGACTCACAATGAGGGAAATAGTCCATGAAATGAAAACGCATACTTCTATCCCACAAAAAAAATTATTGAAATCTGGGTGCCTGTTCAATATTTTCATGCTTTATAGAGTATTATACAGTTGCATGAGCAGATGACATGGAAAAAACTCTACAGTTTTTCTTATTATTTTTCTAAATATTATGGATGATTACTTAAAAAGCAATCCTTAAAGAACCACTGATCTTTCTCATGGAAGACTTACCTCATTTACTTTTATTATAGCTGCTCCCTATAAATGAGAAACTTAGTTTTCATGTTTGTGTATAGAATGTGCTCTATGCAATCTACATTTTTGACCCTAATTTAAGACTTTACTTAAATGACTGTATTTCTGGCTTGGCAAGAAATATGTCTGTTGTGCTTTTTGCTGAACTGCTTTTTAAAACAGATGTATCAATAAATCATGTTCCTTTATGTAGTCAGATTTCCTGAAGTGCAAAAGAAAATGATAAGCATTAATTCTTTGAAGGTATGTCAGACTGGAAGGCAGTTTGGATTAGAAACAAGAACATTGTCTAAGATTTTAATTTTAAAATCCATTCAAAATATTCAAGCATACAAATAATATGCTAAATTGCCAAGATTTTTTTCTGTAATTTGCTATGAAAATAGTGTGAGTCATTATCCTGATGTATTCTACTTGAATGATTTCTCTCCTTCCAATTATTTCTCAATTAAAGTAATTATTTTCTTAGATACTTTGCATAATTCATTTTATTTTATTCCCTATAGTACTGTACCACAAAACAGATGTATTATAGCTTTTTGCTCTTTAAATTAAACCATTTTTGGCAGGGGGGGAGAATGGTGCATGTGTAGTGGAATTCACTGAGATACCATGTCAAAGGGCTGCTAAACAGATACACAGGTTATTTTATGGCCTCAACATTTCTTTTTAATTTAAAAGCTTTTATGCAAAATGGCAAACTATAAAAAATAATAGTCCTTGAAGGTTAGATAATGCCTTCAGGCTTAACTGCTGGCACTGATACTGGATGAGGTAGTTTGAAATCAATTCTAGGTACAACACCTATTGAAAGTCATTCTCTTTGCTGCAATGAGACCCTGCTATGGACCACTACACTGGGAAGGCTGAGCACTGGCTTCATCCTCACTGCATTCCTTTGTGCTTCCTTTGGGACTGAAATAACGCTTGTGAATGAGCTGGTCAGACAGCAGAGAGACAACCATGGACCTTCCATTGGTGCACCTGCACCATGAGAGGGTGATCACCAGGGCTCTTACTGTCCTCAGGCAGTTTGTGGTGGCTCACTTACACTGTATCAAACCAAACAAACTGTCACAGGTCACCAGAACACCACAGGGTGTAGGACAGAGAGCCTTTTCTCTCCTACAGTGGTCCCACGAGGCGCCTGCTGGTGTTGAAGGGAAACAGAGAACCTGGAGGGGAAAACCAAATAAATGTAGAGCAGATTGCCCTCACAGCCCACCAGGGCAGGAAAGTGTTTTGTGAAGAGCTTCATTAATTTAAACAGGATTACCTGAGGAAAGTCACCACTGTATGGACAAGAGGGCAAATCAGGCATGACATGAGTACCAAAGGGATTTGCTTCAACAGAATCCCATTCTGCATTCAGATCACTATGCCATTGTGCACAAATGTAGGTTACCCTTGGCTGGAGAATATTCTGGTCACTGCTGCTCCATGTCAGGGAGCCTCCAAGTTCAGGAAGGTGGGAATACCACCCACACCAGACTCCTTCAGCCTCGGAGGGCTTGCTCTGCAATTTAAGCATAGGTCTGAGATAGAGACACACAAGGTGAAGGACTAAATAATTTTTGGCTTGATCTTTTCTCTAAAAGAAGTCTAACACATAGACTATTAGAAATAGGAACATCCCATGTATCATAAGGTCAGGTGCTCAACAGATCAAAAATGCTTACTTCCCTGTGCCACTCCAACCTTCTAGTTTGTTTCAGTATAATGCTGCACTTAATTCCAAACTCAAATGCTGTGGTTTTCCACAAGGAATAGACAGGAAGCAGACTTCATGATATCAGTGGTAATTCCTTCTAACACAGAAACATAATTCTGACACGCAATGATCCACTGCTCCACTGAAGAAATCTTTAGGCAGACAGAGGCTTTTGTTTCACATTTTACATAAGGTCTACATTTTAGAAATAGTTATCAATAAATGAACTTGCAAATTAAACCATCAATCTTTGTGAAAAAAATGTGTATCATCCATTAATCAGAGATTTGAAATTTTTAAGATCCCTTCAGCATGGATCAAAATTAATTCTGATGAAGTACACTTACAAATATTCTGAAAATTAGTATTAATCTGTGATCGCATCACTTAGCACAATGAAAAAAGTTAACCGTTACTGGAAAATTGAATTGGATGCAAGCATATAATAATTGGTGCTTGAGCAGGTGTAAGGGATTCAGGAATAATTACTGCTGTGAGAAATTAAATGCTGGCACACATAAAAAAATAAATGTAAGAATTAATACTGGTATGTAGAAAGGGAATACTTTAATCAACTTTATTAAAAAAAATATCCAGTCAATAAAACCAAGTAGAAACTCTGAGAGAAAAAGAATAAAATCTGTGATGGGAGTTAGCGAGGGAAGTCAAGCCAAGACATATTTCTTATCATAACCCAAATGAACTGCTAAAATTAACAAAATATCACTAATAGCAGATTCTCATTTAATTGTGATTATTCATTTAGCATTGATGATCACTATTTCATCAAAAGTTAAATAATTACAACAATATTGATATGTGGATCATGCTCAAAGGTCATGAAAGTTTTGCCATTATAATAATTTGTCAACAAAGCAATTAGCATGTCAGAAAAAAATACCTAAACTTTAGCAACAAGTGTGATGTGAGAGCAGTGAGAAAGGCATTAATTTCAAGTAGTCATCTCTTTATGACACTGTGATTAGTGCACAATAAATAGAAATCATCTTGTTGCCATGAATTATCTGCAGAAGTGAATGGACAATTTTGAAATTTTCATTGTGAAAACTGAGAACGGATAACAGGCAAAACATTGATTCAGTTGCAGCATCTTGGCATTAAACAGACTATTTCATTCACTTCTAAAGTCATAACATAAGATATCAAATTCTAATAAGAGATCTAGTCATTCAATAAGTCATGAAACACATGAAAAGAATTCTCACACTGGTTTTCTGTGATGGGCAAAAGAATTCTCCTTACCAACACCAAAGTGGGGCTGCAATTCTAGCATGTGTCCTACCACAGGAAATAGTCTGTATTAAAGGGCAAGTGTTTGTACTGTTAATATGAGTCATAGCTTTATAACTTTAGAAGGTACTTTTAAATGTGTCATTCCTTACATTACAACCTTCAAAACTCAGTTCTTTTCGATTCATTATAATGTAGCACTGCATAAATCTCAGTTGGCTCTTATTTTATGATTCCCTCTTTCCCATCTCCTAAGCACTAAAGTTAAAAATATGTATTTGTAGCCTAGCAGAGGAAACAAACCCTCTTCCATGCTCAAATTACTTAAATTGTCTTAATTGGAGTACCAATTAAATGATTAACTGATTTTTCCACAACACACTAAAATGACACTTCTCAGAAGTGATCTATTGAGTCAGATTGTCTGCAGATTCAGGGCATGCTGTATCTTTTGATGGTGAGTGTTCACTTCGGAGGCTTTCTTTCTAACTGCAAGGAATAGAAACTGTTGTTCTAAGGCAAAATTAGACATCAGCACACAAGGTGAGAAAGGGGGCAAGAGTGAAGGGTTGTCTACTGTGTTGGCTGTTGAGGAATGCAAAAGATACAACTTATTTTTCCTAAACTCCTTAATGTAGGAAAAAAAATATCTGCAGAATTAGAAAAAATCCTAGCACTCTAACAGTAATGTTATACAACATGCTGGTACTGCTGGAAAAGATACACTCCTTGATGCCAGACTGTCACCTGTAATGTCACACACATGGAGCTCAATGGGTCTGCTCTGTTTAAGATGTTTGCAAATGTTTTCCAGGTGTATTTATTTCATTACAAAGAAATCTATCAACAATCAAGGCATCTTTGATTCTTATTTCCTGTCTTTGAAGGTAGGATTAATATTTGCTTTCTTTCCATCCTCAGAGTTTTGTTTTCCCATGACTCTCTCTAAAAACTCAGAAAATGTTTCCATATTCCTTCCAGGTCATCCACCCCTGCTTCCATCTTTTTATATCTGAGTTTAGTCAAGGCCAACTTATTTATCTATGCAGGCCTCCTGCCACCTTGGCTTGGACTTGTTGCTTGCCAAGTTGGACTTTCCTTGGAGTTGGAGAAGAATGTGTTTGAAAATCAACCAGATGCTCTGGACCTCTTTTCTCTCCAGAACCATCTACCAAGAGACTCTTTAAAGCCTACCCCTCAGCTGCCTGGGGCTATGAATGGAATTAGCACAGTGCAGAGATCAGGGCCAGTCTGCTGTCTTGAAGTCCAGGGCTGGTATCCAGTTTTTTTGCCTGTTCCCTCTTCTAAGGATCCTGAACACCACCATCTCATGGTCACTCAAGGTTTGCACATCACTGTCCTGCCATTCCTTTTGTAATATGAGTTGCAGCAGAACTGCATGAGCTCCTTGATTCCTCCTTCACCTCTGCCAGGAAGTTGTCATCAATGCACTTCAGAAGCCACTATAGTTCCCTGAGCTTTTTCAAATATTTTTGTTTTGGTTTTTTTTTTAATACTATGTCTTAGTGTGAGGGGTGAAATTCTCTCACCATTGGTAAATGGCAGAGTTGCCAGATGGATCTCGTCTTTGATATTCCCAGTACCACCTGATCACTGGTTCATTACGGGACTTGTTCTAGTGTATTAATGCTGTCAGAATTATTTTTTTAAAAATAGAAACACTGACCATTGTACACAACCTACAGTAAAAACAGCTGAACTCTACCTGAATGAAACTTGAAGCATGATTGACGCTAAACTGCCACCACTGTCATTTCTACAAACACTAACCTGGTTAGTTTCAGGTGGCTGTGGAAGAAAGGAATGACAGAAAGGTGTTTTGAAGGAAAATGGGTTCCACCATAAAGGTTTAAGAGCAATATGCCAAACCACAACTTGAGGCAAATTTTTACTGCCAGTTCTTACTACCCCCAATATTAACAATTGATTTTGTGGGGGAGGTGGGGAGAAGGGAGAGGAATGCAGCAGTTAAATATGTTGCTCTACCCAAAACAGTAATCTTAATAAAACTATCACATTTTTTGTACTTGCCACTCATGTCCATCATTAGCAGAAAGTGATGCTAATCTTTGGAAAGTTGAAGAGACATTAAATTCCTTTCTCTTTAATAATTTATACCAGGGTCTCAAAAGATCTGCAAAGAACTTGAAAGCAGAGTTGCTTTTCAATATTTAAAATGTTATGAATATTCATCTTTCACTTTTACTCTGACTCCTATCCACCAAAAATGCAAAGGACAACTGTTCAAAATGTTTTCCATGCTGGATCTAGTTAAATGGTTCTCTTCTCCCATATGATTTGTCAACTCTGCACATATTACTCAGGCCTCTGTTGCTTCATAAAGCACACCGTTGAAACAAAATCCTTATTCGTTACAGTCTGATTTCTGGATTCAGAGTTTCCTGAAAAAATATGCTATATTTTAGACTGTTTTCTGCATTGCTGTTAATCCCTCAGCAGAAATTGCCATAGGCAAGGACACCTTCCACTAGACCAGGTTACTCAAAGTCCCATCCAATCTGGCTTTGACTACTTCCAGGGGTGTGACATGCGCAACTTTTTTGGGCAACTTGTTCCAGTTCCTCAACACCATCAGAGTAAAACATTTCTTCCTAATATCTAATTTAAATGGTTTAAAACCATTTTCCCTGGTCCTATTACTGTCTGTCTATCTAAAAAGTCCCTCCCCTCTTTTTAATAAGTACTGAAAGGCCATAATGAGATCTCCCCATAGCCTTCTCTTCTCCAGGCTGAGCAAGCCAGCTCTCCCAACCTGTCTTCATGGGAGGTGCCCCAGCCCTCTGTGCATCTGCATGGCCTCCTCTGCACCTGCTCTAATATGTCCCATGTCTTTCCTGTGCTGAGGACCCCAAACCTGACCTAGTACTCCAGGTGAGGTGTCAGAAGAGCAGAGTAGAGGGGGAGAATCTCCTCCCTCAAGCTGCTTTTGAGGCAGCCCAGGGTGCCATTGGCATTCTGGGCTGTGAGTGAACACTGATGGGTCATGGCCACATTTTCATCCCCAAGTCCTTCTGATCAAGGCTGCTCTCAAGGACATCTTCTCTCATTCTGGCCTCATTTCTGGGGCTACCCCAACCCAGGTGCAGCACCTGGACTTGCCGAACCTCAGGAAGTTCCCATGGGCCCACTTCTCAAGTGTGTCCAGGTCCCCCTGGAAGACATCCCTTACTTCTATTGTATCACCTGCACTGCTCTGCTTTGTGTCATCTGTAAACTTGCTGAAGGTGCATGGATCTCATTGTCTGTGTCATTGAAAAGATACTGAAGAGCAACAGCCTCAAAACAGAGTCCTGAGGGACACCTCTTGTCACCAGCCTCCACCTGGACATTGAGCCATTTACCACAACTCTCTGTCTGTGTCCATCCAGCCAATTCCTTACCCACCATATAGTCCATGTCTCAAATCCATGTCTTTCCAGTTTGGATAGAAGGATGTCATGTTCTTCATCATCCATGAAGAGCATTTATGTGTTTCATGTGAGAACATGTGACTTTACAAGAAAAGAAAGGGTCATACCAGAAAAATTTATAGCTTTTCTACTGAAAGGCTTGGAATCAGAACGCCCATTTTAAAATAGAAAACCAAACCCAAGCCCACACCTTACTAACAGTACAGTCATTTGTTTGTTTCTAAGCAAGCTTTGTTACCCCATATACTCCCCCTGATGAATTAAGCTGTCTGGTAGGATGTTTCTTATGCTCCACATCATCTGTTTGTTAGTGTACACCCAGCAGCAACATGTTTTATAACCTTCAGAAAACATGACACATTGCCATTCGTAATACGAATACATGAGGGTATTCTCATTATATAAATAGGAAACCTGTTAAACTCTCACCAAGCTAAGGAATATTTTCTTTCCAATATATTGTTTGTTTCCTTTGGGAAATACTGTCTTTAATAAGAAAGCACCTTCACAGAGGCTGTAATGGGTTGTTTAAAAACAAGGAAATGAAAAACCCACACACAAGTCCTAAGAGAAAAGACATGAAGGGAATTAAATTTTTGTGCTGTCAAAGCATTAAAAACAAAAGTACAAAATGTGCTATATTTAAATTAACTTTAATAAGAAGTACAAAAAGATAATGTTAAGCAATATTTTGCATGTGGTTAATAAATATTCTTCAACAGCAAGCAGTGACACATTCAAACATAAATCCAGTTATTTCTTTTACATTTTAGAAAAGTAACAATTTTCCCAGTTAAAACAAGGTCACAAATTACAGAATATTATCATCCTCTTTAATTATTTATAACTATGAAGCCTACTAAATAAGTAAACTGTCACCCAGAAGATTTTATATGACATTGATGTTCAAGGTTAAGTATACTTACATTTATCATGCAGTTTCTTACTGTGCATATTTGATTGGTGTTTAATTTTAAAATTACTGGTTTCATTCTTCCCATTCCCTTAATTCTTTTTAATATACTGGGAGTGCCTATTTTCCAAGTCCCATACATTTTCACACCTAAGTGACTCACTAAAACAGATTTGTCATACAATGCATAAATGTCTTCTGACTCCAGCCCAGCTGAGAAATTACAAACCATGTATGAATCAGAGCTCACTTTACTTTTACTATTTTTTTAAGCAAGTATAACAACATTTAGTGAAATCACTTCCATTAAAATTAAAGTGCCTTTAAATGTTTCCTAATAAAATAACTATTTTGAGGGGAGAGGGGGAAGGGGTGCAGTTTAGGAATTGATTTTTTGACAGTTTATAGATACGGTGCATATGTATTCTAATAGATGTAAAGTACTACATTGCATTCCGTGCTAAGCTACAGTAGCCTATAAACTGATAAATTCAGCCAAAATGAACATCTAATGAAGAATATCAAAAGCAGTTGATCAAACTAATATCTTGTTTCATCCGCTATTTCAATCCATCCTCAACAGCAGAGTTTGATGGGTAAAGTATTGAAAAACAAATACAGCACTTCGACCTGTTGAAGCTCACCCCTTTTAATATCAGATGAATGAAAACACTCATTGCAATCATTAAAAACCTTGAATGCATAAGGACACACTCCAGAACACCTTATCAAGTGAAGTATTCACAACAAAATGCAAAGAATTAAAATTTGAAAGCAAAATAGAACTTTTAAATTTATCCAACAATAAAAATATAATCATATATATTTATGCAGACTCCAGCATTAGAAGAAGAGTATACATCATCTTGCATATTTTAAAGTATCCTCCAAATTCCTTTTTGTTAGAATTATCACCTCCCCCTAACTTAAAGCACTTTCATAATACTCTTAAAGGGCATTAATAAATACCAAGAATAAAACAGACATAAAGTCCTGTATTTCAGTATGGTTGAAACTTCTTTTAAGGGCTTATTTTTATGGATTAAAGACCTGACAACCCGTATCCAAAGGAGAGCCCACGTGTACTGTCAGGTGTACTCCTCTTCTGAAAAAGTCTTTACGAATTTCATTGATAAAGATGAATATGATGAGGTTGTGAATCAGTTTTATTTTAAATTCAGTGCAAATTTTGCCCTGATCTCCACCAGAGATGATAAGCCCTCAAAATTTATGCTCTTCCCGTAAGATATAATCACAGACTCCAAAAACACGAGAATCACCTAAAAGATTCACCTAGAAAGATCTGAATCTAAAAAATAAAGTGGTTTAAAATAGAGGGGGAAAAAACATTTTAAGCAATTAACATATACCCTGCATTGTAACAAAGTTTTGAGCCTTTGACTTCTACTGCTAAAGACCTAAAGTCCCTCACTGATTCTCAGATGGCTATAATTAATAATTGGATTTAAAAATAATTAGAAGTTCTATTTGTTAAGGAGTTTGGGCCATCTACAGAAATGAGGAGGAGGTTTCCTTGACTGAAAAGAAAAAAATTGAGATATTAAAGGGATGTAACTTGAAGCTATACTGCACACTAAGAGCATTCTAGCAGGAGGTTCACTGTTGCTGGGATGAGATGGAAGGAATCCTAACACTGCTTTATGAAGAACCATTTGCTTTACTCAAGGCTGAAGTGTGAGCTGACTTTTACATAAATTCATATCATTATTTTAGTATTTAAATGTGTGCAAGACAAAAACTTTATATGCGACATGAAATTATACCACACTCAGAGAGTCTGTTTAGGTATGTTTAGACATTTGTACAATTACCATGCTCTGTGATTTTTAAATGAAGCTATTTAACTTACTGAGTTTATTTTAAAACGTTTTCTTCCCCTGCTTTAAAACTCTTAGCATGGCTTTATAAATTTTAGAATTATGTGTCTGCACACAATCGGGCATAGATGATGATAGCTTCATATCCACACTAAAATAATCTTTCATGCAGATTTGTTAGGAGTGGTAATGTTCAGCAGCACAGACTTCATCTATTTTGTGAAGGCCAAGGCAAAACCTGTGCACTACCAAGCTTTCAGAATAGGAATGAGAGGTATGGAGGATGAATACTGACTCTCTGTGCTTAAGTGAAGGCCATGCTTTTTAAGGTAACAAAGTGTAGAATTAAAAAATTCTACTTAATTTCTGAAGCTTCTCTTCTCCTACCACCCAAGATGTTCCAAACAGCAGGAGACACACAGCATTGCATGGTCTGTTTTCACAAGCAGTCAGTAGAGGCCTCTCACTTTCAAAGGCACAACTCATGTCCCTCAAGTTCAGTAGAATTATACAAGTATTCCCATGTTATGTGCTCTAGAAGTTTCTGTCCCACAACTCACATGTGGCAATGAAGGCTCAGAACTGAAGCTGAAACAAAAATATACATTACCTCCCTCGGTGACTTCTTCCTCAGTTATCTCACATTCCACTGCCATGGTAACAAAACCATTTGTGTGTTCTCTTTTCTCCTTTCCTCCCCCACACATCCCTACCTCCTCCCTGCTGCTTCTGGTTGATTTCATGCAGACAGTTTTTGATCATTTTTCAAAAGTTTCATCACCCTGTATGTTATCTGTAATCACTGGGAAGGGAAGGTGATTCAGTAAGGCTCCTGTTTGGTGTTTAGATGCTCTTTCCTGTGATTATAGGGGCAAATTGGCTCCTTAATTTAGAATAATGTTCAGTGGCATGAGTAGTCTCCCAAACCAAAGCTCATATCTCAGATCTCCTGCCATGATTTTTTTTTTTAAAGATGCTCAACCGTTCAGCAGTTGCAAATTGAATTATCCCAGATATGGCAGGTGGAGGTAATTTAATTTGCCAAAGCATAACTGAGAAGTTTCAAAGCTAGTCTTCTGCCATGAAGTCTCCAGCAGACAACCCTGGCTGATAAACTGTGCTGATCTCTACTTTCATGCTGATTTATAAATTAACTGTTAAATTAACTGACACATGCATCCAGAAGTATGTGCCCCTATACTACGCTGGAAGCCTATTTCACAAACCTCATTTAGAATTATTGTAATTCCAATCTAACTTTACCACAGTGTTTTATCTTTGTATTTATTTTATTAATTTCTTAAGTCATAAAATATTACACACTGAGCCAAGAATAATGGGAGAAGTAAATGAGATTAATATGTTAACCAAAAAAATTCATGGGCAGGTTCCATGTGCAAGTTCTTGATAGAGAAGTGACTTGCATTTTCTCGCTCATACTCCTCACTTTAAGACCTACAAGTTTTACTCAAATAGATATCTGGCAAATAGACATACGTTTTAAAATCCCAGACACAGATTCTATAGTAAATGAAATTACACAGATTCCTTCAAAAAGAAAATAAGGCCTAAGTCTTGTATTTTGGTATTCCTTGCATGATGCTCCCATTCACTTAAATCTTTACATTTACTTTCACTTATCCAGTTGTCAGTCTTAAATTTGCAACTTATGTGGACTCAGTTGGGCCATTATAAATGTTTCAGCAGTGAAACAGTAAAGCATACTCCTCCTTCCCATAGAAGGAGATAGCTTTAATGTAGACCAACTAACTAAATTTTCTGGAGCATGCCCATTTAAGAGCCTTGCTGATGCCCACAATAACTGCATGTAAATATTTAAAATGGTTTTGGTTGTTGTTTTTTTTTTTACTGAGTTTATATAGTATGCCTACTTTTCTGTATAAGTGGGCGATAAATTTAACTTCAGCATGTGATAAACATGTTTTTTCTACCAACTCGAGCAAGTGTAGAGAAAAGGGTCAGTGAGTGAAAAAATAGTTGTACCCAATAAAAGTGGTAGCAGCAGGGCTGACTAACATGAGGCAGCATTGGGCTTCTTGTGCAAACTGAGGATATGCTTTTTGCGTGCAGATCTGAGTTACCCAGATGTTATTTACCAGAGAAGTCTTGTTGGAGAAGATTTTACCATGAAAAACCTTTGAGGAGGTCCTATTCTTGGATAAGGATGCAAAATCCTTCCTTTTAGGTAATTTGAGATGACTGAGCACACTCATATTTGGCATGGGGAGAGTTCTGACTATACAGTGTCGTGCAAGGAGAAATACACAACAGTTTCAACACTGTGAAGGGTTTGAGTACCTGGGATGCAGCCAAGGGTGAATCACAAACCTCTGTTTCTCACACCCCAGTCTGATGAGGTTTGGAGAGTCCCTAGATCTTGCTGATGTGAATAGGAGGTAAGAACTCTCACTAGGTCACAGGAAGGAGACCTCAGCCACAGAAAATATAATTGAGCTATTCAAGTTCAAGAGTATTTTAGCAGGGGCCTCCATTAAACTATACAGTCAGAGCCCTTTGCCAAAAACAGAGTTAAAAGTGAAGGGATTTTTCATGGTATAAACTACATTTTAAAGATGTTTCATTTGTAAATTATAAATTTTCCCTTCAACATCACATTGTCCAGGTATGAATAAATATATAAATATGTACATATGTACAAATAATTGTAAATATTAGGACTGTAGAAAAATCCCTTTTTTTATTGCTTGCCTTCTAGCCTTTTGTTAATAATCACACTATTGCACACATCTCCATGTTACATGGAAGATCTACATTTACATATAAATATATATGAAAATAAGGATTTTTATTTTAATATTCTGAATAAAGTGCTCATTTTTTAAGCTACTGTTGATGAGAAAAGTTTAGTCTGACAGTTTAATTAGAGGGAATTCAAGGGATACACACCTTGTCCATGCTTCTCCCTTTCTTTTATAACCTACTAAATGTCGTTATTTTACTGATGTCAATTCTGTCTTAACTATTAATTCTATTTATAATATGCATTTGTGACCTTGGCATCTATACTGTCACACAAAGTACAAAACAGAATCACATCAAAAGCAAAGAAAAAGCAAGAAAACAAAACAGCAAAAGAAAGCGGTGTTTCTCTTTGTTGTTTGTAGCATATTTCCATGTCTTAAGATACTTTTTTATTTGATTTTAGAAATATTTGTACAACTCTTTTTAAACTCTGAACATATCTATTTTATGCACTATACTCAAGTTACTGTACAAAACTGCAATAAATGACACTATACGACTACATATGTCTCTACTAGAAGACATCATCATAAAGGTGTATCTTTTCTAAAGGTCAACTAATAACTGCTAATGTATATGTGAATCAAAATATTTTTGATTGGCCAAGTATACTAAAATCTAAATACAGTACACAATTAGTATTTATGCTATGATTTACCAGGCCTTTAGGGGCATAAAGAATCTTTGCAAAGGCTCAGATGAAAAACAATTTTACTGGTAGTATTAAATGTTCTTATAAAATTGCCAATGGCAAATCCAATTTTGTTATATTTGTGTATATGAAATACAGTTGATGCCTACTGATGATGCATGACCTTTTATTAAAAAAATAACATTCAAATCTTAGCAAAATCATTTCTAGTATACAAAGTTGTTGTAAAGTTATGTCAGCGAAATGTAAAGTTGCAATTTACAAAAGCAGCAGTAAATTTTATTATATGGACAATTACCTGAACTTAAATCATGGTCCCTTGAAAACAGTGCTTCCTGGGACAAATACAGGTAAATATTTAAATGTCAGGCTTTAGGAAAATGTTAAGCAAAGAAGAAAAGTATATTATATTACTGATTACTTAACCATGAAAATTTTCTGACTAATTTTATAAACCTGAAAATAATCCAATGAAGAATAAAATAAAAAACAAAACAAAACAAAAAAAAAACACAAAAAAAATCCAGTTTTGCTGAACCAGACAACACAGCTTGGTAATATCAAATAAATAAAACTGAAAAATTAAGTATCTCACTAGCAAAGTTAGTTGATATTGAATTTGATTAACTCTTTTGCCTGAAGTCAATTAGATTAATTTATTAACAACTTCAAAGAGGACAGAAGTAAGAAACTTGTGGTTGTTGCCATATAGTAGTGTTTACTACCTCTGCAATCTAACTAGTATCCAGAATGTTTGTGAAGAGCAGAACTCTACGACCTCCGTACTGTTATGTACACGGGTACTGCTACTGTATGAAACAATTACACCTTTTTAAAAAAATCTCTTTTTTAAATGACAGTTTCTTTCACTAAAGTAGAATTAGTTACTTTATAGAAAAATATTTTAACTTTAAATTAAAAAAATACTGTTCCTAAATAATTATGTAGGATCACATCTTCATCTCATTGTACGGAGAGAATATAATTCTGTATATTTGAATTCTAGTTTAACAGAAGTCCCCTGGGTTTAACTTTTGAAGAGCTGGCTGTATTTGCCATGGGTGCCATCTGTTTACAGACCCATGAATTAACACTGTGTGCCTCCTTTGGAGACACACAGACAAGACATTTATATACACACTGTACATAATGGTTCACAGATTAGCAGTTATTAGTCGGACTGTACATAGCGAACAACCTATCTGATTAGAATGATGCTTGAAGTCCTCAGTGCAAGTCAGCTTTTAGGTTGAGGGCGCAAAGCCAAGTAAGACAGGCTCCCTGTTTAAATATGTAGCCCAATACACTAAATTAAAAGTACCAAATAAGACTGGAAACACTATTCTAGACATTCTGTCAATTTTGCTAACACTGTTGAATGTCTTCTTTGCTTCCTGTGGCTTCGCTTCTGGTTTTGCCTTGTTGGGTTCTGCAGTTGTAGCACTCTTGGAGATGGTTGGTAGCACTGAGTCCTTGGTAATATTTGGAGCATAGTTGGCAACAGCCACTGCATAGGCATTGTTTTTCTTAATGACAGATGCTTTTTCTTTTTTCTATTGGAAGACAGCAGGAAGTTAAATATTTCATGTGTATTTGCCAGAATAGACTTAATAAAACATAACTTCAAAAGTAAAATAAACAAGTAAGCATATTAAAATAAATACCATACTGTTAAATTCAGATATAAAGAAAGACATTTCCAGTCTATCAAAAAAAGAAGGTTGAGGTGACATAAGATTGCTCTTGCACCATCAAATGCCCTACTGAAATTATGTGAGGTAGCCTGTGATTGTAAACATAACTGGAGAAGAGTTGGCATTTCTGCAGTGGCTTTGCACCTGTCTCTTTACAACAGCATTGCAAGTTCTTTACGATGTTTTATGTGAAGATTACCTGGCATTGCAGTAAAATTAAAATTAGGCCACATTTCTCACATAAATCTAGCATGACTATTATTTTCTCATGTCATAACATACCACTAATAAATAAATTAATTTCAGTTAAGCGTGTAGATCCTTTAGAGACTCTGGAGAAATGTGTTTACACATATATACACACAGACACACATATAGAGAGGTCAGGAAGAGATTTCAATTAAGTGAAAGAAGGACTCCAGCCTGGTAGTTTTAGAACTGAGCAGAGATTTATCCCTAGAACTATTTCTGTTTTCCATAAATTATTGGATAAAAAAACATGGAACAGTGATGAAAATGGGAATAAGAACCTAAAGTACAGCAGAAGATAAGGAGAGTTTGATGGAATTAAAATAGTTTAATGGAGCTCAGAAAAGGGCAATTTAAGTCCTGCACCTGGGGAAGAATAAGTTATGTACCATTGCAGGTTGAGGCTGATGGGTTAGGAAGCAGCTTTGTAGAAAAAGCTTGGGGAGTCTGGGTGGCCACCAAGTTGAACACAAGCCAGCAGTGAGCCCTGGCAGAAACAAAGGCCAGCAGCTTCCTGGGCTGCATTACAGAGACTGCTGCCAGCCAAGGAAAGGGATCATTCCCTGGACTCAGCTCTGGTGAGGCACATCTGGAGTGCTGGATCCAGCTCTGTGCTTCCCACTTCAAGAGAGACATTGACATAAGGAAACTCATCTGGTGAAGGACCACAGAGATGACTTAAAGCCTGAAGCATCTGAAATGTAAAAGGCCAAGAGAGCTGGGGATGTCCAGCCTGGAAAATAGAAGGCTCAGGGTATGTAAATATCTGATAGGAGAGAATAAAGAAGATTAGACTTTTCCCAGTGAAATCCAGTGGAAGGACAAGAGGCAATGAGCACAAAATGGAAAACAGTATATTCCACTTAGATATTAAAAAACCTCCAATTTTTACTATGAGCATGACTTAGCACCAGCACAGGTTACCTAGAGAGGTTGTGGAATCTTAATCTTCAAAGATATTTTAAAAATATCTGGACAATGACCCTGAGCAACCATCCCTAGCTGACCCTGCTTGCACTAGGGGAGATAAATTTAATGATCTCCAGAGGTCAATTCCAATTTCACCAGTTCTGTGTTGTTATGGGATTGTGTATGCTTTCAAAGGGCTGAAGTTCAACTAGAGGCAGTTCAGTGGAGAGTCCATGTGTACAGATTGGCACAGGGATTTTCAGGGAATGAACACAGTCTTGGGGTTTTAGACCTATACACAGCTTCACAGACTAGTTCTGCAATAGGACTGTAATGCTATAAATTGATGCAGGGCTTTGCAGCCATCTCAGACTAAGGAACTTCTAATAACCTACAGGAAAGAATGGAAGGCAGTTTCTCAGGAAGCAATATATATTATTCACATTTATAAAAATATAACATATATCATTTATATATAAAATATAATACAATAATATAATGTAATTTAAAATATATGTATATAATTTAGAGACAAGAAAATGAATATTAGATTTATTATTGTCTCTTCCACATAATATACAGAATTAAGCAGATGAAGAAATAGTTAATTTCTGGATCATATAAGAAATCATTAGTTGTTGTATTGCTTTGTTTTGATTTTTAATTTGATGGAAGTGACACAAGTAAGGGAATTTGTCACATGTCTCATACATGAACATTTCAATTTTTACTTCCACTGGGAGGCACCCATTCCGTTTGCAATTTTGGTTTTAAATTACATCAAATTTTATATTTATCTAGACCATCTAAAAATCTTGCTAAGATTTGGTTAGATGTTGTGCTCAAAATACCTTGTCTTAGGAGATGCTGCCACATAAAAAGAGAAACTGGGAATCAGTTGAGAATTCAGCATTGTTCCTTATTGACTGGAGTGTGAAAAATAGTTGATCAAGTATGTAGTTTGTTCCTGCACCTGCTTTCCTGTGAGACAAATTCCATGTCAGCAGCACTTAGACAAGAATTTCCACATAATGTGAATACAGACAACTGTCACTGAGGAAACATTCTGCATTTTAATTGGTGAAGAGTCAGCCTGGCTTTAGGTGCTCAGATCCATTCAGCAAAAAGTAGAGAACTGGATACATGGATGGTTTATAAATCTCAGAATGCAATGGATAATATTGTCACTCCAAGGGAAGGAACACTGCCTTGCTGTTAAACAGTTGTCACTCCTAAAATCATGAGACAATGCTGTCGTACAGAATATCCAAAGGATGATCAGAGGGTTTATAAGGGCTGCCTACATTATTACAATGCCAGGGCAATATGCCAGTCTGAAAAGCTTCACTCATGACATGCTGAGAAACTTGCCCTGATTTACCTCTAGCAGGAGGTAAGAGATCCTGAAGTTATGCATAGTTCATGCCCTTCAAGAAGCCACAGGGAATTATGGAGAATGTACATTTCCTCTAATTCTCCTTTACTATTAACTGAATATTTTGCTTCTTTATGCATTCAAAATTATGAGAAATCAGTTAATGAAACCTGCTCCACATTTACTGTAATCATTTAGGAAGCAAATTAAATTCTATCCTATTTTAAGAAGAACCACAGAAATCTGTGTATTTGTCAGAAGAAATCTGTTTTCATTGGTAAAACCAAGGACGGGGATAGGACAAATGATATATTAAGTCAGTTAAAATAAGGGAGCTTTAATATTTGTTCTGCACTATTACAATTCTAAACGGCAAATACACAAATTTGGGTGTATCACTAGCTCATTCTGTTCATGAAATGAGAAATTTTGTCAGGTTAAAACTGACAGAAACTTCTTCATGGTATCACGGCTACACCACCATAAAGACCAGAAAATTAAGGTGTGACTGTGTTTCTGTGAATTCAAAGAGACAATACATCATTGGTGAAGACTTTTGTGCATACTTAAAGTAGTTTTAAAATTAATATCTAGCTATTATTAGAGATAAGTTTCAGAATACTGGAAATGTTCAGAATTTCTAGATTTTGTTATTCATAGTACATATATGTATTACATATACAGCTATTACTTTGTTTTTCTAAGCCTTACATACCATGAAATTAACATACATTAGATATTTCTGTATTTTTTTCTTATTTCCAACTCAATTGAATTAAAAAAATTTAAAAGTGATAAAACAATAAAATCTGGGTTTAATTTTATGAATAACCAGATAAACAGCTGTATCTGAGGAGTCAAAAAACAAGACAGACAGTTCCCAAAATAAAAAAAAAATAATAGCATTCTTGACAACTAAATCTGGATTAGTAAAACCAAATGAGATTAGCTACATAAAGGCAGATATATTTCTGTTCAGGACAGAAAATACATCTAAATTATTTTGATCTAAAGCATCATCTTTTTTTATACAGCAAAATATCAAAACAATATATTAGAGCTGGTTTACGTAATTGACTGGAATAGGACTATTTCCTCAGGACTTACCTTATCATTCACTACACTTTTTCCATCCCAGGCCCATCCTCGTTTTGTGAAATAATTTACAGTTGCAAATTCAATTAATGCAGAGAATACAAATGCATAACAAACAGCAATAAACCAATCCATTGCTGTTGCATATGCTACTTTGGGGAGTGAATTTCGAGCACTGATGCTTAGTGTTGTCATTGTCAACACAGTTGTTACTCCTGCAAGAAGACACAAAAGCAGAACATCAGCAATTTTGCTTGGATTTTGAATGTTAGCAAAAATAAACCAAAAAATATTATGTGGAAACACAATGCAATTTTTTTTTCTAAGTTGGTGACAAACATTGCAAGAATTATATTAAGTGATGTATCTGGATTTTTCTTTGAAATAATTTCAGTCCAATTCCTTGTCTAAACTTCCCTTTTTAAATTTTACTTACAGAAAATATTCTTTTTTAACATATCAGGGCAGGTAAGGAACAAAACTAATAATTTTTTAACAGATTCTCTGCAATGGCTGCAGGTCTGGCACCCATATTTACTGAAATTACACACAAATACACTTTTTTATGATTTTTTTTTTTACAGTAGCTGTCTTGCTAACCATTCAGTGACAGTGGAAGACACAAACAGAGTAAGTTTTTACTCAGGTAAAAGGTATTGTTTTTTAGAACAGCATTGATTTGAAATGGCAGATTATTATACCTGTATTATGTGTCAGAAAACAAGAGCTGGTGGTCCAGGAAGACTGTTCATTCACTGCAGCAGTTACTAAAAGAACTTTGCAGTACTTTTTTTTATAACGAGGACCCAGTAAAAAAAAATCTCTCCCAAAAGAATTAGGAAAGAAGATACATGGGAGGAAAGGAAGAGAAGAATATTTTTCTGAATCAGATTTAGCAAGCAGAAACCCACAGCCATAAACACAGTCTCCATTCCTTAAGTGAATCAGTTCTCCCACCTCAGGCTGAATCACACTTAGACAAATGAAACTATTCCCTTTGTGGCGCACCATTAAATACGTCTCCAGAATTAAAAGTGACACAAAGTGATATACTTAGCACAGAGCAGCAAACCTACACTTCACTGTGGCAGGCAAAGGAGATGCCACTGGAAGAAATATTAGTAACTGCACATCACAGCTTCAACAAATACACACTCATAAAATTGTTGTAGGAGGCTTCCCAAGAGAAAGTAAAGTCACTCTCCCTAAGCCACATCTTCTGCTGTCAGCAATCTGTCACCTGGGTTCTGGAGGATCAACAGAGCTCTGATTTTCCTTCTGCTACTAGAGAAGAAGCAATTTTAACCACTCTGTGAAAGGGAAGAGAGGCAGCAATTGCACCTACTGAGACCTCCTCAGACTTCACAATTTCCTCCCTCCAATAAAGAATCTCCGTCTCTGAAGGTGCTTCAAAGAGCAACAGAGCAAAGCTAAGTGGACTCAGCCTCAGTGCTTTCAAAGGTCTGTGCAGCAGGAAAGATGAGGCACAAAAGCAGCCTGCTGAGTCACACAGTATTGATACACCTTAGCAAACATAAATCTCTAATTGCTGTTTTTCAGCCTCTGTAAATTAAAGAAATGGTTTTGGCCTGCAATCAACCGTGACACTGTTGGCATCTACCAGCCTATACAATGAAAAGGAAGCAGCTATCATACTGTAGAGTATGAAAATCTGTAGACAAAATATATTTTGTAAAGAACTTAAGTCTCTCCTAACACTTACACAACATACAGCTTAATTATTTTCAGCACCTCAGGGAAAAGAAAGCCTATATTATATTTAAAATTATCCCATGTAAATTTTAACACCAGTCCCGAGCTGCAGATAAATCATTATAATTATACAGAAGTATCAGCAAAGTGAATGTTTCTCAGATATAAGGTGACCTTATCCACATGTAAATATATACAGTTGCTAAGGTAATGCTCAGTTTAAGTCCCACTTTATAGAATAAATTAATCTTCTGGAAACTACATTGACTTCTTAAGAAATCTGATTTAAGATTTACTGCTAGCCTTTCCTAGTCCCAGTTAAAACATTGTGAATTTACAACTTGAATCTTGCTGCCACTTGACAATTTCTCTAAAAAGTTGGGCAAGTTACACCCCTTTGTGACCCAAATGCTAATCAAGCAGCACGCTGTCAGGCCATTGCCAACACACTTTCATTTATTCCTTCACTCTTGAACATCAGTGATGTTCAAGCTACCACAGTCATTTAACCTGAATTGAATGGGAAAAAATTGGACAGAAAATTTATTCTGTAATATCTACCAGTTTAGGATTTTTTAGTTCTATTATATTGCTATTATTCTTCAGAGAAAAGATAGATGATTTTGCACATTACAGTTAATTTGAAAAATCAGTATTATCAAGTCTTCTTTATGAAAAAGGACTGAATGGAAATAACTTGCCTCCTTGCCACTGTTAAACCTGAGAGGACTGAAAAGTTATTAATGTGGAAGAACATGGTCAATTTCTAAAATAAAACTCACGTATTTCATAAAGATTTAACTTAAAATCACACAAAACCCATACACTGACCAGATCAAAACTATTCCTCGTTGCTTATCTAGTTTGTAACATTAGTGACCTAAAATTGGTTTAAAAAAAAAAAACAAGTAGATTGTAACCCCTACAATGAAGCAGTCAAAAAAAAATACTTTAAAGGCTATGTAAAGACTGCATGATATCTCACTATGATGTAGAAAAAACACAGTTTACATACAGGTCAAGAGCTATCGTCTATAGCCCAGGACCCAGCAGATGTGGCAACTGAATTGATGTCAAAAAGAAATGGTCAGATATTATTTTGTAAGGGATCAGTTTGTCTTTGAAAAAGATCTAAAAAATAGAACCATCAACACTTCCTTTCTCCAAAGAAGAATGAGTATTTTTACTTAACCTCCTTACAAAGTTTGTTCTCACCAGTGCATGCCTATAAAGCTAAATATCTTCTATCACTACAGGTTTATCCATTCAAGCCAAGATTGGAGCTATTTGATTGCTTGAGTTTTTGTTGCTGTTGTTTTTTGTTGTTTCGTTGGCTTTGGTTTGTTTTTTTTTAATGGGGCTGCCTTTGAAATAGCATTTGCTCACTGGAGAGAGAAAATCTATCTCCAGAGCTGCAAATTCAACACTTTTGACTGGCACTAAACTTTTATCACTGGAAAATAGCAGCTGTGTTGTGGGTATAACAGTGGAAAAGGTAACCTGAAAAACTAGAAACATCTAACTAGAAACAGAGAGTGGAAACTGGAGGAGTTAATGCATATGTATTAAAGTTAAAATCTTTTAGTAAGTAAAATAAAGTAAAATGCCCATATTTGTGTACAAAAGTCAGGGTACTCCTTGACAGGGACAAATCTTTGGACCCTAAATTCACCTCTTGTGTATTTGCTGATTTTTCTAATTTGAAGGGATTTTGGTAAACTAAACATATCCTAGCCTTTTTTTTGCTAGAATATGGACACCTCCTTTGAAATTGAAAGGTCTAATTAATGAGTTAGCAAAGGACATTTCTGTAATAAAGAGGTACAGTAGCTTTGCAAATACCTTCTACAGAATGTTTTTAGTGTGCTCTATTTCTTATAATTTCAGGTTGCTCCTCCCACTATTTTATCCTTTCATCACAGAAGTTTGCAAAGTTACACATAATGGTTGAAGAATACATCACAATAGGATTGATAAATCACTTTCTTTTTTTTTTTAATTTAGGAAATGAATTTCAATGTGCTATTTTTTTAACAGCAATTGCAAATGGGTTTTGGTAATTAGATATGCCAACCTGGTCCAAAACCCAAATAGATTCATAAATACAAATAACAGCAGAGAGAAAAGATTGTTGACCATTTCAGAGATACAGATTACTACTTCTTTTTATCACTCCAAGACCAAATAGTCAGAGGTGTAAACAAAAGTTTAAAAATTCTGGATATAGCATGGTATTATAGAATTGCACCATAATATTTAGCTACACATAATGTTGTTTGCTTTTATTTTCTCAGTCTATTTGTGTTACTAGAGAATGCCATACAAAAGGAGCATACCATGATTTTGCTCAAACACCAGGAGGTAAGTCTGAACAACCATTGAGGAAAGATTACAGAAAATAGCACAAGCACTCTGTCTACCCTCTCTACTAAGAGAAAAACACAAACCAGCCTTTTAAAATAGCTTGGGAGGCAAGAACCACCACATAATCTATTTCCAGTAAAGTTTAATTCAATCAGCTGGGTGAGCTACGTATCCATATGGTGAAGTCAGTACCATGCTGCTTCACTGTATCCATAATGAGCAATGGAAAACCACTTCCCATTGAGCAACAGACAAGCTCATTCCCAAAGCCAAATGGCAAGTGCTATTTACCCCAACTCCAGGAAAAGTTGCATGCAATTATGCCACCACTGCAATATGAGCTAGGGTCTTCACACATCACTGAGCTGAGGAAACATATTGGTTTGTTTGCTGCCAGCTCAGTCTCTTACTCAGGGCTACCAACTGCCTATCACTATATTATTATATCTACATTTAGCAGAAATTCCCAATTAAGAAATTATAAACAGAATGTGTGAATGGTGGGATATCTCTAAAGGCACAGAAGATAGTCTGCAGCACATGAAAGGAGAGAAAAATAAAGATAGTTGAGATTTTTTTCAATGAAATGGGAAAAGGTACTTTGTATTTACAGAAGTGCTCAAATGGACGGGCCTCTATTATTCAATTCTATGTCAAAATAACCAGAAAACAAATCTGAACTTTTCTTGGGTTCACAACTAAAAATTTGCTTTGGGTTTGCATGGCAAGTTTTTGCTAGTGGGGGGGTTACAGTGGTGGCTTCTGTAAGAAGCTGCCAGGAGCTTTCCCCATCCTGGGGAAGCCTGGGGGATCCAACGCCAGCCAGCTCCAAGAGGGACCCACTGCTGCTGGCCACGGGCTACACTGGCAGTGCCTCTGGGATGACGTATTTAAGATGGAAAAACAATGATATTGAGCAGAAGCAACTATAGCCAGAGGAGACAAGTGAGGACATGTGAGAGAAAGAACAATATTTGAGCAGACACCCAGGCTTCATTTTAGGAAGAGCAGATGTGAGACTTTTTTTTGGTGAAACCAGTCCTAAATGCACTGGAAAAGGGAAAAGACAGAAATATAAAAGAATTTGACAGTGTACTCCAGGCCAGTGGAGAAGGAGAGGGAGAGGGAGGAGGTGCTCCAGGCACCAGGGAAAAGACCCCACTGCAGCCTGTGGGAAAAACCACAGGGAAGCAGCCGTGCCTCAGCAGCCCATGGAGAGGACCATGGTGGAGCAGATGTTGACCTCCAGCCCACGGAGCACCTCATGAAAAAAAACAGGTGAATGCCTGGAGCAGCCTTTGACACTATGGAAAACCTCTGTTGGAGCAGGTTTCTGGCAGGATCTGAGCTCCACAGGGGACCCACGCTGGAGCAGTCTGCTCCTGAAGGACTGCAGCCCATGGAAAGGACCCACATCAAGAACAAGTAAAACAGACACAGGAATGCAGAGAAATAATAAAATTATCTCCGTGAACCGACAAAAGAACATAGATGTGTGAATTTAAAATCTGCATCCAGGACAATATACCAAATAATAAGACTAATTTTTGTCGTTTTCTGCTTCAGTTAACAAAGAATATCTGCTAAACTACATTTATTTTATCATCCTCATTGATACTTCATGTAAGTTAAAACATAGATAACTGTAGCACTAAGAAAACTAATTTCTGATTTTATGTCACCTGCATCTCATGCTTCTATTCAAATACATGTGATGCTTCTAAATGCTATGACCCATTAAAAATGAAGCAAGAATCCAATAAGCTGCACAAGATTAGTTTTGCTAATATTGTTGACACTAAATGCATAATAATAAACACATTACTAAATGAAACAGATTGTAATCTTGCACTAAATGAAGGCATTAGGAACCAGGCTTATTCTCTTTCATTAAGAATACGATCAGATTTATCTTCTAGAGAAAACACATTTAAGACTTATTTAATCAACGATGACTTTCTTCTTCCAATAATTTAAAGTGAAGTTGAAGTAATAAAGCATTAGGCCGTAATTCATTTGGGATAAGGTAGGTCAACAATATTAAATAGATGCCATAAAGAAAAGTGATTAAAGAGCTCAACTATAAAATAAGCCTCTTTATACCAATCCCTTAATGTTAACCTAGAACTTGAAACCACATTGCAAGGGAATAGAAAGGGAAAAGAAAAGTAACTTCTTTCACCCAGGAAATAATACATGCTAAGTGGTGCTTTGAATAACTAGAAGTTATGTTTCTTTGAAAGGAACAGTATTCCAGTAGTTGGTCCTTAGTTCTCAAGAAGGTCATTGAAATAAATTTCTCATTGATTTTCATTGATTTTCAAAAACACTTTGTCAAAACCAATAACTTCTGTTTAATAATATTTTAATATTGGTATATTTAATATAAAGTGCAAAAATGAGTACCTAACAAGTGACTACTCCATATAAAAACTGAAAAGTAAGTATGATCAATAAAAGTGTAAAAGAATACCCCTACAATTTCTATATTCCCTGCTAAATGTAGCTTATTTTATTAAATTAACTGTAGTATGGGCTTCTGTCACTGGATGTAGTCTACCTGAAAGTACAGCCCAAATGAAACCTTCAGTGTACCAGCCCAGCTCTATCTGACAATAATAATTCAGTAGAGCCAAAAACCACTAAAGAGCAGTAGAAGAACTTTGTTATGCCAGAGGGTATCAGAAATACCAGTGACATCTGCTGCCAGTGAGCATGGAGAAAGACTGGGAGATGCACCTGAGGCAGTGCATTTAGAGAGCCCATTGGCAGCTTGTGCTGACAATCTCATCTAGAGTGTAAAAGAATGTTAGGAAATAGCTCCTCAGGGAAAATGCAACTGAACCCAAAAAAAAGGCTAAGCCTGAGGAGCAAATGCTGCATGCTGGGTCTAAGGCTTCTCCATCAGGTAGAGCCTGGATGTGTCTGTTTCCCTGGGTCCAGTCTACGCTGGCCTGGAGGGGACAGAGCCCTGAGTGGCACACAGGGGTCATGTCTGTGTGGCAGGAATAAAATACTAGCATAAAACTGCTATGTCTGCAACAAACTCATCATTCTTAGTAAAAAGATTTCAGGTTTTGTGTCACTGAGTGGTGAGATTCTGTTCTTGAGGCCCTCCTACACACTTCCCTCAAGATCTCCTGAAGCAGGACACTTCATTATCCACACTACACTAATCCCCAGGAGTGCAAAGCAGCAGGCTGCCATGCATATACTACTTATTTCTAAAAAAACCACAAATTAAACAAAAAATAAATCAAGAACAAGAAAGAGGTGTGCAGGAAGGAACCCATTTCAGGAAAATTATCCCAGGGCCTTTTTATGGATGTGGTGCCTTGTTGACAGTGACACAGTAACAAAAAGCGTATTTTAGGAAGAGCAGATGTGAGACTTCTTTTGGAGAAACCAGTCACACTGTCCTAAATGCATTGGAGTGGGTACAGAAAAGGGCAAAGACAGAAATATAGAAGAATTTGACAGTGTACTTGCAAGGCTGGAAAACAGGAATGTGCATTTTCATAACCAAAAATGAATAAATTTACAGAAGATTTTGAAGAAAGACAAAAAAAAATATCTGCCTGATAGCTGCCTGGAAAACCATGGTAGAATTGTGGTCCCACTGAAACCACTGACCTATTTCATCTGGCTTCAATAAGGTTCATATCCAAACCTGCAATTTTCACAATGCTTTGTGTGGCATGTTCTCTACCAGGAGCAACAGTAAATGCTTTGTTGTGCAGCATACTTAATATGCATTTGAGTTTGGCCTATTTTTTGAAGAGTACATGGTGTTTACTGATGACTAATCATACAATTTTATGCAGCATTTTTGATGGCTGATTCCACACAGACATTATTTTTATTGTGCTAATCTCTTTTTCTTTAAAAGCAAACAAACTAATTTAACTTTGCTTCCAAGTAAGAAAGATATTTGTTACTTTGAGAAACACCATTTTATTGTTCTGCTGAACCTGTCTGCTGCCTCATAGTAATCTCCAATTTGAATTAGTGAAAAAGTGTTGCCCAAAACCCCAGAGGAGAGTTTCTTTAAAAGAATTTCAGCTTGAAATTTTAACACAATTCAATAAATTCACACTTAATTTGCTTAATTTACAAATAAATTTAGAAATCTGTTTATCTACCAAGTACAAGAATATTTGGATAATATCAAAGTAAGTAAGATATTTCAGAAAATCATCTAAATTTACTTTTGAAATAAAAACATTATAATATTTTTATATTTTGTGATATTTTTTTCCTCTTAAAAGTGTCAGGGATACATGAGGACAGTTTGCTTGTCTATACTAATTTCCAAAATCTTTGGGATCCTCAGGAGATGTGTAAGCTACAGTTGAAAGCTGTTTGGACAAGAAATTATATCACATTCTACAAACGCTTTAACTTGAATGAAAAAGCCCTTTTCTTCAGAAGTACTTCCTAGCATCTTCAGCTGTTGCAAACAGAGCTAAAAGCTACTCAGTATACTCACCAAAGACTGTCCTGGCAGGTACAGATTCTCTGTTCAGCCAGAATGACACTTGAGAGAGAATGACAGTCATGATACAGGGGAGGTAAGTCTGAATGACAAAATAACCAATTTTTCTCTTCAAGTGAAAATGAGCCGTCATTACTGTATATTCACCTAGGAGCCACAAACAAGATACAAAAGGTTATCATCTTAAGAAAGTCAATGGCTTTGATAAGAGAAAGCTTGCTACATTTATGTGAAACAGTGTTCTAGGGTCATATGGTACCAAAAAGACTTTGTAATAGAAAGCATCTTACAGAATATAAGAACGATTTTGAGTACGGCCATTTCTTACTCCCACTGCGTTCCATGAAAGATGAGTGTTAAGGAACTTCCAGGAACTTTTGTATGCACTGGGAAGAACTTCAGCCCTGAAGGCCTCTGCCCATAAGCAACTCTGCGCTCGCAGAACAGCTGAGAACTTAATCATGGTCAGAAAGCAGTCACAGGGGTCCATACAGCCTGGCACATACAGGAAAACAGTTTGGAGTCTGGTAGAATACTCCAGTGTTTAATGTCAAAAACATGATGGAAGGGAAACATGATTGAAACCTGTCTGCTTTAGCATTTAATAGACAACATCTATGTAATTTACAATGTAAAATTTAACCAACATCCCAACCCTGGGTTACAAATAATAGGATTCAACATGGAGCTCCAGATAGCATTTAAAGAAATGGTTACTGAGGACAAGTTCACCTCTGCTATCACCAGTTAATTATAATTTGAAAGAATCAGTGAAGTGCTGTTTTGTGTTACTTGTACAGTACCTGCCTAATAGATCACATTTTGCAACATTCTTTTTCAGTAGCCTTCATCACCACCTGAAATACAGTCTTCATGGCCAGTAACTGCCTTTTTCTTCAAAATACCTTTTACTAACCTGTACTTGATTTAACTGTCTCTTTTCCAATTGTTTGGCCTAAAAGATCATACTGGTTCAATCTTGAGCCATCTGGTGCCACTTGCACTGAATCTGAAGCATTGTAAGTCCAAATGTATGTCACTTCTGAAGTTGTGTATGCATCTGAGAGAAACAAGGTAAAATTAAATTCATCAAAACTCACAGAATTACAAGAGCTACTTATTTTTCAAATAAAAACTTACCCCAAAGAATTTAACATGATATGGTAAAAAATATCTGTGGCTCTTTGAAATAGCTTTACTGCAAAGTAAGTGCCTATTGCAGCATGGGAACAGGGCACACACTTGAGATCTTATTAGCCACAATTTATTTCTATTGAACTACAAACAACATCTCTTCTATACTTTTAAAAGACTTGCCAGAGATTAGATATTATATGTATCCTATAATTTGTCATAAGGCAGATGAAAAGAACGAAAATTTGCAAGATTTAGGACACACAACATTTTTAAAAATTCATTGCTGTATAGTTCTGACCTTCCATTGTCTCCACTCTCAACTTTGGGGATGTATCACAAGCATTTTATTAATAGTTGAAATCCAGACTTAAATATGGGAAGCCAGCAGCGACAACACCCCGGTACCTTGTGCTGCCTACCCTGTTAAATCTCACTAGTTGCCATAATTAAACAGACTGCTCTCTCATTACATCATGATCAAACATACATTTAGCCTGATCTCTCAAAATAAACTAGTGTGAAAGTAAATCAACACTGTATTTTAAACAGCACTAATGCCTTTCCAGTAAGTAAAAAAAAATAAAAAGAGTATGTCCTGAAAGTTTTTCCAGTCTAATATCCTATTAAAAAATAGAAAGGAAAAGGGTAAACCACTGATGGAAGAAGTTGTGTGTTCATTTTGATTGACTGAGACAAGTACATTTTAAATCTCATACCATAATTGCAGTGCAATTAAAAAGTAAAGCCTCATTACTGTTGGTCTGCAAACATTTTCACTTGAGAAATCTCTAGAGGCTCAGAAAGTAGCTTCTTCATGCAACTAGCCATAAATTGCATGACTAACAGAATCTAGCAGGTGGGCAGCAAGTAGAGATTTTTAACACTTCCCATCTATCCTTCCAGCTTTCCACAAAAATATTTCTGCTGTAATGCAACCCAGCAGTGTGGCAAATTGTTGATTTGTCCCCATTCTCTTCACTGTCAGCTAGACTTTTTGAAAAGAATAAAGAAAAGCAATCTATTAAGCTACAGCTTCTCCCTTAAATTCAGTTTGCCTTTTATCTTATGTATAAAAAGATACATTCATACATGCTGATGATCCTCCTAGCAATGTAAGATTAGCAGCATATGAAGAGCTGTGACAAATATATACCACTGGCAAACTTGCCTTAGTTAAACCAAAATCCTCAGGATTCCTGCTTATTTTCATCCCTATTCATCATGCAGATTCTATCCCAGAATAAAAGCTGAAAAATGCTCAGGTGTCTAGAAAAGAGTCCCCGGTAAAGAAATAAAATGTGTGTGAAGCCATTCAAAATGAATAGAAGTAAGAGTCCCCTGAATGTGCCAACAGGCAGAAGCCCAGGTGACTTTGAGGGAGATGAAAGACACTTTTTTAAAATCACATTGTTCACATTTAGAATTCCTCTTGCTATTACAAAATCATATGCAGAGAATAAAGAGCAAGCTGGTAAGAAAAACAAACAAACAAACAAACAAAAAAAAAAAGACAAAAAGGAAATGGCTCACACAAAGTCTAGTATAGCTAGTTGTAAGGGTTTCCTATCTAAAAATGCACTTGAAGAAAATAGCCTTTTGGCCTGAGTGTGAATTTCATTATTTCAGGAGTTTTCATGTTTTTTGAGGCTACATATGAGTCCGTTTTTTCCTGCAAGACCTGATAAATCCAGCATGCCTTGCTCGGCACATATCGGTAAATATTATCAGTCAGTAGCTGATTTTGGCTAACATCTCTGGTGTTAGTTATTTAGGCTGCATTATGTATTACAAATATAATATTGAGGAGGCAGAAAAAGGCTCCATGTTGCAAATAGTATTCATTCTAGTGATCTTTTAAATCCATAGTTATGATTTCCTTCAAGTGTAGAAACATCTTTCAAAAGCACAGGTTTCGTTTAATTTGCTACCAACTCCAAGGAAAGGGATATCGGAGCACGATGGAGAGAGTGCACAGTGCTATTACAAGCATCATGTAGTTAATGATGTCCTTAGTGGCAGCATATCCCCTGTTTTGTATTCTGTGGTAACTACAATGATTATAAAGCCAGCCAGAATTTATAGGCTTTAACCTGTTTCCTCAAAAAAAAACCCCATTTCCTTTCCTGGGACCAACAGAGAACGTAGACTTCAGCCAAAGGAAGAAAAAAGAAAATTTTCAGTGTACAAAATCGAGGAAATACATAAAATGAAGAAGAAGAATGGCTGGAATCTAAGAAAGTGAAATAAGGCTACCATAAAATAATATCAGTGAGGTCCAATTCTACCTGTCTATAACAAGCAGATGTACTAAGGAATGAAATTTTTTATCACATAAAGCCATTCGTCATTGCCTTCAATGAATAAGAATATTAAAATTTTCATTACAATAAAGAGAGACTAAGTTGTTATGATAAATTTAAAACACCCACTCACTGAAATTTTTGATCTGCTCTTTGTAAATACTACACAGGCTATGTGCATCCAGTTCTGTGCTCATTGGTATGATTTGCAAACTGCCATGAAAGCAGACCAGTGCAGTTCTGATCAGGTACAGGGTGTTTATTGTTAACTGGACTCATGAAATCTTTAAAATACACTAGAAGACACAACACTGAATAGAGAAAAGAGATTTTGATGTGTCAGGTTCCAAATACTTTGAAAAAGTCCCCTCTTCTGGTTTACATTTCTCATATAACAATTAACTGAAACAAAATTATGCTGAGAAATGTTAAATATTCATGAACCAAATGCTGTAATTCACATTAGTTACTTACAGCTGCCAAATTTCAGTGGGCACGAGTGAGCATCCATGGGAAAGTCCTCCAAGTGCATTGGACATTCAGCTTGCACTGTGAGCCTAAAAGGCAAAAGACCTCTATGCATTAAAGTCATTTAGCAGGACAAGAAAATCAGTTCCACAGAAATGACCAGAGTTCATGCTGATTTAGTGGTTTAAATTCAAATTTTATATTAAACTAAAAAGAATTTAAATAATCTTTTACTTATTCCATTTTATGTGTTTCTTTGAAAGGCATTTACTTATTAGATCAAGAACCTGTAAAAGCTAATCTCAAAATTATGAACAAAGACAATTTAAAGAAAAATACAAATTAAGTTAGGTCAGTTTGTTAAGGACAATAGTTTTCTTCTCATAATATTCTGAGGTACATATGTGATAATACGGCTCTTAATGGCTCATTAAAAAAGCATCTAAAATACAATTAACTTGCCAAAGAACCCTACTACAGTCTTCTAATTTTAATTTTTTTACAGTTTGAATTGAAGACACAGAGAAAAAATATTTGTGTTCTTTCAAAAGATTGCTGCTGCTCATTCTCCATGTTACTAGTGATTATTCTTTATATTCATGTAAAGTGTGACAGTATGCTAACAAAACATCCACTTCTGCTCATTTTGAGAAAAAAATCCAGCAATATCCCGGTATCATAGATGGGGATTAGTAAAACAAAAATAATTTAAAACAATTTGAAGAAAGCTTTTCATGGACATCCCCCTTATTTTTAATTAAAAAAAAAAAAAAAAAGACAGAAAAAAAAGAAGCAAAGAAAAAAACCCCTATGTTTCTCCTTCCTATCCTGTAAATTTCCTTTGGGTAGAGATTTTTTTCTGTATGCCTTTCTTCCTCTTCATCCAGCCTCAAACATCAGTTACATCCTTCTGTACTCCCAGAGGTTCCTAGTCATCATATTCTCTGCTATTTTCTCCCAGCTTTCCACCAAAAAACATTTATTTCTACTCCTCCACTCCCCAGGAATTTTTATCTGAATTTGCGAGATAAGAATCAGCAAACAGCTGAAGGCAAAGGAAAGAACTGCATGAGCCTCTGATATAAATCACACAATCATTTTATGTAGACACGATAAAAATAGCTGTTTAAAATCTAGGCAAAACAGCTAGATCAGACACACATTAATCTCATGCCCTTAGAACCAACAAGCTTACAAGTAATGAAAAAGCTTGGTTAATTATAATTAACCTGACCCAGCCTATACTTCATAATGGTTTCAAACAGTATTTCTTACGATTTGTATTTCCTTTTATTATTTATATGATTATTACACCTTCTGGAGGAAGAGAATTTCAGTCAGCTTATACAGATAATTCTCAAATACTGATTTGAGTGCAAGCAAAAATACAACTAAGGGGGTCTCAATTTACTTTAAGGAAACTTTTCTGAATTTCTCCAGCCACTACATCATCCAACATTATTAGCATTCTACTCATCAACACTTTACACTGTAAGGGTTTCAGAACTGTGTTGTAAAACTGGGCTTCAGACATACCTCATGGTATACAAGAGTGTCCCATCATCCTGGATTCGTAGAAGTTTGTTTGGCATCGTCATGTTATGAGCCACTGACTTCTTCCCATTGTGAAAAAATGTATCTGGGGTCCAAATTTTGCTGGCCATTAGGTTGTTCAATCGAAGAATGTTCATTGGGCCCTTAAACTTCAATCTCTCATCCTTCCATCTCTGACGGAAGAAAACATCTATCGTGTACTCCTGTAATAAAAAAAATAAATTAAAAAAGGTTTTTTTGACACAATGAAACTAATCTGAGAGCAAAAATAGAATAGCTTTGTTTGCAAAATTCCCTTGATAAAATTGTCAAAGGACAACAATCATCACAAAAAATTGTATAGTACTGAGAATAATAAACAGGAAGTCAATGTATTAAGGGTATGATATTCTTTTTCCTGATTGCTAGCTGTTGTTTTTATATTGAACTCTTTCAATATTTAGCTTTCTGTATCTGATATACAAAGTATCTTTGAAATGGGTAATTTCAGTGAAGACAGGAAGGAAGGAAAGTAAGGAAAAACACACACAGGAAGACATTAAATAGTTCTTTCAGCATCTTCTCCTGTAGAGCAACCCATCATTTCAAGAGCATGGAGAATGGCTGAGCCTGGAAGTAAGGAAACAAGGCAGTCCACAGAGGGTACAGTATACACAAGCAGAACAATGTAAGATTTTTACAAAAAGGAATGTAAGGCTCTGCAGTGGTGGGCATTTTATGTACAAAAGTACATAGGTAGGAAACAACAGCTGGTGACACACACTGCCTGGTGAGCCCTACTCTGATGCGTAATCTTGGGAAGGCAGCACAGTCAGTAAAAAAGGATGCAAGCAAAAACACACTGATGACCTAGACCAGATGCCTGTGTCAACCAGTGCTGGGTATCCCATCTGGTGGGTTTTGTTGCTGTTTAGTTGGTTGCTGGCTGGGGTTAAACCACAACCCCATCAAACAAAAAACTGATTAAACATTGATAATGTAAATTCATCAACTATCTTCAAAATGGAACTGCAAATGGATTTAGTGTTTTGCTGCTGTCAGCACAGCATACAAATTGGATATGGGAGAGCTTAAAAACTATGTTGGAAGCACACTGTCTTCAGCGTATTGGCAAATGTTACCTCGGTGCAATTTTGTTTTTTTGGACAGGTACAAAATGGTCTCATGATTTCAAAACGTTAGTATGCTACAACACTCTGTACTACTGCAATTTCTCTTCATAAGCCATTTTCAAGTAAACTACTTTGAATGGACAAGGCCTGATAAAATTTAACCAGCATAAAAGTTTCAAGGGATTTCAACATAAAAGTGACTTCAGGGAACTTATCAGCCTCTATCATTTTCTGCTGGCTCCCTTGTGTGCTGATTAACAAGGCTTAAGGTTCTTCAGAGATACAAAAAGAGTGCTGACTAGACAGTGACAAGTGACAGCTCTCTTCAGCTCCTTTAGTCTGCAAGTCAAAGAGCTGTGAGGATCTTTTCCAGGTCATGGCCAGAGGCTAAGGAGAGCATGTGGAATAAAGGGAAGAGAATTTTGTTACCTGAAGGTGCACAACAGGACAAGAGAGGAAGCAGTTCTCATTATGAACTGCAACAAATGCAAAGAGATCTTTTGGAAATTATGGATACTTATAAACTAACCTGACAAAAACCAGAAGCCCAAATTTTAGCCATACTAAGAAGTTGTACATTAATGTAATAAAATCTTGCTATTTTTCTAAATAAATTTTTAAATATTATTTAAATATTTAAGATAATGTTAAATAAAACTAACACAATAGTACACTGAAAATTAATTTGCTTGATTTTCTTTAACGCTATTTTCTATTATCTCACATGGTTCTTAAATAACTTACCTTTCTACAGACCTCTTTGCATTTTTTCAGAAATATTGGGATCTCAATTTTGTCATTGTCCATTTAAAATTATTATTTAAAGCAAAATGCAACCCCTGCCTTGGCATCCCAGTGCTATATTCATTCTGCAGATATTCTCCTGTGAAAAAACCCTGCTCTCTCTGGACATGACCTAACCACTCTCCAGTATTTAGTGCAGTATCTCCAAAAAATCATAGGAGCATTCTTCCAAGTCTTCAGAGGACTCCTGTGATTGTTTTCAGACATGAAAATGCTCCCTACTGTGTTGCATCTAAAATGGTGCTTACACAGCCAGACTCTAATGTAGTACAATTAAACATAATCCTTCAAATATGTATTATACTACCTTACATGACATTTTAGGTACAGGAGATGAGATTCTTACCAAAGTTTTAAGAAGCACTTGACCCTCTGCCAGTTCCGTGGTCAAAAGAATAAGACAGTGAGGAAATTACCTCTTTTAATATGCAGTTGCTGTGCATAATAGTATGCACCATAAAAAAGACGTTAGTATCTCTAGCAGAAGTTTTAACTGACCTAAATACAAGCAGTCCTTCCCCACTACATAGCACCCTTCTTTTTTTTTTTTTTTTCTTCTTTTCTTTTTGTGTTAAGGCCAGATTTGTAAGGGAAAAGTTCAAACAACAAAAAAATGTACTCTCATCCTTTCCAATAATGGTTGGCAGATTTTGGCAGTTTTAGCATCTGGAGTAAAGATGCACATGTTCCAAACAGCTCAAAAATTGTAAGTGTCCATTAGCAAGCAGGATTGTCCAGAAGCAGATGGAACATTTTATTAATTACCTTCTGGAACACAGCATTTTGTTTAATGAATAGTTCAAGCCAGAGCTCCTCACTCCCTATTTGTAAAGATTTTTCTTAGTCATTTCTTTGAAGTATATTTGTCTTTTTCCTGACCACTCTTAAAGTCATTCATTAATGGACGTTATAGATATGTAGATATATAGATATATATAACCACAAAAACAAGTTTTAAATACTGTAAAATATAAAAATTTTAAAAGGCAAATAAAAAAATTGAAAACAAGCAAAGGGGAAATAGCACATATAGCTTTTCATCGAGTCCTTAAAACAGTTAAAAATACTGTGGTAGATACACTGATGAAATAGCTCAAATTCATGGACCTAAATTTTGCCTAGCTAATAGAAGAACTGCATATTAATATTTACTTTTACATAAGTATAATTTCTTAATTTTAATTTTTAAAATGTACATTCTTGTATCTTTATCTGCCTTAAGGAAATGTGTAATTTTTCTATCCAATTTGTTTAAAAACATTAATAATATTAGTATGTAACTCATGCTGTAGAATACTAACATGATTGGTTTGCATCCAAGCTTTAAAATCTCTTTCAAGAAAACCAAGGAGTTTAGACAGAAGATTGAAAAAAAAAATGTAATTATTCAAAGAAAAATAATCTGCCCAGTATATGCACACTTATTATAACCTGATATTCATTGATGTGATGAGTTTGTGATGCAACTCTGGCAATTCAATTTATTAAACTTGCACACTAGACATCTTCAGTGAATGCTGAAATTAGCTTTTCAGTAGGAGGATCACATCATTAGCTGGTTGTCTTGGTGGTTGTCTCTGTGGGCAGATCTATGCAGGGTGCAGATGGCACACAGAAGGAATAACACCCCACAACAGTCTGCACAAGCTAGTTCATTTTTGTACACCTTGGCTTTACCTAGACCCACCTACCATATTGGACAAACAATCCAGCTCACTTTCTACTTTTCTCTAAAAACAAGCAACTGTCTAAAAATATGAGGATTGAAGGAGTTCTCTGAACCCCCTCAATGCTCCAATCACAAGCATTGACTACTCAGGCTCTGTACAAGAACTTCTCTACCTCTGAATCAACATCCAACTTCACTGCACAGATAAATAAACTGAGTTCATTTCCTCTTCTCCAAAATCTACCTCCTGATGTGTACACAACACAGAACACAGAAGGAAATAACAGACAGCCTCAGGTCTTTCATTAATAGAATCCTTGAAAATATTCTGATGAAGGAGGATTGTGGTTTGAAACTGCACTGTTGGTTATTTTTTATCAAAACCCTTAACAGCCTGTCAAAAACTGAAAAACAATCCCATCACTGCATTTCAAAGGAACATGTATTCATTTTTAAATACATAAGTAATGTCTGCCAGATACATATGACCTTTAATACTATCAAGAATAGGTGGAATATTTCTAAGGAATTGCGGTACAATTTTTCTCCATTTAAAGAACTCGTTTCAAGCCTTTTATTTCTGCCTAATCTGTCAACTTCAGTCATTTTTGTCTAAGCATTTAATCTAAACACGAAGTATTAAAAAAAAATCTGGAAAAATGTGTTTAACCAGTTTGAATGACAGCGTCTAGGGAAGAGAATGTCTTTCTATTAATATTAATTTATGAAAAGGACTCTCTGAATAATTTTCTCCCTCTTTTTTTCCATATACCTGATGTAGAATGAACTCTGAGTCTAAAAGAAACACCAAGAAGGGATAAGAGAGTTCTGTAAAAGATATTAATAGGGATTACTTAGAAAAGAGACTACAGGACATTTTTCCCACTGCTGTCACTGAAAATAAAAACACTTTTCATTATCCTTTTTTTATTCAGACATGGAGAAAGAGCAACCATGAAACACGGTGGATGACTGGTACCAGGAACAGGAATCCAAACAAAGGTACAGAGAGAGCTAACAGCAGTGACAGGCTTGGACACAGCATCTGACAAATCAATCTCCAATATTGATCCACTTGTCAGGATGTTGCACAGAGGAAAAAGCCTTCCCAACAGAATAAAAGGACAGAAACTCTGAAAGAGATCATGTGAGATATTCTCATCAAAATTTCAGCATATGGATTTAACTTGCAAAGGCAATTATCTGAGCCAATAATAAAAGGGAATAAAGCAACAAGTTTATTGACTTTTCAGAAATGTATCAATTATGAAAACACAACCTAGATGTTTCCTAATGTTCCACAAAACCCAAAAAGTCCAAGTTTATTTATAATTGCTATTACTCTTTAGTCTTCTCTTACTGAGTTCAAATAATAACTACATAAAAGTAATTAAAGTACTTTAAAAAAATACTTTTAGGAATAAAACATCATCTTGATGCATTCTCTTGTTCTGTCCAGATTTACATACCATACCAGCCTTGTAAAGGTTCTCTTAAGTTAAGGAATTCTAGCTAATAATTAGACTGAAACAGAGTCACAAGTAAGTTGCAAACAAAACCTGAAATACAAACTGGAATGAGGAAATCTGAAAAACAGACAGAAAAAAAATGAAACAGGGCTCCAAGTTCAGTCACTATCTCTAAAGAACTGTCCTCAGTTGTAATGGTGAATCCTGCAACAACCCTCCTGATGATTTCTGTATTTGACTTTCAGTCTTCACTGAAAATTTCTATTCGGGATGAGTTTGAAGAATCAGAAACATTTATTGACATTTCAGTTGAAAACTGACAAGATGGAAGTGTGTGTAGTGATGAACTAGCTGTGCACAACGATCTCTACAGAGAAATGTTCCTGCTGTTTTCAAACAACTTGGGAACAAAGGTAAACAAAACTCCCCAATAACAATGAAAATCTAAGACTGCAAGTTGAAATACCAAAGTGTCAGAAAACTTCTTAGTTTTAATATTCATGCTAACCATGTGTTGTAGGAAAGGAGCAAAGTCCATTCCCAGCGACAATCAGAAAGTTCTGAGGCAAAATTTGCTAAATCTTGGCAAACCTTTTTGCACAGCAGACCCTATATAAAGGGTCTCAATATCTACATAATCTGTCTTACATAAAATAACTATTGCTTGAGGAGTAAATAGGTCTCATTTATTATATATATAATTTGTTTCAATGTGGACATCAGCACTTGCTATGTCTATGGCTACAGGAGAAATTTTAGGAGCTGAAGTGTCAGGAGAGCCTAAAAAGACACAAAGTCTGAGAAAATTCAAGTTAGCAGCACAGTGATTTATAATGATGGTACAGTCTACCAGATTTAAAATAGTTAATGATTAAAAATAGAAAAATACTCATGTTTATGTTCAATCATTTTTATCCTACAAATTATAGTGCAACCAAGTTCATCATTTACCTCTGAATTTTTAAATATTAATTATTTTCTTTTCATTATAAATGTTTTAATTAGCCTCTGTAATAATAATTTAGCCCTATAACTGTATAGAAAATTAGGAGATTCTTTGTTTTTCAGTTGTTCTGACCAATTTTTCATTTGCTTGTTTTTCTAAACAATGCAGCTTTTCTTCTCTCGGGCTAATGTCAAAATAAATTTGTTTCACTGATTGGGTTGGAAGCCTATAAGGCATAGCATCACAATACTGAACTTAAACATTTCTAAGAAATAACAGCTCAAAAAGACAGAAGAGTGGAAGTAAAATCTGTTTAATCCCATATTTTGCTTTGCCTTCCTTGATTCTCACTAGTTTGCAAAAGGAAGTTGAAAATTCTTATATATTGGTATTTGACATTAAATAGAGTGGTTGACATACAATAGCTTTTCTTTGACACAAATTATATAGAAACCAAAATATTTTTGTACATTTGAAGCACAGTTTGCAACAGACTCCTGGCCAAGAGTGAACAGATTTGGTAGCTGACTATTTTGGTCAGAACAGAGAGTAGCATCTTTTTAATTTAGTCAAAATGTTAATCCACTACAAGGACCAAATGCTTTTGACTCTTAAAACATTTGGAGAAAAATCTCAGCCTCAGTTTCTACTTCCTGAATTTATCAACAGCAACTTCAGCTAGCTTAAAATCTGTCAAAGATCAAATTCCCCTGAACTTAATTAATTTTTGGCAAAATTATGATACTAGAAAAATACAGCGAATGTGAATAAAAACCTACATTCTAGCAAACATAGTGAGCCACAGATCATACACAACACTATATTACCATTAAAGGGAACTGCTAGGGGTGAAAACAGACACCTCACGAATTCACAGCAATTCAACAACAAAGGTTAGAATTACAATTTATCAACCTCGTGAATCAACACTGTGTGAGAACAGCGTTCTTAGCTCCAATCCACCCATCACTGCCTCCGTGCCACTTCCTTCTTCCATACTCTAAATGCATATTAACCACCTCCCAAGTCAGTGACTCACCCTCCCATTTTCAAAAGCACCCCTCTTCTTCTAAGAACCATTATTCTTCACGAGATACTAACCAAGGAAGAAAAAACCAGCTAGAAAATAGATCACACAAAGGGGTGCAGTCACACATCTGATGATTTTATTACCATAAGAAACCCCAGTGGAAGGAATCCTAGGGGCAGGAGGATGAGAGTGTTCTGTGCAACAGCAGGGCTCAGCCTAAACACCTCATGTGACTGAGGGCCTCACCATTCACATTGCGACAGCAGAGGACCTCAGAGGCTGGGATCCAACCATCCTGAAAAAATCTGAGTTTGGGATTCTCTGAAAATGATGGAGGACATGGGCAAGAGTCAAACTTATTCTTCCACTGAAGCATTTTAAGGCAGAAAATTTAAAAAATTATAATATCCCAGAGTTTCCAACATTTACAGGAGAAAATATCAATGAATCCTCTGCATAACAGTTTACATTATCGATTCAGCCATGCATCTCCTAAATGAAAAAGTACTCATGGTTAAAACTCTAATGTCACCTTCATGTTCAACAGAATATGTGATGGTTTGGAAGCTATTATTTCAAAACTCACATGTTGGAATTTTCTAATTGACTGCTCATACGTTTCAAAATGATTTTATAATTATCAACAGAACAAGCTAAATTAACCCTGAAGCTTGTAGTAATAAGAATTAAACTGCTCTTACTTATCTATCTACTTATCTGCAAATAAACCTACCCATTAGAGTAACAACTGCCGTTCTGTTGCACTGCACTCTGCTTTGATTAACACCTCTGCAAAGATCTGTCAGAGCTGCAGCATCAAAGGACCTGACCCCTTACTACACTGTCTATATGTCTATGCAAATAGACACCCAAGGGTTCTCCACACATTTATCCACCGGTGTCAAAAGTGTGTTGGGAGTGAGGGAACAGGCTCAGGGAGCTTTTCATTACATTTCCATTTAAGAACAGATAACATGCACATCCATGGGTAAGTACCCTTGTGTCTCAGTACTCGTCTTTAAAAGTGGATTAATATCATCTCCCTGGTACATAGGACTACCATAAATGCAAGACTTTACCACTCTGAAGTCATGAGATACTAGACCAATAAGGTCAAGATGTTCATATCATCTTGGTACATAGCTGTGGATACATTTTTTTCAAAATTATTAACAAAAAAAGAACAAGTTCATAAACTCAAAATCATTAGAAAAAAGCACCTCAAGAGAATAAGCAACATGTACAGTAATAAAAATATAACAAAAGCATATAACTCCTATGAAATGGTCTTTCATGTGAAGCCTTTCTAGTGTATTCATAACTATCAAAACAGCTTTAAAACTGAAACTATCCCACATAAAAAACCAGTACAAAACCCCTTCAGAACATATTCCCCAAAGCTCTGATTACCTGGTGGTCAGTAAGCAAATAACTTTTAAAATGTACAATGTATCGTGAAAAATTTAGTTTCATAAACTTGTTGATAACATTATAATGTTCCTGTTTTGTATGATGTATAACCTGAACTCTTTCATAGAAAAAGAAATATTCTGTTTTTAAAAATATTCATTTTAATACCTATAGATACACCTAGGTGGTATTTCATATGTATTATATGTAATTATGGATGTTCAAAACACTTCAAAAATAATTTCTTGCATGATTGGCAAGGGTAGCGTGAGAGACTGAGATGTTAATGGTTAATGGCTCAAACAATCAGCCATTTGCAAAAGCAGCAGATGCTTTGCTGAGGATGAGCACAGAAACAGCCCAGGTGCAGAGGGTGTGACACCAGGGGATGACCTTGGCAAAGCAACCTCTATTTAGCAAGAAGCTGGGGTTTGAGACAGATACGGGAAGAGGCCAAAATGAAGCAGATCCTGTGAGGTGAAATAATAGCTTTTATCATGCTGATGTCCTTCCTTACACAAGTGGCTCAGTTGTAAAAGTCCCCCCCACATGGGAGACAAACTGGGGCATTCACACACAGGCCTGAAGATGTTCATCCCTTCTGATGGGGCATAACTGCCTCAACTACACTGGCTGAGAGATAGCTGTCATTCTTAGAAGGTGTCATAAACCATCAAAGACCCCCAAATACCCCCAGACTCACTTCTGGGGCCTTCCACCAGGGGACTGCCTACAATCCACAGGATTGCAGCAGAACTATGGTGTTGCAAAAGACAGGTGTAATGCCCCCAGGGGAAGGTGCCATCTAAAGCTAAGCACATATAAACCCACTGGAATTTGTGTTCTATGGGTTTCCCCCATCCCTGATGGATCGAGACTGTGACAACCACTTGGACAAATTGACATCACAATTGCAACAATCAAGTCTCGTCACTAAATCCACAAATGGTGATATCATTCTACTCTTATCCTTTCTTTCTATTTCTTTTTCCCTTTCTTCTCAAAATACAGTCTAAGCCAGATGAAAAAAATCCTTTCAATGTCTTAGTAAGTGCTTTGTGTTTTGATTTATTAAGGTTGGCTAGGTTTAAGTTTGCTAAATTAAAATTTGTGAAGTATTTCGTTTGCTTGGATGTTGTTTTAAAATTTGTCAAGCATCTTATTCTAACTCAACATTCTAAAGTTTGCAAGAGTTTGTTGTTGGATCTGCTGTGAATTTTGTTCTCTCCTACACATTGCCCAGAGTAAATTAAATTACCTTCTCCTAAACCAGGCAAGTGGACAGGAGCATAACAGGTAGTTAAAGTAAGTTTGAGATGGACCTTTCCTTCCCTTTTAGAGAAGCTGTATCCATCATGTCTTTCTGCCCAGTGGGAAACATTCTCCCTAATGTCTGTAGTATTTGCAGTGAGCCTACAAACAATTCCTTACAGTCCAGAGCAATATTCTGAAAGTTTCTTTCTTTTTTAACGTCACTGACTTCATTAAATGCTTACTAAACAATGCAAATTGTGAAGGACAGATCTGTGAAATACCACGATCATGTTGATGACCCAGCTCCCAAGCTATGTCTTTCAAGAAGTTTAATTTAAATTTGACTCCCGTCAGGTCCCTCAGTCTATTGCCAAAATTTAAGAACATTTCCCTCCATGTTTTCACCTGAGAGGAATCCAGTTAATCCATTTCAAGATTGCTCCAGATTATAAGCCAAAGTACAGTCAGTGGGACAATCAGAAGATTTACTGGTTTAAACTAAACAGCTACTATAAACACACTTCTCACATAAAGTCTATAAATCAACTTCGAAATTTAGAACTAAATGGGGTTTGGCACTTTTTGAAATTGCTTCAAATTCATTCACAATAAGTAAAAGAAGAATACAAGTTTAAAGGAAGTTTATATATATATCTTATGCCATTTACCCGCATAGGCAAAAGATTCAGGAACTCACCATATCCGTATCTGACACAGGTCCAAAACTGGTCACATAGATGTTAGTGAAGACTTCAGTAATACTATCTGATATAAAAAGAAGAAAGAAAGAAAAAAAAAAAAAAGCAAACATTTAAAATTGGTAGTATTTTTTCTATCTGTCTATGTAAGATTATGGGACATTTTGAGCAGGTTTCTCTCTTGTTTACTAGCCCTAGGCATTATTCTGTTGTAAATACTGGGGGTTTCTCTGCCATGTAACACAGAGGTTAACAAAGAAATGTTCGTCCCATGGAGTAGTTTGTTCCAGTTAAAGGACTATACAATCATCAGCAATTACACACATATATCCCATTTCTCTACCAGCAAAAATAACCACAGCATCTTGGACTTAGCATGGAAGGACAGTTCTAAACACAAAATGCCTTTGTTGCAGAGGTTTTATCTCTGTTGTTGCAGATCTCTCCTATTAAAGCCTTTCTAGATGAAGGCTATTTTCTATATCTTTAATAGCTTTTTCAGAGAAAAAGACAAGAAGATGCAATTATTGACTGCACCAAATGTAACAGAACAGCATCCTACTTTCTAATTGGGTGTTTTTTAAGTGGCATGTATTTTAACATAATAGTTCCTTTCCTTGATACGTGATGCTCCTGATACATTGCTGTGGTACTGTGAACCCTTTGAGAAAATGTCCTTCCTAATCATTGTAGTCAGACAGCCATGAAATCAGAATATTAGATATTGTACTGCAGGGAAAAATAATTGCCTAGTTTTCTATCTTCAGTTTTCAATTAGGCTCAAAATAGAATGATATTCACTAAGAGGGGTAGTACGCACAGGAAATTTCTTACAGCAATTGCAAACTACAGTCTGCAGTCTAGACAGTCAACACAAGGAATTCTCTGCCTTAAAGCCAGCTGATGATTGGAAAAGAAAAATTTGAATATAACTAGGTGCAATTTGACTCATGACAGAATTTCCCATTCCCAAAAATAATACAACTGCCTGTGTTATGAGTGATCCTGCTGTTATATTATGATATTATGTTATTATATTTTCATATTTAATCATAATTAAATGCAGGCAGTTAATAGTTTCTGTTTTCCTAAAAGATACCTTTTAACAAATACATGATACAAGCAAATTTTACTTCTAGTTATATTGAGGCCAACAGTATAATCCCTGCTCTTTACTGGGAGAAACCAGTGGTGCTCACTCATGGCAGCAGAATCTCTACCAGCCAGCAGGAAAAGGCCAGGACTGATCCATGAGCAGCTGCATGGGGAAGAGTGTATTTTCAAAGGGATGCAAATATACAGTGATTTCGGAAAACTTCTGGAACATTGGAGAGAAATATTCATCTGCTCTCACCTATAAGGAAACTTCCTTCTTCAGCCCAATGCTAGAATACAGGGCTTCATAAAGCCCTTCCTATCAAAAAGAATCTTTTTTCCAAGATCATGTCTGCTTTTTAGGGAAATAAATAAAGACTGATTCCAACAATTCTTCTGCATGTCCTGAGATATGTTTATTTGTATGACAGAGACTTGTGGAATCCCTTATGAAGCATCCTTATACAAGCTGAGTTGATTTCTACTCCAAACATATTGCAAACAAGTTTTAAGTCAGTGTACAGAAAAGGTGCAGAGTCTGCACTGTTCTTGGTATTCAACAGGGATAAAGTACGGCTGAAGTATTGTACAGAAGCCACAAGTACATTTCAGAGGACTAATGGCTTCATGCTGCCCATGGGAGACTCTCCAGAAAAAAAAAAAAATATTATTATCTCCAAATGCTTACCTGGCCCAGATTGGAATGAAATGGGAGAGCTACTCTTCAGGAGGTAAAATGGAGCAACAGGGACTAACTGTGAAATTAGGCCTGTACTGTGATGACAATATAAAATCTTAATTATAATTCCATGAAAAACACTAGTGTTACAAAAATATGACTGACAATCAAGTATCCCAACAGCAGAGTACCAAAGCTAATTTCAAATATACTTGCATAACTGGAAGGAACCCTAATATAAGCAACTAAGTAACTTGACAAATCTTTACCTGCACACTCATGTTTGGAAACATGGTCCTGCTATAACCTCTCTCTATTGCTATCAGTTATTTGCAGCCGATTTATTATATGACACAGAGGAATAATTTTAATATTTGCATTTAAAAATCTGCAGGACATGGAATCTTCAAGCTTGACTTGCATTCAAAGTTTTACTCTAAAAAAAATCCCATATTCTGTTATATTATTTCTAAACCCTTCTGGATCCACCCTTCCATCAGAAATGAGCAGAGAAGACAGAGAGAAGAACAAATATATTGAGCACAACTTACGCTACTAGAACAGTCTGTAGATTCCCCCTGTTGGTGTGTGTTAAGAAAGAGAAAAATACACTAAAGATGAAATGGCAGATTTTTATTTTTTTGCCTCTTATTTTCCAAATTCTGTATAGTTAAGAAGTTTCTATTCATACTCTACTTTCAAGAAAACAAGTCCTTAAACACAAAAGAAACTGAAATGTAATAAATCTTGAATTACTCCTATTACCATCCATTGGTGTTAGCAGCTTGAGTCTTGTGTTTGTTTCTTCTTTGTTACTTTACATATTGTTAGAATAAAGGTTCCTCAGAATTAAAAATTTGCACTTGAGGGTTCAGAATCAATGTCTACAAAAGTTACAAAATACATCCTCCTTTTTCTACAACAAATATTGTAGCAATTGCTTTGAAGGAGTATATGTTTGTCAAACAAACAATTCAGAAGCACAAAGCACAGTTTCAAATGGGCTCTCTAATCAAAATTCATCCAGGAGGCGTCAGAGTTACAGGCTTTTTATAACTCATATTCTGTCAAGAACAGCACAAGTCATCATACTTAGCCCACTAGAGATTCAAACATTTCTGGATCATCAGTTCTTGTGGAAAAGCCAAGGAATATACTCAGCTAAAAGATGTTCAATGTAACATGTGTTTGCATACAAATCTAGCTTGCTTTTTTGAGAAAAATTAAGGACAAGATTTTTCCACTGGGATTATGAAATCTGTTTCCTCAAGTGACATGTAAGCACATAGCTAAAAGGCCTGATTTTCAAAAGGGCTTAAATCAATGGAGGCCCATTTTAAAAAAACAGTCCAGATTTTAAAGAAACCTCTGTAGGGAGAAAGGGTAACGTAGCTCCCACCATCACATGAAGTACTATAAAATTCTGCAAATGCTATTATAGCACCATTTCTAATTTGCTTTGGTCATAAATGTTAAAAACGAAGCCCTATCTGACTTAGATCAGGCCAGTTTTTCAAATTATGGAAGACAAGTTAAACTGACAAAATACAGTCAATAAAGTTAATGATAAAGGCAGGAAGCACATCTCATAGAAGTAAAAAAAAAAAAAGCAGTAATTATTAAGATATATTGTACATGGTTCTCAAGCACAGGTTTCTTCTGATTCCATTCCTTACTTGAACTGACATGGTCTCAGTACTGGAAAAAATCATAAAAAAAAGAAAGTAAGAAAAAGGAATCTATATACCAACCTGCAGATTTATACATCCTTAACTGTCCTTAGCCAGAAGGTTTGTTGTGTACTTTAATTACATCTCAGATTTTAAAAAAAAGTTAATCATAACAACTCCTCTATGAAGACAATAATTAAATTATCCTCAATTTTCCATTCTTGGGAAGCTGAGGCAAAAGGACTAAATTAAGTGTAAGTAAGGTGAAGTACAGTTGTTTGCCAAGTCTGGTTACAGACGTTCAACACTAAGAAACCACACTGGAAAATGTCAAAATCATTCTATTGTCAAAAACCAGAAAAGTGGTCCAGAACTCAGCTAGAGTTGATATCAGTGGCATCGCCAATTCCTTTATGCCAACCCTCCTGCTGTTGGGATACCCTTTCTGATGGTCTGAAATCCTGCTGACTTGTTCCTTAGTAGAAGAGCTGGCTCAGCTGAAGCAGGCTGCTTGGCAGAGAATCTGCAGCCGTTGAAGTCTGAACCAATCCAGGCTGAGTAAAGATGATCAGAAAAGTCAGATGAAAAGGCTCCTCATGAGCATTTACCAATTTGTCAAAATTGGAAGATTCCACAGAGGCATTTAAATTTTCAATGAGTTCCTTTGGTCTGCTGTCTGACAGCAGTTTTCAAGATTTTTTTCGAGTTCTTTTTTATGTCCCGTCTCAGCTGCCTGCATCCCTGACAGGGTACGTGGCGTTCCAGGGTCTGTGATGTGAGGTAGTCAGACATGCAGGGTTCTGCATACCTGAGAGCTCTCCCTCTCCTGGAGAATGCTGAGACAGCATTATCTTCCTTGAAAGAAATTTTCCGAATGTTTCTCATATTTGGGAATGACCCGAGTATTATTCATTCCCCCTCTCACCAAAATAATCTAGAGTCCTTTCTTCACAGAGAGTAGGGACAAAACATGCATGGCTGTTCTATGTATGTTTAAAAGAAGAGACGAAAGGAGTGTGGTCATTGCAAAATCTTCAGAAAGAACCATCAGAGCGGTTCCAGATGTTTGTTTGCATGAAACTGGCTATATTATTGATTAATTCATCAAGACTGTTTTCACAAGAAAACAGGCCTAGTAGATTGAGTTGGACTTTTTATTCTTTTTCATTTGAATTTTTAGTCAACAAAGCTGTAAATACAGGGTTTGGGCAGCAAAATAGCAGACAATCTCTTTGAGATAATCAAAAACCATCAGAAGTGTTCTTGGTGGAACAGAACTTCTGAAGTATACATACGCATTTCTAAAGTATACATTAAAAAATTTCACACAAACATTAGTTTAAATGTAGAATTAATAGTGCTTGTGGATACACTGCAAGGCTGTAATTAAAAGGGTGCTACAGCATACCAAAAATAAAAAGAAAAAAGTGAAAAAAACCCTGCTCTTCAATTATGTCAACAACAACAAAAAAAAGGAGGTCAAGCTGACTTGGTATGGGAGCCTTAACTGAGGATTTCTGAGTTTTTGTGTAAATGCTGTCAAAAGCTTGATGATAATTTAATTATTTTTCTATAAAAATTATTTAACTGGAATTGACATTGTTCTGACATTGTAATATGGTCTCTAGGGGCATGCCTGGCAATGTTGCCCAAAGGCCTTGAAAATGTCATTCATAATACAAGCCAGAAATTGCACAGGTGAAACAGCCAGGGTCTTAATCCATCAAACACTGTTCCAACTCAACACGCTGCCCTTATCTGACAAGCTCCTTAGTGTGTCTGTTGACAGCTCAAGACACTGACTGGCTGGCAGGGAATGGGGGTCAGAGAAGGTCATGCAACATGGAGCTGTAAAAGAATCAAAATCCATGGGAACATAGATATTTCAAAATCCTGCTCTACCAGTTGTTTATTTTTGGTTTTGGTGGTTTACACAACAATTTTATTTATCTAACTTTAGCCTCTTCATTCATTATCCACTATGAAATTAGAACAGCCTCAAAGCCACATATGCCCAACATAAAACCACTTCCAATTTGTAAATTGAAGTCATCTGTGAAAGGAAAAAAATTAATTTCTCTCTTTGACATCAGCACTTCACTTCCAATGCCCTCACTCTATTCATGAACTACCAGCAAGTAAACTTCTTAATATGGGCCATGATTCTCTTTCAAATCTCCGTCTCTAACAACGTATGTGTAGAGTAAGCTTACCAGTAAGAGCTAGTAATACCTCTAAGTATTACTATTAACAGTTGCACTCTTGATCCACATTGCTGTAAATAAGACCAGTATCAGACATTGTACTTAATTTCTCATGGTATTGATTGGAACAGGAATATATTCTGGGCAAAATGTCTGGAGAAAGAGACAGGAATTGAAAGCCAGTAGGCTAAGAGACCCCTACTAACTTCCCTCTGAAGAGCTACTATCTATTAACAGATATTATATCACTTATTAAATTGACAGTTCTATGTAAAGTCTATCAGGGGCCCTCCAAAGGCCTATTCAGAACTTATGAAATTCAGCTGCCCTGTAAAGCAGTACCATAAATACCATTATGTCATTTACACCTACAGAATACTTGGGCTGCATAGAAGCCCACTCTTTCATTTCGACAAAGTAGTATTCATTTTACTGAAATCAATAAAACTTATCTAAAATTGCAGGAATTTGCTATAATACAATAATTCAGTTAAGCATTAATGTTTCTTTAGACATGAGTGCGACTTTTTGACCATCAGAAAAACACAATGACCTGGAAAAAAAGAATTTAGCTTAGCTGTCAACACCTTTCTCTACTGTAGCAAAAAATATGACTTGGGAAAACATTTTCAGATATGTTTTTAGCTAAACCAACAGCTTTTTTTAGGTGTAGGTTACCCACAAAATCTGCACAGAATGATATGTAGATACATCTGCAACACAAATAATACGATATGTTATCATAGTCAGTACTTTTTGTCTGTATGTAAAAGACACTGGTGCAAACTGCCTTAGTACCATTACCAGATATCAAATGAAAACATAAAAAAACCTGTCTGTGCTGAGAGAACATTTACACATTACTAAGATAATCTTCACATGTATATGACAAATTTGGGGTTTAATTCTCGGTCAAAAACAACAGTGCAGATCACACACACAAACATTATATTTACTACTTTTTCTTCTCTCTCTCCCAAGAGACCTTTAATTTGCAAACCTTATTCTTCAGGTCAAAAATTTAAAAACATTTCCAAAGGGTCCTACGAATGAAGAACCTTGGATACAAGTGACATTTGAGGCACAGTTTTAACTTTATTATATGCCTTCTCCACAGACTTGAGAAAGTTGCCCAAGGATAGAACTAATGACTGATTTTGGTGCCCAATTTTCTCTTAAAGTATATTGGACAAGCTCCACAAAGTTACTTAAGCTCCAGCTTTACATTTAAATCAATAAAAGTTAATCTGAATGTCTCTGTGCTCCACATCATAATTACTAAATTTTGCACTTTTATTTGTCTGAATCCTCTTTATTCCTAAATTGCTGTCTAACATTGTCTGTACCTAAAATTCTCCGGCCACTTATATTTCCACCTCAAGGCAAAAATATCCCAATGCTGACAAGCAGCCTAAAGAACTGGCTCTCAACCAAGTCCCAACAAGTTTCTCAAACTATAAATAATTACAAACTTACTGAGCCAGAAAGATTTTGAGAGAGAAAGGAAGAAAACAAACAAGAGACTGATTCCACAGCCTATCAGTACTCATGGGATAGAGCAGACATAAATTGAAGCCTCTGCTTCAAGATCTAATTATTTACACAAAGTAGAACAATTCCTTCCAACGACTGAGGAAGCACGCTCTGTCTTAGAAAATTCACCTTTGTGGTCAAGACAGAACCTGACACACAGTAACTGAGTTCATGTCTCTGTTTTAAATTAGAGCATGCACTCCACAAGAGCTGCTCTCTATTTCGGAAGTTTCTATTAAACCAAACTATCAGTTTCTCTCATGACTCTTTTCAGGAAAGTAGGAATGACATGAACTCTAGAGGGGGACCACCCCTGTGAACACATGAAGAGGAGACTGGCAATATTTTCACACCCAAACTTGGTTGCTTAACATGGATTGGGAAGAAAAGGCCTCATGTTCCTCTTCAGCATTTTTAATTACTTAGCTTGACAGACTCCTACTCAGTTTATCGACTTTAGGAACCACATTTGTAGACAGTTATGCCCATACCATCTCTGAGATGTGCCACCATGCCCAACTTCCCCATGCTCCACACAGGATGCCCAGCCATTAGAAGCAATGAATTCAACTCTATGTGGGGTACAGGAGATGTGGGAACTGACAAACCTAAGTCCTCAGTTTGAGTGGGGCCAACTGGCCAAAGACCATGAATGTCTCCAGAGGCCAGCAGGAAAAAAGAGGTCTCAGTCCATGTTCTGACACATATGTAGCTATTTTATACAAAAAACATCTCCAGTGGAAGAAGCCACTTTATCAGAATGATCAATAGCCACATGTCTACATAAAAGGTTTGGAAAGTGGGGAACATGAATTCAGATCCCTCTTCCAAGTCAGGTAGGGAGTAACTGAGTCGTTTAAGCTAGAATGTATTTTATCCCTGATGAGAAGGATACTGTACTGACTGGTGCAGCTCTTATCACATTGAGCCAATCAATCAGCCAGTGTCTAGCCTGAATCCTGCCAGTACTTCAACATGAGAGAGATTTCAAACAACCCAAAAGTGCATAACTTAATTGGTTCTTTGCACTGGGAAAAGAAGATATTTAGATACTCTCACTCATTACTGTTGGACTTCATAGACTTTTGTCACCTCTGGCAACATTATGACAATCTCAGAGGTATTGACTGCCAAGTGATTAAGAAAGCAATTAACTATCCAGACAGCTTTTTGGATTTTTTTCCCTACCATTTAAACAGAGTACTGCTCCAATTTACAGGTTCATTGTAAAGGTATTAATACAATATGGATGCCTTGGTTGTGGTAACTGGGTAATTATGAACAGTAGTGTTTAATATGGTACAATTAAAAAACGGAGAGACAAAATATTGAAGATAAGTAAATTAAATCATTGGGAAGGACAATCTAAACACATGGGCAATATGAAGCTTGCTCCCATAAGACTACCATGAAATCCACCAAATCTCTGTTTCTTCCCTTTTCATTACATCCTCACACACCATGAAGAAGAAAAAAAAATTTTAAGGCATTCAGCTCCAAAATAAACTACCAGTGTGCAGAATTCTTAGTTAAAGTTGCACTCAGTGTTCAATAGAAACTTGAAATTGAAAACATAGTTGAGTTTGGCTGGAAGAAACGTGATCTTGCTGAAATGGGTTACCTAAATGCTGATGTAAAAGGAACTTAGCTAACACACAACACACTTGGCAGCAAATCAAAACCACATGTCACACAATTGAAAAATAAAACCTCAGCACTAAACCTTGTCCCCTTGGATGCTACAACTTCCATCAGGATGAAGAGAGAGTGTTTATAATTACCAGGCTGCATAACAAACATCATTGGTTAGATGAACTGGATGAGCATGGTAGAGCTAAAATGAACAGACTGCCACAACACTCTCTAAAGAATGAGACAGAGGAAGACAAAAAGAGCACTCAAAGTCTGGGAGTCTGGAAGGGTGCAGACTATGATAAATTAGAGCAGTAATTATTTGAACTGACCTAAATCAGTGTCATCACACAAGTAGGGAGGGCAAAGCTATTATTTGCATGAGACTGTATTTCTGTCTACTCTGCTTAGAGGTATGTGCTATTAGAAAGAAAACCTACATAAGGAGGTAGGCAGAAAAATTCCCAAATTTACTGCAGATTGTAGAAACTTATACTCAGAAGTTTTTATCTCTCTTTTTTAAAAATGTTTGAATTTTATTACCTGAGTACTTAAAGTCATGGAACATCTTGGCAAATTCTGCTGCATTACACTTCTAGGCTAATTTCAGGTTTAATCTCTGTGCTTTAATCCAAGTCATAGCATTTATAAATCATCCCATTTGATACACTCACTGTGACAGTCCCTCTTGTATTTCAAACCGCATCTAGCCCTAACAGCAGCATCATTTTTAAAAAGTGGCAGCTTCCAGTTTTTCTTTGCAGTCTTAAAGCAGCCAAGGCTGGGTTTCTTTAGAAGTGCTTTTATTATATAGTGGCTATTGACTCACTTGATTTTTGTTCCTAGCTTACCTGTTTGCCTATCATTTACATAGGCCCAGCTGCTTTTCAAACCAAGACGATTCATCCTAGATTTTATCCAAATTAGATTTCTGAAGCCACTTTGGTTGATATATATATTAAATATGTAACATGTCAACTTGCCAGTGAAAGTACAAGTTATGAAAGGACATTGTCCTTCAGGACCTTCCCACACTCTAAATGTTAAGAAAAAAAAACCAAATTCTCGTAATTTCTTGGAAGAGCATCAGAAGTCAAAGTCCTTCAGCATTAAGCACCTGTGAAATGGCCACAAAACTCAGTGGGATGGCCAAGAAAGTGTGATAGTACAATGATATATATAGAGCACTTCATTCTGACTACACACTACTCCTTCTAAGCTAAAACTGACACTGTCACAGAGCTTTTTAGCCTTATTAATTACTTAATGAGGAATTCGGGTAGCATGCCAGAGCCCACTGAAGTCAGTGAAAAAGTCTTTCCCTAGTGATTACCAGCTTCAGTGGAAGCCTTTGGATTGTGTTTATCTCTGTGGTCAGCCACAGCAAAAAATTTGCCACACTGGAGCTGACAGAAACTGTGAGGAAGCTCTGGGAAGGATCATTTTGCTTGTCCTGTGGCAAGCACTCGTGTCACCAGAAACTGGCATGTTCCCAAGGCTTGCTGCTCTCAGAACAAAGTAGCAAACTCATGTTCCAAAGTCCCAAAGGCTGATGGAGGTCCTCAGAGGATCAACAGACATAAGAAAGCATTGAAAATGAAGATCCTTTCAGACAGATTAATTTTAATGTCTGTGCTTAGTGTCTGGGTATTATAGTACTGGATTGCATAGTCATTAAAAATGGAGCTGCAGCTCTTTTATCTTTTGCTAGCCTTGTACTTTGCATTCAAGCATGACAGGAACCAATGGTAGAAAGAGGTAGTGCCTTTATTTAATAGAGTTGCATATTAGTGGGCACTTTTAATGCATCTTTTTGCAGCACGATCCTCAAATAAATATTTTAATCGGTAATTCTTTATGAAATTCTCTAATAGCATTTCAGAAGACTGTGACACACTATCAAAAAAAAAAAAATTCGACAGCAGTTCTAATCCTTCAATCAACCAGACAGAAGTTCCTATCTTAAGCCAGGTAAAATAACTATAAAGTACAGGAAATTAATGTTTATCCAGACTACTTTATATTTTTTTTTAAAGCTAGCATGGAATTACTAAAATCAGCCAGAAGTTGTGTGCATGTTAACACCCTAAACTCCTACCGTGCTTAAGAACATGTAGACACACACTTACAGTTCCTGAGTCTCGCAGCTGCTGAAATGCAGGGAAAGAAGGAACAGAGTAACTGTTTCAAGACATAGCACAAATCAGACTGGCTGCCGAACTGCCTTATTTTTTTATTCTTAACATTTTTTGCTTGGCAGGACAACTCCTGGGATGCTTCTTCCTAAACAGGAGTCCTGACAAACAATGTACTCATGGCTTGATCCAACAGAGCAAGCATCTCCCAAATAAGCAAAAAATACTGACATGGACAGCAATAAAGCAATTTTTAAGTGCCGTTTTAACATGTTACAGAGTTGTCAGTTACTCTTCTGTTAATCCGCTTAATACTAAAACAGCTCTTAGTCTAAGGCTGAGCAAATTGTCTACAAGAAGTGTACTATAGCACTCAAAAGTCCCACAGCTGAGTCACTTGAATGTCTCCAAGCTACTTTACAGATAACAGTATTTCCCAGAATCTCCTCTAAAATATACTCCCAGAGCTTGGATTAAGCAGCCTCAAATTTGTCTTTTATTTTTTGCCTGTGACAAGAAAATTTGTCTCTGGCTGTCCACGGAACTTTCAGAATCCACTAGGCTTCTGTATGTGGAAAGACTATGTATTTGGGACTGGAATCTGCTTTAAATATTAAATTCATAGGTTAGACTTTTTACAAGCATAAATTAAAAAATAGGGTGAGCTTTTTCAATTTGAAGCAATGCCTAATAGGCATTTAATCAGAATCCAGTTTCTTAAAGTGCATATTCTTCTAAGCAGAAACTATGGCTGTGTGAAAATGCAGGTAACATCTACTGCAGATAATATTTTAAAACACTCAATTACTTTAAAAATAGCATATTATGCAATAGCAAACCAGATTATCCATTCCTTTTTTTTTCTTCTAATGGTCATTAATGACAAAATGTTTAGTAAAAATATAAAGAATCCTCTGACAGCTTTTAGCACCCAGCCAATGGAAAGGGATTATTAAAAATGTGACCATTTTCCTGATCACAAACAACAGGGATTTATATTTCTCCCTTTTCACCCTCACTTATTTATTTTCTTATTTTCCTAGATAGAAGTCTCTTCCCTTTTGTTCAGAAATTGCATGAGACAATGAAGTACCAAATTCACATTTCAAGATCTGGTAAAAAGAACTTCACTGTTTGATGCTCTCTTGAAACTATTGACACAAACATGTCCATGAGATGCCATGGAATGCCTTCAGGATGGCAGAGGGGTTATATAAACACAGCACTGCATCTAAGACTAAAACCTTTGGTTTCCTCATTTATATACACCACAATACAACTTTCTATTGAGCTGCTTCTCATTCAGTGAGCCTTTAAATTATTATTATTTCAAATAGTGAGAATAAAAAGGCATCTACAGTAACCTTTAGATTGCCACTCAGAATGAAATATCTAGAACATTATGCTGGTGTATTAAGGGTAGGAATTGTCCCTTCAAACCACCTCTAAATTCTTGAATATAAACACAGACTTTCTCACCTGTTCCATTCCATTTCTGCTCTCTGGTGCTGTGCTGAGAGGCTTACACACTTGAAAGAATGGAAATGATAATAAGCTCTAATACCTCACAATTTCCAGATAGAAGTGGTCTGAGGAACCTATTGTCTTAGAACAACAATGAATGGATACAAGAAAGAAAAATGAGAGAATGTGTTGGAAGACAATTAACTCTCTTGGATGAGAGAATCAGCACCAAGCAATTGAGATCAACAAAGAACTAACAACATTCAGGACAATCATTCAGTCAGAAGAAACATTGCTTTCATGTCGTCTAGGTATTTAAGGGATGTGGAGTATGGAATTTTTAAAATTAAAAAAGAAGAAGGTGCTAAATGAAGATGTGTGAAACTCCATGAAACTACTTTCACATCCAAGAAGATAAATGCAAGCAGTCTGTAAAATTTTACAGCATACACCAATTTTTAACTGGTTATAAGTTCTATTGAACCATCTGTAAAGGTCAGTGGTCCATGGCACTGAATTTTATCTTCAATTGACTCTATTAGTCATAACACTATAAGATTATAAAACAATTTACAGTAGATAAAAAAAACACAGATTAAGCAGACAGAACACGGGACACCAAGGTTTTCCCAAATGAATTGCAGATAAGGACATATGATCTCTGCTGGTTAAACCAGGAAAAAAAAAAAAGAAAAAAAAAAGCATGGGGAGGACCAAATATGTATGTTTATACATTAAAAAAAGAGTTCAATTTGGTGAGACTACATCCAGTCTCTGCAGCTGCACAACTTCTCTAAAGTGTTCAATGTCCTCTGATGTGCACAATAATCCCAGGTAAGAGGGAAATTGATTTACATTGCTCTCACAGTGTTAAATGCTCTAATTATTAAGTAGCCCTCAACATATGGCAAGGAATTAAGCAGTGTAAATCAGGAGCCATGTGCTACACAGTAATCACATAAACGGTTCCCAAATAGCAACACCACTTCTGGAAGGTTAGCAGAACCATACCTTTCTGATTTACACACAATTTCCACAAACTAGTGGTAAAACACTCTGCATGATAAAGCAAGCTATGAATAGGCAGTGGTAAACAACATTTCCTTTAGCTTGTGATTAATTTCATTAGAGCATTAACATGGAAAAAAACCAGCTATAAAAATGGGCTTAAAGATTAATCTTGGCATATTAAAGTGCTTTGATTCTTATAATTAAAATTTATTAGACTTTTGACAGTATTAATTCTAAATCTTCAGCTGATGCTTTAATTTAGCAGCTTGGTGAATAGTACAGCAACACATTCTCTATAGCTGTTTCTTGAGATAGATGACTCATTGTTGAGCAACACTAAACAGAAATTTAAATGGATGCATATACCGTAATGATAAAACTGCTTATCTATTCTACTTACAAGTTTCTAAAGGATATTTGGAAAAAGTATCATACAGCTTTTTAAATCTCCCAGTTGTTTAAAACTGGGCAATGTTTAGTATTAAAATTTTATCTCCCTCCTTCATTCGTCATCTCTTTGTTCTGCCCTCCTTCCCTTTCCCATGGTTCTTGCTGATGGTGGTTTTTCACCTTGGGTCGTATTAGTCTAATGCCAGGTTGTTGAAAAACAGCTTTTTTTTCTACTTCATATATGTTATTTGGAGTGTTTAGAAGCTATCATTAGATATTAATTGTAGCCATTAATGCTGATGATTAATACAGACCAAAATGCTTTCAGAAAAAAAAAAAAAAGTATGTGCTGTTTTAATATACAGACAATTACAATGTCCTTCTGCATGATCCTTTCTGATGAAATACCTCTGTCTCTCTCTCTCTCCACACTATTAATTCTAAAAATTGGATGCACTAGATTGTGCATTGAAAAGGTTATTCTTAAAGACAGTCACAAAATGGTAGCACTGCAAGAAAACAGAAACAGGAATATGTAGTCAGGAGTAATGCCAGAAGCAACAGAACTGCCTCAGACCAGTCAACAACACCAGAAAACTGTGCTGGCACAACAGGAAGGCCACGCAGTCTGTGGGTAAAGGATAATCTTTGCTTTGTGCCTACCTAGGAGTCCGCCTTCCCATCATTTCAACCTCCTCTGTCCAGTTTCATTAGGTAAGAAATCTTCCAGGCAGCTGGATGTTAGCAGCTGTACCTGGGAGGAGGGTAAGGCAAGGCTGGGATTCCAGCCACAAAAAAAAAGTACACAGCTGCATCTACATGGCAGGTCTCACCTGGATTTGGGTAACACTGTACTGAGATGGAAGTTAATTAACTCATCAAGTTTTGGTCAAAAAAGACAGTTGGGCATTTTTTATAAGAATGGACAAAATAGGTAATTAGAAAAGAAAAAGGCAATATAAAGACAGAGGAATAAAACAGGAGGAACTTTGGAAGGTGTCTCGGGGCACTTCAGAAGGGAAGTGATTAGAGGTTCCTGGATGTTTCCTGAGGAGGTGTTGATCTCTAGGATACACAGTGCTATGCAGCTTTTCAGTTCCCTGTACACTGCCAAAGTAAACTGAGAAGCATTCAATGAAAAACAGTGCATGTTCTTTAAAATACTATTTTTTCACATATTTAACCCTTTTCAGGGCGTCAGCTTAAGATGATAGTAGGAAAAAGGTGGCAAAGACCATAAACAAGGATATTTCCTCTTCATTTTTGCAGATCTTGCCCACCCAAAATTTTATATTTATCAGTGGGGTCTTTATTAATAATAAGCTCAAGAGTTGAACAACACTGTGCATCCTGATGTTCTGAAGCAGTTTAAACATTTCATTTACACAGATGTTTCCCTTCATTTATATCTTCAAGATCTCACATACTAAATTTAATTTTGTTTTCCACCTCTTCCAATAAAGATGGAAAGCTGCAGCCATTATTTCAATGTCTTGCTGGCTGCCAGTTAAAGAATCTTAGAACAACTGAGTTTAAAAAGAACCTTTGGAAGGCAAAAGCAGAGCAATCTCTGAGGACAGAGCAAGTTGCCCAGGTCATATTCTGGCAAATTGAGACGGAAACTCCACCACAACTCTGAGCAGCCATTATCTCTGCAACTGTTGCAAATCACCAGCATCGGCCTAATAGTTGAGTTTACCTAGTAAAGCTAAGGAAGGGAAGAAAATAACTGCTCTTCTTTTCTTTGTCTTTTTGGGTTATAGCTCATAAAGACTGACAGTATTGTTACACTGTTTTGCCACAATCAGGCCTTGGATGTAGTAGAAGCCTGTTGTGCTATGTAGAATGAATGTCTCATAGCAGTTTTTTCTTTATGGCTGCTAAAATACAGAAAATATATTTAAATGTCTATTTGCCATTAGATGCTTGAAGAACAAAGGTTACAAAAACCCTGATCTCTTCTAGTAAAGAAGCTGAACTAGTTGTCCATATCCATTTAATCACAAGTTTTTAGTTTCCATTGAAAATAAAATGTCAAAATTTACCAATGAATTGCCTTGGAAGTTATGCATGATTATTTGCTTAAATATTGGTTGCTGTCACATAAGCAGAAATCAGCATGACTAAATAGTGACACCTAGTCATATCACAATATGGTGTAATCACCATGTTTCCTTAAATCAAAAACACTCTTAGGGTCCATTTTTCCGCCTTTGTGAAGGGCAGTGTATTCCAGATATTGTCTGATATTATACATCTAAACTCAAAATCTCAAAGACTATCAATGTTTATTATAAACTAGTATAACAGTTTTCACCAAAATTTTTCATGAATTTTTTCATCATATAACTGAATAAGAAATCTCTATTTCATTCTTACATTCTTAATTATTACTCTTTTTTGGTATATCTTATTACGAAAATATTTGAAATGTAATTTTCCATGTGTCTCCTATAAAAAGAATATACAAAACTGAGTACTCCAGGGATGCATCACAGCAGTAACATTAAAGTATTTCCCTGACATTCTTTATAAGTACATCATTTAGGGTAACTGAAAATACTATTAATTTTGTATCACAAAATCTCTTGGTTTCTACAGATTGACTAATATTTTTTTTTTCATTGTAAGCAACATATACATTGATTACTACATTTTAAATTCACTTTTTTCTTGGTTAAAATCCACTAGTAAAAATCCATGAAATCCATTAAAATCCCCAAAGTTATCCTGGATGAATTTCTAATGCGCTTAAATATTTCTGAAAATGTTTCAGAGTTAGATTATTTAAATAATAATTATACTTCCAATTCAGGTGGCATTATGCAAATTTTATCATTACACAAGACTAATAAAAACTTTGGAACTATGATATTGCATTCCTTTGGTACTTAGCTATTTAAACTAGTCAGCCTGAATAAGAAGTAGTCGTATATTTCAGATAGAAAAAAAAATCATTGCAAGATTGACGTAGCATGATAAAAGGCCTTAGTGCAAAGCAGTCAACAGTAGAATATCTGGGATTACAGCAAGACCACTGTTTCTCAACCACTTCCTAAATAACCCAGAATAACTGCATCTCAGAGAAAAGATGATAGTTTGGATGTCTTTGTCCATCAAATCTGGCTGAAAAATGTAACCATCCCATCAGCTGGATTTACAATGAGTATCAATGAGCTACACAGAAATCTGCAGTATCTGCTTTCAAGTCTTCCTTGCAGATGAGACAAAAGTAAGCAAAGCTCTAATTCAGCCTTGGTGTCGTCAGCAGTAATTCCAGCATTAGAAGCAAATGCTGATGCTTTGCCAGGAGACAAAAAAAAAAAAGCACTGAATATACATGTTCAGTGAACTGGGAGAGCCTCCCAGACTAGCTCCTCTATAGGCATATATAACTACTGTAAAGTACCTACATTTTCATTAACTCTTCTGAGGAACAGCATTTGACTGTTTGGGATGATGCTGGGCAGGCCCAGGAATTGGGCTCAATGATCCTTGTGAGTCCCTTCAACTCAGTTTATTCTGTGATTATTTTGTTTTGCTTCGTGCAACACTTTCTCTAATTGCACTACTCTGCACAGTTGTAGCATTAATTTTATTTTTATGTCTTCACTGTTGATTTATTTACAGACTTCCAAAAAATAAATAAATAAATAAATAAATAAATAACCAAATAAGCTCTGTCTAGCTCCTGAGCCCCTATCCTATACGGCACAGTTTTTCCAGTTTATTCTTTAGTTTCAAAGAGGTTTCTGTGGGTTTTTTACCCTTCCACTTTCCTAATGAATCATTCCCTGGAATGCTTGTAGCTACTGAGTTACTTCTGATCTTGGATTTTAGAACTGTCTGCATGCCCTGGATAAGTTATTAATGAGATTTTCATATCCTCCTCTCTATTGCTTTTCCATTTTTAACAAGGAATGCTTTTTGCCAATATACATTATCCACAGCTCTAACATACATTAACCTGAGTTTCTCGCTGACTCCTATGAAAGCACTATTATGGCCAGAGTCCATGCGGCTCTTCCAGGTATGCCCAAAAGAGGAGCATACAGTAGTTTACTCCTTTGTGTCCCAACACTGCTGCAAAGATAGCGCTTTTAGAAGATGCAAGTACTGCTCTGAATTGCTCTGCACTGGCAGAGAGATATTACCACATCCAAAAGATGAAACTGGAGTAAAGAAAGGCTAAGGAAGCAACCAGAACTGAGCAGGGGAACTACACTTTTTTTCCACTAAAAACAGCAGTGAAAGCTTTCTATTAGTGTTCTGCAGAAAAAAAATAGTCAAAGAACTTTCTTTTAGGATATTTTGAGTTTGCATTAAGCATGTTTGGGGCTGATAAACACTGCTAGGTTTTGCTAGGGGACGAGCCAAGCTAGGGTCCCTCAGCTAGGGACTGCTACAGCTACAAACTCTTCTAAAGCTCATTAAAAACTCTGATTCGTAGAGATATATAAATACAGTGCCCTAAATTCAACAAATTCCAGATTATCAGCATATGATCACAGCCGTGTTTCCTGGCAACTGAGAACATCCAACTATTTGATAAACACATACATATACATGCATACAGCTCTCCTGATCTTGATGGAGGACAAAGGTAGTCTATGAAAAGATGGGTTTCCCTTGTGCTCATTTTAATGAGCACATCACATTGATCACCAAGACTGATATTCTACACCATTACCCTGATTCTATGCAATGATATATCCAGTGCTCCAAAGATGAAAGATCACACCTGCAAGTGTTCATTGCTGATCATCTCTCTGATAGCAATAGCCAGCAAGGATTCCCCTCCATCCTTTTCAGTTTTCCTGTTCAATTGATTTGCAAAATGTTGGGGGGAAAAGAGGTTTTGGTCTGTCTGTATGAGAAATGCAATGCAGATGCTTGCTTAAAGCAATCAGAACATTTGAAAGCAGAGATGGTTCCTTCAAAATGGAATCAATACATTTAATTTTCATTTCATACCTACTGTCTTATCTTCCTCCTTTTTTTAACAACCAGCATTCACCTCTTTGGTTACAATAAGAGTGCCATTCCTGAAGCTGGTGAGACTGACTACAATTAGCAGAAGGATCCTCAAATTGTATACATTTCCATGGATCTTTCCAATGTCAGTATGGCACTTGAAACTTTAGGCGGTGAAATCCAGTCCTCTGTCCTTCCCTTTGGTTTTGGTTTTGTTTTTGTTTTTTCTCCAACATTAAAGTTTTCTATTCAATTATGTTCTATAAATTTCAGAGAGTAGAAAAGACAGAAGTTTTATAACTGTTGGAAAGACCAATTTCAAATGTGAGAATGTAAAGAAGGCTGAACAGCTTAGGGAGATAGAAGTATCGAGCATGATCATGTCTGTCCATGGGGCAGAGGAGAGCAGACAGATAATTCAAACACTTCCAGATTTTTTGGTTCCTTGCTTAGTTTTAGTGTCCATTGTTTTGTGGATTTCCTTTCCTACATGCTAATAAAAAGCAATAGGTTTCCAAAAAAAATGTTACCCTAAGTGTCTTGCAAACATTACAGCAAATAAAAAGAAAAAAACACCTCCATGATTCGTAGAAAGTCATAAGTAATTAAGGACTGTATGACTTGCCTTTTGCATGGCTATATTTTGTACAAATTAATGCTAATGATACTGGGAATTTGTTTTGAAGTCAAACTTGCAATTTATTTTGATGACTAAACAGATATGGCATAGAGTGTTTGGGTAAAATAGTTCATTTCATAGAGCTGAAAGTGCAGTCAAGAGTGTTCCAGGTGCAATCCTGTGCTTAGCATAAAATGAGTACAGAGAAAAGATTATATCCCTTTGAATAAACCCATGCTTATCCATTTCAATGCAGTAGGTTGGGCATATATCAAAGTCATATGAGATGTCTCTGGCTTCAGGGGATGGTGCAGTGTCATCTCTCCCTGCCCACACCCATTTTGCAGGTTATTTCATCATTGTAGTGTTCATTCATCACTCAAGGATCCCAAAAGCCAAAACCTGTTTATCTGACAGAGGTGTATCACCAGGAAAAGTTAAACCTTCCTCAACAGTTGATAGAAAATAGTATTCAGTTTTGAAGTGCACGAGTAAAGCATCAAGTTACATACTGTCAGTACTCACACCAAATCTCCCAGTAAAATGAATTACAAATCCATCCCTTAATCCAAGAACTACCTCCCAACCAGACTGAATTCAATATACAGTCTCCCAAGAAGCCCACACATTTCTCTTTTGTTAGTCAATAGCTAGATAAAATGCCAGTATTAACCTAAAACCTTTCCTTACTAAAGGAGCAATTTTTTACAATTAACTGAATTCTTGCTGCAAATGTCCTTCACATCAAGTGAAAGTGGACTGATGAAAAGCTCTTGCTTTCAGATGACTTTAGAAGAATTCGTCTCAGACCCTGGAGTATTTCTGTGGTAGCCATGTTGGGCCAGATTGCGATCCCAGTCATAGTAGTGATATGTGCATGATAATGCAAACTGCTGTGCCAAAGTAAACATTCTACTGGTTTCAAATGAGTTATTTCAGATTCATATAAACAGAAGTGAAACATAACTGAGACTAGGTATCTTAAATTAATGATGTGTGGCATGGTCAGAATGCAGTCATCTCTTGTAAAAACACTTTCAGAAATAACTAGGGCCTACTAGGCACGCAGTGTTCAAAAAAAAAAAGAAGGTTAATTATTTCCACATCTCTTTTCAGACTACACATCAGTACAGAAAAAGGAATAAACTGCTAGAAAATTCCTGAAATATGGAACTACATAATTACTAAGCACTATGTACAAAAGCCTTGTTTGCTATGTTTTGTATCATGAATTATCACAACTGCCATTTACAAGTGTTCTTTTAAACTGTAAGAATCCATCCATCCACAACTGAAGTATTCTTGAACATTAAGATTAATGTGTCATGAATCACCACGGTTTAATATGCATGACACAGTTTCATTTCACACATATTCTGCATGGGTTGATTGCCATGTATACCAATATCAAACAGATGTTAATTCTTTAATTTTTTTGCTCTCAGAGTATGTTTTAATTATCTATGAGGCTGCATAAATAAAAAGAGGGGAGGTTATTTTGAAGCAAATGTAAGGAAAAATAGAAAAGAAAAATCCATTAGAATTTTTTTCTTTACTTCATGTTCTCAACAATATAATTTCAATTTTAAAAAAAATACTCGATATGCAAAGGAAATGCAGACTGCTCTCAGTAAATGGCTCATTTCTTGTAAGAAAGAAAACTTTGATTATTTTTCCAATAAAATGCATGATTTTAAAAGCCCTGCCAACTGAAAATTAGGCTGGTGATATTAAGTGTTTTTGCAAGTCATTGTATGTTTATATTATGCCTAAATTCTTAACTTTGGGTATTTTGCAAAGAAATCAAAACTCCATGTAAAACATCACTATATAAATTCTCACGTCAACATCACTATAGGACTATCATCTAAATTTAAAAGTCTTTGAATGTAAAATATTTCAGAACCCTCCATTGTACAGAGGCCAGAAATGGAAATGAAAAGACATCCTAGGTTTAAAATAATGTATAATGAGAAAGCTGTTTCAGTCAGTGTCAGCTCCCACTTTCTGCTGTGTCAGACAACAAGCTACAATTCTCCAGGACCAGAACAGCAACAGAGCCACAGGTCAGGATAGAATAGTGTTAGATAAAAACTCTGAGCTTTAACTAACGCCTAATTGATCAGAGTTATTATTGTAATTTCTATGGAAGTTGGAGCATGTCTCTAGCTTTGGGCCTGATCTGCCTGAAATCAACAGGAACAGGAATGGCTCCCAAGGATCTTGAACTAGAATTAGCTTCACCAAGATGAAACAGTCTCCAGGTTGAAAATTACCAAAACTGTTAAAAATAACAATAATAGCGGTAGGAGTGTGTATTTGAATCCTACATGTCAATATTATATAGGATAAATACAAATAAACAACAATAGTAGAAAAAATACTGTCAAGACTAAGATATTCAGCCCTTCCCTATGTCACAGAGATTTTTCTGTACACAGCAATATTTTCAAAAACATAAAAATTATTTAAATTTCTTGCCTATATAACACATACTGACATAAGATGGCATAAAGTTTTAAAATCAAAATGTGATTGAAAAATAACTGACAGTCATGGCACAAGAGTGCAGTGACCTCTGTCCTCCAATATTCTCTTTTTCTGTATTCTTTTTCCCAAATGTCCATATACATGCAAGGTGCCCAAAAACAAAATGCATATTGCCAGTGACACCCTAATTTCAAAGAAGTCAAAATACAAAATTTTCAGTGAATTTACTGGGCCAAGAAATGAATCTAAAATGTGGAATTTATACACATCACACAAAACATTTGTGTAGATTTCTGAAAACATACAGCTATCGCATTGCAGGGAATTAAGCTTGTATTCCTTGTTCAACCAAAATTCCCTGACTGGAATAACAGCTTTAAATGTTATTTTTGTTCACATTCTGTTTTACTATGTTAAAACACCAGATTTTTTTTCTTTTCTACTTAAGATAAATGTGTGAAAGTGCCTTCTTTCCATTCATAGATGTTATCTTCCTCAAACTTCAAATGATTCATCTGGGTGAATGTAGTTATAAATAATTTATCAAGATACACACCAGTTGTTAGGGAAAAAAAAACCCCGGAGGAAGAATATCACTGCATAAAATCGGAACATTAAAATTGATTTTTTAAAATCAATCTTTAATTGGTTTTATTACCTCCTAATCCAGGTCTGAGGCGATTATCATAACCATCCAGAAGTCTGTCTAGAATTCTTGTAAAGATGGTGATGTTATTCTTAGCTTCGTCTTCCAGGGAGTCAGCCAGCACTGATCTAAATGGATATTTTACATTTTAGAAGGTGCTAAGTATGTTTTAACATACACTCAACATGCATTTTTTTTCAGGCTGGCCTTAAACTTGCGGCACTCTAACAGGAAGGGTGTATTTTACAGTATATGAATAGACAATCTATACATAACAAGTTCAGGCACATAAGAGTCAACGGCATACTATTTAAAATATCCAGGAAGACATTTTCCTGTAGCCTCTACTTGTAGCCATCATTGCATTAATGTGAGTTCTGCTTCAAGCTCCACTAACACTGTTAGTGGAGGCTGTGCTGGTGCAAAACCCTAGAAGAGCTTCCCAGGCTTTGGTGGCATGTCACTCCTGGACTGATAACCTGGGGTCCCATACACAAACACATCTCCTCCCAGCTCTGTCTTATCTGTCCTCACCTAGGTATAACCTATCTCTGGACAAATCCTGTGGATTTGCTTCCACCCAATGGTCATGTAACGTACATGACCAGAAGAACTAACATGAGGGAAAACTCCAGCGATCATGCTCAGGGAGTCCTCTGACGCCAGCAGTCGGTGGGAGGGAACACCAGTGCTGACTAGCAAGCTGCAGGATAGCTGTGGACAGCCTTCATCTTTCTAAAATGCTGTTTTGTCACAAAAAACACTATCTGATACTCCACTAGATGCAGACAAACCTTTTAAAAGTTGGATGGAAAAAGGAATCGTAAATCATAAAAAGAAGGATCTTTAGATCACTATTATTTCAAACTTCCCTAATAAAGACAGAGCCTTTATGGATCAAATGTGTGTGGAACACGCTAGGGGCTGGAATAGGAACCTGCTGCCCAGGCAGCTGTGGTGCTCCACAGTCCTCTGGGACCTGGGCACCCAGACCAGAAGGGCTTGTGCCAGGGAAACCCTGACATGCAGAAAGCCTTACACATGCAAATGTTACCGTGCCAACAATTTTAAGCACTATGCATGTGAAATACATGAGCCTTATCTACTTAATACCAGTGTATTGGTGTTAAAGAAGTAAAGCATCATATGCTACACACATTACCATTTATACTTTTTTCAGCCACCTAAATTTTGGTCCTTAAATGTTTGAGTATTAACCATCTCAAAATGAAGGCATTCTGAATGCCATAGCATTCAGAATAGCAAGCATGTTTTCCTCCAAAAGTAGGTTTGGGTATTATTTTCTCTAAGCAACCCATAAAATTATTAAAGACAAGGCTATATCCCCAATTCAATAGCATGAAGGAAGTATTTAAATGTAAATCATTGCAGTCTGTGCTTTACATCATGTAAATCACAGAATTGACCCAAACTAGATAACTTATAAAGAACCCATGAAATTGTCATGTGTGATTTTACTCATGTGTCAGTTTTTTCTTAGTTGCAATTACTAAGTTCCTTTTTGGTTTATAAAATGTATCATTGTACTCGTGGACTACCAGAGTAGGTCTCTGCCATTTTTAAGCTTCTTTTTGAGATACAACAGTTTTTGAACTCAAGATTCCACTAAAAAAAAAATAGATAAACAGAATTACATCAAATTAGGGTCAAATCCTACAAACTTTACTCAGGCATAAAGTCCTTAATAACGCATATAGTCTCTTTGACGTCAGTAAGATTACTCACTTGAGTAGGGCTTGCAGGATCTGGCCCACTGTGACTCAACTAATATTGCACCATAGTTAGGTATAAAGGGAAATAAAAAATATAGTTTCAGGAAATATTTTGTTTGCTGGGAAACAAACAAAAATATTGGAGACTTGTTAAATCATGGGAAACTTGCATTATATGGCATACAATCTTTACCATATTAGGACAAGACCTACTGCAGCCAGAACTAAAGCAAGTAAATCAAAGTTACAAACTACAATTAATTACCTGTTTAGGGACTGTGAGCAACACAAAAGCATAATGTAATAAAAATTACTTCGTCTTATGCTGCTACTTCAGAAATTGAGAACTTTAAACAACATAAGAAAAGTTGATTAATAAATGATGCTATTGTTTTATTATATGTGATTGTGAAGTTGTATGCTATCTCCACCTAGAGGTTTAAAGCTTAAGCATCATTTTGAATTCTATTATGTTTGACCAAAAAAAAAAAAAAAATCAAGAAAAAAAAAAGGCATGCCCATATTAACAAATATATGAGCACTGCTTTAAAGACAACGATTTGCAGTGTGACTACATGATAATCTATTTCTCCATCTTGTATGGTACAGAATCACAGTGATACAGTAACTCAAATCTTTAAGATCCAGTAAGGCATTTAAAGAAATTGTTATTGTAATGGCGAAATAAAGCATGAATTTACAAACCATTTAAGGACAGGTGATCAGGCTTTTATGGTCCCTAAACTACATTCTACTGCATTTTCTCTAGAAACTATTTAATATTGCATTAAAACAGCTAAGAAAGATTTTTTTTTTATTACGTTAGTACATACTATACTTCTCTAACCCCTTACACAAGCTAACCCTTAACAGATTGTAAAATAGATGTTTGCACTGAAGAACAAAACTAAATATCCTCTCACCTCGTTGGTAGCCACACCAATAAAACGAGAAGAACCAACTGCATCTCGGAGAGTGCCAGCTTCCTCTTCATTGCTGCTCTTTGCAAAACCTAACGGTGCAAGAAAAACACAAACCCACTCTCAGCCACAGTCTCCGCCAAGCAGCGCTTTCAACTTAACCCGAGGAAAATATGTCACTTCACTGGAGAAATGAAACCACTGGATTTCCTCAGCACTTTTCAGTACTAGCAACTTATTGTATCTCCATCTTTCCCAACGATCCTGCTCTGTGCAAAGAAGCAACGTATGATCAGAAGTGGCATGTGAGCCGGCGCATCAGATGCTTTCCTGTTCCGTGATGTGAAAGCCCCGAGACGAAAAGGAACCAAAAAAAAATAAAAAACGTATGTATGGGAGGACGAGGGTTTAACCACCCCTCGCCTCACTACGGCACACCGCAGCCGGGGGGGCGGGGGGGCGGGCGGGAGGCAGAGTCATGCCATTCGCCAGGGCTCGGTGCGGGGACCGCGGGCGAGCCGTCCC